>BSBK01007766.1:0-313895 GCA_027943335.1 Chamaecyparis obtusa | reverse complement strand
CCCTACGGCATAGGATGTAGTTTTAGTTTTGTGGTCATTTAGAAAAGCCACTTGGCATATTTTGAGATGGAATATATGCCACATTGTACACCTTGAAACATTGATTTTGTAGACATTTTGAAATGGCATGTGCCATATTTGTATATGGAGATACTTTTGATACATTTGATACTTTCTATACATAGAACATGTTCATTTTTACGTTATATTTGCGTCATCTTTTGTATACATATTTATTATTCATGTTTATGGAATTGAATGGTGAAGTTGTATCTTGACTATGATTATCCTTATGATTTAAATTATATCTTGTTGAAGTTACATTTGTTTTTCTTTACTCTGGAATACCCTGTTCATGGAGCTTATTATGTTTGAGGTTTAACTTCTATAGATTTCCTATGTTCTTATGTTTCATACCATTATATATAATCACTTGAGCCACTTAGTACTACATTGTTTCAATACTATGTATATACTCACTATGTATATAACTCATCATATTGGGGTTTACTAAATCCATAGAGAAATGTAGCACTTGTGTTGTTAGGTCACCTACGTCGAGCATGGTCGCGAGCATTCCAGTGACTCCGTGGGAAAAATAGGGTTGTCACTGGCGTTTACCTAGCCAACTAGAGCTGATGGAGTAGACGGTTCTATGCCAAGACAAACGGTTTGAAAGATACACTGTTGAGCTACTTTCAACTGACTCTCACTGCAAGTTTTGGCATTAATTAAGATCACCTTACCAAATGCAAACGAAGTTGAATTGCCCAAAACTGAGAGAGGTTATTGTAGACCTCATAAACATGATCCTGTAGCCCCTAATGGTTTTTTGATACCTCTCATTAGGTCTGAGATACGAGCCTCGGAAGATCGCTGCCCAATCATGCTTAGTGCACCTTAGGGTCACCTGGGTCGAGCATGGTCGCGAGCGTTCTAGTGACTTTGTGGGTGGAATGGGGTTGTCATTTGTGTTTACTCGGCCAAATGGAGTTGATGGAGTAGATGGTTTGATGCCAGGATGGACGGTTTGAAAGATACACTACTGAGCTACTTTCAACTAACCCTCACTACAAGTTTTGGCATCGACTGAGATTGCCTTGCCAAATGCAAACGAAGTCAAACCGCCCAAAATCGAGAGAGGTTATTGTAGACCTCAAAAACAAAATCATGTAGCCCCTAACATTTTTTTGATACCTCTCACGAGATCCAAGATATGAGACTTGAAAGATCTCTACCCAATCGTGCTTAGTGCACCTTGGGGTCACTTGGGTCGAGCATGGTCACGAGCATTCCAGTGACTCTGTCAGTAGAAAGGGGTTGTCACTAGCATTTACCCAACCAATCAAAGCTAATGGAGCAGATAGTTCGATGCCAGGATAGATGGTTTGAAAGATACACTATTGAGCTACTTTCAACTGACCCTCACTGCAAGTTTTGGCATCAACTGAGATCACCTTGCCAAATGCAAATGAAGTCGAATCACCCAAAACCAAGAGAGGTTATTATAGAGCTCAAAAACATGATCCCATAGCCCCTAATGGTTTGTTGATACCTCTCACAAGGTCTAAGATATGAGCCTCAAAAGATCACTGCCCAATCGTGCTTAGTGCACCTTGGGGTCACCTGGGTCGAGCGTGGTCACGAGCATTCCAGTGACTCCGTGGGTGGAATGGGGTTGTCACTGGCATTTACCCGGCCAACTGAAGCTAATGGAGTAGAAGGTTTGATGCCAGGATGGACGGTTTGAAAGATACACTGCTGAGCTACTTTCAACTAACCCTCACTACAAGTTTTGGCATCGACTGAGATTGCCTTGACAAATGCAAATGAAGTCAAATCACCCAAAATTGAGAGAGGTTATTGTAGACCTTAGAAACACAATCCCATATCCCCTAAAAAATTTTTGATACCTCTCACAAGGTCTAAGATACGAGCCTCAAAAGATCACTTCCCAATCATGATTAGTGCACCTTGGGGTCACCTAGGTCGAGCATGGTCGCGAGTGTTCCAGTGACTTCATGGGTAGAACAAGGTTGTCACTAGTGTTTACCCAGCCAACCAGAGCCAATGGAGTAGACAGTTCGATGCCAAGATGGGTAGTTAGAAAGATACACTACTGAGCTACTTTCAACTGACCTCAGAAACACGATGGAGTAGACGGTTTGATGCTAGGGCGTTTACACTAGGCAACCTCCAAGCAGTTGTATTTTACAGATTGAGTAAGTAGTCCTTGGGAACATGTCCTTGTCTATAGTGGAAACAATTAGGTTTTCATTCTAAAACAAGAGAAGACCCAAATGGGAAAGCATGCACACTTCTTTTCTTGGCCTAGTTCTGTGGCAATGACTGTTAGTGGTATGTTTGAAATTTGAACTATGAAACTAATCATGATTAAGCCAGTCAGCACTCTACTAAAATTCAATTATTTTCAATATTTTTCCACCCCTCCCAAAACCCAATAACAAAGACTGTATATTAGGACATTTGTTTTTCTTTACTCTGGAATACCCTATTCATGGAGCTTATTATGTTTGAGGTTTAACTTCTATAGATTGTTTCAAATGATAAAAAATAATATCCTAAAAACATTAGAAACAACAATCAAACATGTAAGAATTCAAACCATGCAAATGACATAAGTAAATGACATGTAAGATCCCTTGTTGGTACTATTGGCCACCCATACATGATTTTGGTCATAAGTCCTTATCAAGACTTCTAGGACATTTAACTTTTAAATCAAATTGATTGTTACAAATTGCCATTATAGGCTTCAAAAGATCTCAATTAACCATTAAGGATCATTTTGTCCTTCTATCTCTAATTGGATCCGTGGTGACCGTAGGTGTCTTCATAGGTGCTCTTGCACAAGTTACAATCCACATACAAAACCAAGTTTATTGACTCAAAATACAATCTAAGAAAGGTGAAATTAATGTATTGAAATTAAGCTTAACGAACTTAGAAAACAATGCACTAAGTTAACTTATTACCTAGTCAAGTGTTCCTAAAGGGTCATCTCTTTGCTTCAGGGTCTCTAATAGTACTTCATGATCAGCAATACTAATAGTCCATAGTTATTTTTTCTTTGGTCTTCCTTGATGCTTTGGCAACTTGACATTTTTTGTTATAACAAGGTGTGAATACATGAGAATAGTTTTGTGCTTCTCATAGTCTTCAAATGCAGGAATTCCATTCTTTCTAATCATGTATGTTTGTAGCCATGTTCCCGCAACAACAACTAAACTAGTAGGATATGTGAACCCATCACCATCTGTCATCAGTTGTACAAGCTTCTATTTACCTTGTACACAACGTTCTAACCAATAATCTGACCTCTCATCATTCCCCTGTGGTGCAACCAATGCAAAAACATCTCTTGGTTGTAGAAGATTTGAAAGATGGTCATATTCAACTGAAGTGTCCATGTCATCATTTCATATAGAGAGTGTCAAAGATAAAGGAGTTAGATACTATGGAACCCATGTATCTACCCACTCACTTGACTCACAATGATCCCAATCATACTAAAAACACATGGGGAAAAAACAAGCCAACTCTCATGTCCAAATGGTCCATGTACTACTATTGGAGCTTCGGAGTGAATGCATTTTTTAAGAGTCTTTCACTATTTGACAATCCAATCTATCTCCTATAGTTCCCTCCTCAACCAACCAAAAGAATCTACGCACTGTAGAATCAAGAGTCCCCCCTATGACAATGCTAAAGTACACCAATCAACAATAGAATGAGCATCAAGGAGTACAACACCTAAAATCCTCAATTTCTCCTTAACTAGAGCTCTCTTCACACATGCACCTTCTCCATCATGTTCCCCTTTCCCATGCCCTAACTCAAAAAAAATCCAAATATGAGGTACACCTCTCTCCACATGCATTCTACACAACCAATAAAACATTTTGGCATTCTTAAACTAACCAGTGCAATTATCCGACCAAATGAGATGCCTATTCATAGCAATACCATTTTCCTGCAAGAAGTCAAAATAATTCTAGAAACAATGTTGAACAAACTCATCAGAGTGAGACCTATCATCGCTCATATAAAAATGGTACTCTCTAATTATCTTTTGCTCATCTTTTGTGCTATCAAGGGAATGTCTATATGTGATGTGTACAAAAATAGCAACCTGAATGGAATTGTAATATTGAGCTTGAGTCTCATTTTGGGGCTGCAATGTATAGTTCTCCGCAAATTCTACAACGGATATAATAGTTCCAATGGGGAAAGTGTCCTTACACATCCTGAATTGTTGATCCAACCATTGCGACCTGTGACTATGCCTTGCATACTTGTAAAAAATATTTGTCTTGAAATCTGAGATAAAATCAGCAACATTGTATTCTTTTGCAACTAACTCACATCTAGAGCCTTCACCTCCACTCTTTAATGTATATTTCACTATTTCATATACCTTTTTTTGGACGAGTGTCTTTCCAAAATTGTGTTCCAAACCCTCATGAAAACATGTCTTGAACTTGGACAAGCCACCACATTCTGAGCACTTCGCATTTAAGCAATCTTTTTTATAAAATAAACAACCATCATTTCTTTGACATAAAAATTGATCTAGCAAGTCTCTTGATGATTTGGGAAGACCACTTGCACCACAATCCTCTAGCACTTCATTAGTATGCAAAGTAGAATGAATAGACTGTAATAATTCATGATGCATTGAAAACTCAACATGATATTTGCAACAACATGTATTCTGAATCTTAAGGGGTACACAATAAAATGGCTTCGGGGATTCAAAAGACCTTTGTGATATTTTCAATGTTGGATGTGTCTCACAAATTTTTTTATACAACATTGTTTGACTTACCTCCACATAATGTTTAGGATGTGGAGTGCAGTCTCGATTGCTAACTCTCAACTTCAAGACATCTTTCACATTTGGTGACACTCTTGAGTTAGCATCCCAAAATTGTTGAATTTCATCCATGACAACATCTGTTAGCTTCTTATCGAAATGTGGAAGTCTCCCACCATAAGCCCATGTATCAATTTGAAGCAGATCATCAAGTCTTTCTCTTCTTGCAACTACTCTACCCAAATTTTTATGGTCTATATTGAAGTCAACACAAGTTTGTCTCATCAAACGATCCTTTCTCAACTGATGACTTACTAAGGAGGTTGTAATAACCCTCTGAGCAACTCTCTTGTCTTTTTCTCTGCTAGTCTTCCCAATGCTATTGAGAGAATTGAAAAGATTCTTCACAAAAATGGCATTTCTCTCCATTTTCTTGTTGACACGAATCTTCAATTTCACAAGCACAGGTCTCATCTTTTGCATCTTTAACAACTGCACACAAATTTGACATTGCTCAACCAATGTCTTGTTTCCAAAAAATTGATCATAAAGTCTTGAAGCCCACAACCTAATGGTTCTATGTGACCTCTTTCCTTCCCAATTATTCATAATGTTCTCTTCAATTTCAATTAACCATTTAGGTGTTCTTGAAAGCCCCGAATTTGAAGATTGATTATCTTTATTGCAAGGGACTTCAATTCGCATATAATTTGGAGATGTGTAACATTCATGTGGTTCTTGTGTAACATTTTTATTCCCCAAGTCTACATTTTCAATCTCCATCTGTACATTTTCATCTTCATTCCATTCATTGTCATTCCCCAAATCTATGTTTTCATTCACCAAGTCTACATTTTCATTCTCCATCTCTACATTTTCATCTTCATTGCATACATTGTTATTCACAAAATTAATTTCCATATTATTTTCAAATTCAACATCCTCTTCACTTACAACTACATTTACGGGGTCACCTTGATTAATGTTTAACATACCTTCTCTCCTTCGGTGATTTTCCCTATCTTTTTCCTTATATGGTTGAATTTCTTCATCTGTCACCTTCCTCTTCCATTTAGCCTTTCGACGACTGCTGCTTCCCATGGTGAGACCACAAGTTGACAAAAAACAAACAATGGGTCCCAAATCATGTTTTTTTTCCTGCAACCCGTGAAAAAAGTTTGAAATCCCGTGCTTCTCTGGTCAATGGGGATAGGGAATATTTTGGTCAAAGTTACACCAGTCATTAATTGGGTACCCGATATTTCCCACTACATCTTGAAAAAATGGCAGTACTAAATGAAAAATTTGAACTTTTATATATAAAAAGAGGTATATATATATATATATATATATATATATATATATATATATATATATATATATATATATATATATATATATATATATATATATATATATATATATATATATATATATATATATATATATATATATACATGTATTTTATACAAATGTATTATATACTAATGTATATAATATATATATATAATGTATTCAAAAAAATACCTACACAGTAGATGTCAGTGGACTTCCCCTCGATTGAATACAATCAATTGATTTTTTAACTCTCGAAAAGAAATTTCACAAAGATGTACAACCACTGTATGCTCATCATCTGTTCTAGAAACTAACAGTGGCATAAAAATTGATGTAAGAACATTTAAGGTACTAACAGGACCCCTAGGAAGTCCCCATGACCCCTTTTGACACATTCGAACACTCAAGTGTGTCTAAGGGGGTTGTAGGACCCCTTAAGACACACTGGAGCACTCCAATGTGTCCATAGGGGTCATGGGGACTTCCTAGGGGTCCTAACGTGTGATAATGTGTACTAGGACCCCTAGGAAGTCACCATGACCCCTTTTGACACATTCGAATGCTCAAGTGTGTCCGAGGGGGTCGTAGGACCCCTTAAGACACACTCGAGCATTCCAATGTGTCCATAGGGGTCATGGGGACTTCTTAGGGGTCCTAACATGTGATAATGTGTACTAGGACCCCTAGGAAGCCACCATGACCCCTTTTGACACATTTGAATGCTCCATTGTGTTTGAGGGGGTCGTAGGACCCCTTAAGACACACTCGAGCATTCCAATGTGTCCATAGGGGTCATGGGGACTTCCTAGGGGTCCTAACATGTGATAAGGCATATTAGGACCCCTAGGAAGTCCCCATGACCCCTTTTGACACATTCAAATGCTCAAGTGTGTCTGAGGGGGTCGTAGGACCCCTTAAGACACACTCAAGCATTCTAATGTGTCCATAGGGGTCACGGGGACTTCCTAGAGGTCCTAACATGTGATAAGGCATACTAGGACCCCTAGGAAGTCCCCATGACCCCTTTTGACACATTTGAATGCTCTAGTGTATTTGAGGGGGTCGTAGGACCCCTTAAGACACACTCGAGCATTCCAATGTGTCCATAGGGGTCATGTGGACTTCCTAGGGGTCCTAATGCATGATAATGCATACTAGGACCTCTAGGAAGTCACCATGACCCCTTTTGACACATTCAAATGCTCAAGTATGTCTGAGGGGGTCTTAGGACCCCTTAAGACACACTGGACCATTCTAATGTGTCCATAGGGGTCATGGGGACTTCTTAGGGGTCCTAACACATGATAAGGCATAGTAGGAACCCTAAGAAGTCCTCATGACCCCTTTTGACACATTCGAATGCTCAAGTGTGTCCAAGGGGGTTGTAGGACCAATTAAGACACACTCAAGCATTCCAATGTGTCCATAGGGGTCATGGGGACTTCTTAGGGGTCCTAACATTTGATAATGAGTACTAGGACTCCTAAGAAGTCACCATGACCCCTTTTGACACATTCAAATGCTCAAGTGTGTCCGACAGGGTCGTAGGACCCCTTAAGACACACTCAAGCATTCCAATATGTCCATAGGAGTCATGGGGAATTCCTAGGGGTCCTAATGCCTGATAAGGCATACTAGGACCCCTAGTGGCTCCCCATGACCCCTTTTGACACATTTGAATGCTCAAGTGTGTTCGAGGGGGTCATAGGACCCCTTAAGACACACTCAATCATTCCAATGTGTCCATAGGGATCATGGGGACTTCCTAGGGATCCTAACACATGATAATACATACTAGGACCCCTATGAAGTCACCATGACCTCTTTTGACACATTTGAATGCTCAAGTGTGTCTGAGGGGGTCGTAGGACCCCTTAAGACACACTTGAGCATTCCAATGTATCCATAGGGGTCATGGGGACTTCCTAGGGGTCCTCACTCATGATAAGGCATACTAGGACCCCTAGTAAGTCCCCATGACCCCTTTTGACACATTTGAATGCTCAAGTGTGTCTGAGGGGGTTGTAGGACCCCTTAAGACACACTCAAGCATTCCAATGTGTCCATAGGGGTCATGGGGACTTCCTAGGTGTCCTAACGCATGTTAATGCATACAAAGACCCCTACGAAGTCACCATGACCCCTTTTGACACATTTGAACGCTCAAGTGCATCCAAGGGGGTTGTAGGACCCCTTAAGACACACTGGAGCATTCCAATGTGTCCATAGGGGTCATGGAGACTTTCTAGGGTACATAACGTGTGATAATGTCTACTAGGACCCCTAGGAAATCACCATGACCCCTTTTGACACATTTGAATGCTCAAGTGTGTCCGAGGGGGTCGTAGGACCCCTTAAAACACACTCAAGCAATCCAATGTGTCCATAGGGGTCATGGGGACTTCCTAGGGGGTTCTAACATGTGATAATGCATACTAGGACCACTAGGAAGTCACCATGACCCCTTTTGACACATTTGAATGCTCAAGTGTGTTTGAGGAGGTTGTAGGACCGCTTAAGAAACACTCAAGCATTCCAATGTGTCCATAGGGGTCATGGGGACTTCCTAGGGGTCCTGAAACATAATAAGGCATACTAGGAGCCCTAGGAAGCCCCCATGACCCCTTTTGACACATTCAAATGCTCAAGTGTGTCTAAGGGGCTCGTAGGACCCCTTAAGATAGACTCAATAATTCCAATGTGTCCATAGGGGTCATAGGGACTTCCTAGGGGTCCTTACGCATGATAATGCATACTAGGACCCCTATGAAGTCACCATGACCCCTTTTGACACATTCAAATGCTCAAGTGTGTTTGAGGGGGTTATAGGACTCCTTAAGACACACTCGAGCATTCCAATGTGTCCATAGGGGTTATGGGGACTTCCTAGGGGTCCTAAATCATGATAAGGCATACTAGGACCCCTAGGAAGTCCCCATGACCACGTTTGACACATTCAAATGCTCAAGTGTGTCTGAGGAGGTCGCAAGACCCCTTAAGACATGCTCTCCCATTCCAATGTGGCCATAGGGGTCATGGGGACTTCCTAGGGGTCCTAACATGTGATAAGGCATACTAGGACCCCTAGGAAGTCCCCATGACCCCTTTTGACACATTTGAATGTGCAAGTGTGTCCGAGGGGGTTGTAGGACCCCTTAAGACACACTCAAGCATTCCAATGTTTTCATAGGGGTCATGGGGACTTCCTAGGGGTCCTAACATATTATAATGCATACTAGGACCTATAGGAAGTCACCATGACCCCTTTTGACACATTCAAATTCTCAAGTGTGTTTGAGGGGTTCGTAGGACCCCTTAAGACACACTAGAGAATTCCAATGTGTCCATAGGTGTCATAGGGACTTCCTAGGGGTTTTAACATGTGATAATGTGTACTAGGACCCCTAAGAAGTCCCCATGACCCCTTTTGGCACATTCAAACACTCAAGTGTGTCCGAGGGGGTCGTAGGACCCCTTAAGACACACTCGAGCATTCTAATGTGTCCATAGGAGTCATGGGGACTTCCTAGGGATCCTAACGCATGATAAGGTGTGCTAGGACCCCTAGGAAGTCCCCATGACCCCTTTTATAACATTTGAATGTTCAAGTGTGTTCAAGGGGGTTGTAGGACCCCTTAAGACACACTTGAGCATTCCAATGTGTCCATAGGGGTCATGGGGACTTCCTAGGGTTCCTAACGCATGATAATGCGTACTAGGACCCCTAGGAAGTCCCCATGACCCTTTTTGACACATTCGAATGCTCAAGTGTGTCTGAGGGGGTCGTAAGAGCCCTTAAGACACATTGGAGCATTCCAATGTGTCCATAGGGGTCATGGGGACTTCCTAGGGGTCCTAACACATGATAATGCATACTAGGACCCCTAGGAAGTCCCCATGACCCCTTTTGACACATTTGAATGCTCAAGTGTTTTTGAGGGGGTCGTAGGACCCCTTAAGACACAATCAAGCATTCCAATGTGTCCATAGGGGTCATGGGGACTTCCTAGGGGTCCTAACACGTGATAAGACATACTAGGACCCCTAGAAAGTCTCCATGACCACTTTTGACACATTCAAATGCTCAAGTGTGTCCAAGGGGGTCGTAGGATCCCTTAAGACACACTCAAACATTCCAATGTGTCCATAGGGGTCATGGGGACTTCCTAGGGGTCCTAACACATGATAAGACATACTAGGACCCCTAGGAAGTCCCCATGACCCCTTTTGACACATTCAAATGCTCAAGTGTGTCCGAGGGGGTCATAGGACCCCTTAAGACACACTAGAGCATTCTAATGTCTCTATAGGGGTCATGGGGACTTCCTAAGGGTCCTAACACATGATAATGCATACTAGGACCCCTACGAAGTCACCATGACCCCTTTTGACACATTCAAATGTTCAAGTTTGTCTGAGGGGGTCGTAGGACCCCTTAAGACACATTGGAGCATTCCAAAGTGTCCACAGGGGTCATGGGGACTTCCTAGGGGTCCTAATGTGTGATAAGGCATACTAGGACCCCTAGGAAGTCTCCATGACCCCTTTTGACACATTTGAATGATTAAGTGTGTTCAAGGGGGTCATAGGACCCCTTAAGACACACTAAAGCATTCCAATGTGTCCATAGGGGTCATGGGGACTCCCTAGGGGTCCTAACATGTGATAAGGTATACTAGGACCCCTAGGAAGCACCATGACCCCTTTTGACACATTCGAATGCTCAAGTGTATCCGAGGTGGTTGTAGGACCCCTTAAGACACACTCGACCATTCCAATGTGTCCATAGGGGTCATGGGGACTTCCTAGGGGTCCTAATGTGTGATAAGGCATACTAGGACCCCTAGGAAGTCACCATGACCCCTTTAGACACATTTAAATGCTCAAGTGTGTCTGAGGGGGTCATAGGACCTCTTAAGACGCACTTGAGCATTCCAATGTGTCCATAGGGTTCATGGGGACTTCCTAGGGGTCCTAAGCATGATAAGGCATACTAGGACCCCTATGAAGTCACCATGACCCCTTTTGACACATTTGAACACTCAAGTGTGTCCGAGGGGATCATAGGACCCGTTAAGAGACACTTGAGCATTCCAATGTGTCCAAAGGGTTCATGGGGACTTCATAGGGGTCCATAGGACTTCATAGGGGTCTCTCTCTCTCTCTCCCTCTCCCGCTCCCTCTCCCTCTCTCCATGTCTCTCTCTCTCTCTACCTCCAGTGAACTATTCTTCAAAGTCTCCACTTCTGCGTAGCTAGGGTTTACGACGCATGCAAAAGGCACAATTATGCCCCTGTAAGGACTCATGCTCATGCTCAAAATCATATCATTTTCATGCATTCCATGACATTTAATACAAAGATTTAGCTGGCTTCCTTTAAAGACCTAAAAGAAACAAAAAATAAAATTTAGGCCAAAAATACATACCGCATTTCTATATGTAAGATCATTAGCTTCAACAATCCAATCAGCTTCCTCTGTTAAGGCACAAAGAACTTCATTAATGTCTTCTCTGGGAGGAAGATTATAATTTCCATATTTCTGCAACCCCTGAAATATTTTTTTGTTATCGCTCTCCGCCTCCACTCTCTCAATTTAGTCCTCTCCCTCTTCGCTACACTCAGCTTAGCCATCCTTACCTACTCTTTAATAGAGATTCTCCAAAATTTGTATACAAAGGCATCCTATAGGAAAAAATGAAAAGTTTCCCAGAGAATATCCACAATTCATATACAAAATCATCATACAAGAAAAATGACAAAAAATTAATAACTTTAAAAGCCAAAATTTATCATTAATGCCGGCAATACCAAGGTCATACTTGCTGTCAAATCCTGGCCTATGACATGCAAAATGAGAAAAGAAAGTGAAATGAAAGGGAAGTATGGATCAAATAGCGAAGGTGCATCAAATGGGATCAATATCATAATATATGTAGAACATACTGTTATGGACAAAAATATTTGTATATTAATGGGAAAGAGTGGGAAGAGCTTCTTGGACCCATGATAGAAGTTATAGATAAGGAGGAAGAGCTAAGAAGGGGAAAGCAGAAAAGGAAAGAAGTAAGATATGTGTGTGAGGGCCTATGTTACATGATGATGATGAGTACTCACCATCTACTAGGAGCTCAAGTAGTGACAGAAGCTCTTCAGTGCACATGTACACTGACACAAAAAATTCAGATAGAGAAGTAACAAGTGTTGTGGAATTATCCACAGAGCAATGTGAAATGAAGCCTAAAATTGGTTCAATAGCAGGTAAAGAATTTGGTCATGCACTTCATTCTAGCACCACAAATATTTCTATTAGAAATGCCTATTCGTCAATGGCCTTGCATTTACAAGACTTGGGAAACTAGGTTACTCATGTTGGGCATTATCCCTCAAATGTAAATTCATTGCCACCTTTGGCAAGGCAGTCTCACTCCTCATTTTACAACAAAGGGCAGCCATCTATGGTCCAAGGTTTTAATTCAGCTAACAAGTGGAGAGCTTCTCAAGGTACTGATCTCTTTTGTAGAAAAGTTCTTGATTCATCTCAAGGTTCTCGTTTAGGTGACCAACACCTTGGAGGTCCACAAATAGATCCATTGATTTCCCAAATTGGTAAAAGGGTAGATGCAATTTTGGAAAGAGTATCCCAATTGAAGAGAAATGTAAACTCCAGTGAGCATAAAGTTATTGCAGATTCAATCGGTGTATCTCCTCCACTGACAAATATAACTGCTTCTAGAGACTTGAGTTTAAATGGAGACTGTCTATTCCCAAACATGCCCTAGTCGAGTAGATGAACCAGATGTTGCTTGAGTAAAGAAGATAGTGGTTTATTAAACCATTTGCATTATCCCAGTTGCTATCAGTTACTACTTTTTGAGAGGCTATCATTGGATGTTAATCAAAAGTACAACACAATAATATTTTTGAACTGATAAACAATCTTAGTCTTACTTCATACTCCCGTGTATGTGGGTTCTTGGAGGTATCTACTAAACAATGTGTGGATCTGTAATGTCCCTATCCAGGACCCTACTCACTTTTCTTAAAACTCCTAATTAGAATTTGGATTTCTAATGCATGCTGTGATATTATTTAAGTTTTCCTTGCTCCTTACTGATTAATATTGTAATGAATTGGTTATCCTTCCCCTTCTCTCTCTCTCCTACTCTCTCCCCTTCCCATTCCCCTTCTCTCTCTCTCTCTTTCTCCCTCCCCTACTCTCTCCCCTTCCCCTTCTCTCTCTCTCCTACTATCTCCCCTTCCCCTTCTCTCTCTCTCCTACTATTTCCCCTTCCCCTTCTCTCTCTCATACTCTCTCTCCTTCCCCTTCTCTCTCTCCTACTCTCTCTCTCTCTCTCTCAACCCCCACCACCTTCTCACTCTCTCTCTTCCTCAATGGCTGCCCATTAATTTTTTAAATGGTCGATTGATTTCCTTTGCTTCTTTCAATGGCCATCCATGATTTTTTTGCAATCTTCCAACCTTTCATACATAGTTGTAAAATACATATTAATATATTATACATATAAAATAATATATAATGTAACATTTAATATTAATATATATTAAATAATATTTAATGTAAAATGTATATTATATAATATTTAATATATAATTGATATTATATAATATTTAATATATATAATATAAAATCTAATATATATCTAATATATAGTTTTTGATATATAATATATCATATGAAGGATGGAGAAATGGGAGGGAGAAAGGGAAGGGAAAAGTGAAAAATCAAAATTCTACCAGAATTTTTGGGTACCCGAAAATATCGGGTACCCGATTAGGCTCGGTATTGCTTTGTGGACCAAACCTACATGGTCAACTATTGAAATGTCTCAAAAACATATTTTTCCCCTGTTTCTCTGAGTTCCAGACTTCGACCATGTAGCTGATGACTTTTTTTTCACCCGAATTTTATGAAACAAAAAGGGTATCTTAAGGAGATTATCAACTTTCTATCGATAAAATTGCTGTCAAATTTTGAATTCGGTAAGTAATTATTAGTTATTTTCTAATTGAGTTACCTCTAAAGTGCTGATTTATATACTGTTTGAAAAATGACTATAACTTTCAGATGGTATAACATTTTTGAAATCCGAAAAATGCATCACATTCTATGCTTCGCCTACTATAAGAATTTTTATTTTTTTTAATTTTGTAAAGTTTTGAATGAGTTAAGGTGGTCAAACATGAGAGTTTTTTATTTTGAAAACATTGTAGCAGAAAATTCATAATTAATTATTTTTTTTGGAATAAAATTACAAAAAAATGTGCGTCACATCCAGGCATGAGTCTACTACTTATATATAAAATCTTATAATAAAATATTATCATTTGATTATGATTAAGGTGGTTAGACATACACCTACTTCTTATTTTTTTCTAGAAATTTTTGTATTGCTGCATTGAAATCTATACTTTTCACCAATCATACTAACTTTTTTTCAAAAAAGGCCTAGTAGTTTAGAAACTACATTCAATTTTTTACAGATTATATTCTTACAACTTTTTGATATTAGGTTGATAGCTAGTTGAAATTTTCACGTCAAGTTGACTAACCCTGATTTGCTGATTTTTCATTGCCACTTTTAAGGGCATAGTTTGGCCCCTCATGATCTTGCACATACCCAACACTTTAAACTATTTTCAAACAATTCTGATGCTCAATAACATATACTATAAAACTGTTTATGCGTTCATCGATTACTAGTCAATTAACTCACAGTGATTACCGACCTAGTAAAATATGCAACATGTAAAATATGGTAGTGAATCAATCATCACAAAAATACATAACACAAAGATTTAATCTGTAAACCCTGTTAAGGGAAAAACCACCTGGGACCGGTAACCCAAAATATTTTTCACTCTTCTAAAGTGAGCTCGGTTAAGAGCCAACCCTGTTAAAGGTTACAAACACACTGTTAGGTGTGACCTTGTTAGAGGATTTAAGACTAACAGTTATTGTTCAACTAGCATTCACTATGGGGTCGATAGGATAACAATGTACATTCATTGAATGACATGGGAGCATAACATAAGACAGTTAAGTCCACTCTGTTAAGAGATTTTTCTATATCAATGGTTAAACTGAAACAATAGTTGATATAATTACAATACAACTCAATTTGCAGATGTTGAGATCTATTCTAAGCCCATACAAATCTTCTGATCAATATATCAATTTACTTCCTCAACTTACTTTACTCGGTAATAGCTCTCTGACACTCGGTATTATTCTGTAGTTTGGTTCTTCTTCAACCAGTCTAATCAAGCATGCATGAAAACTGTATTCACATGATATCTCTGCAGTATTCTTTCTACCGGCATCATTTCATAAAGAAACTCATATCTCTTATATAGACAGATAAACCATTTTTATATCAACCATCATATTTTGCCACTTAATCTCTTTCACTGATTTTTTCGGTTTAACCTTCCTCGACAGATGTGTCAATAACATGTTTCACTTTCATCCTTTAGATCTTCTTCGAATTTTATCAGTCGCGGATCTCATAACAAACTTTATCCTTAACCTCGAAATCATAATAATTCCAGCTCATCAATTTCTGTCAGCTAAACTTAAGCATTTAATACTTTCATCCATACTCGGTTAACAAAGAAATGCGTCGGTGAGCACTAGCTTGGTTAACATTGTCGCTCGGTATACACTTCACTAGCTCGGTGTATACTGAAGTGCTTCATCAACCGACCACACTGCCTTGTAACATTTTGCTTCCTTCTTCAAAATAGATTAATGCAACATAATCAAGTCAACCATATGAAGTCATAGACTCATCAATAAGTTACCAAGAGTATTCCTTATCCTCATACGTCATATCCATCTTTCTCCATGTAGATATCTCAGTTCTTCATCTCTTCTCTTCTCTCTACAGATGTTTAGATATTTGTAACTATCATAATAAGTACTGTGAAAACTAGTTGACATCAATAACAACAAAATGACTAATATAATTATCTTACATATCATTTTAGTACTCGGTGATCTCTAATCATTGATCTTCAAGTCATTCAGGTATTCAATCAGTTGTAGTTGATCATAAAGATGCTATATAGATTGATGAGGAGACATGGGAGGGATTGGTTGGGGTTCCATTGCCTGAATCAACCCCTTGTACTAGCAGTGACTTAAAATTGAGCTCCAATCTTGATTTAGACCTACTAGTTGTATCTGTTGATTAGGGACAGCCATATATTTTCTTAGGTCTATGGTTATGTCATTTCATTGTTGAAAGTTGGAGTCTTTGGGCATCTTATGTTATAATTCTTATATAATATGTATTCACATTAATGATGAAAGCATTATATTTTTGTTAATTTGTTTGTTGATTCTAATGTGAAATCTCAATTCATTTTTATGCTATGTATTAAGCTTCCACAATGTCTATAATGCATGCATTATCAGTATTATGACACTAATATTTTGAAATTTTTCTATATTTTAAAAAAATTCTCTTTTTTTTAAATAGTCATCCCCTAAAAAATGTCCCAAAAGTACCATTGTATATTTAAGAATGTTGAATGCTAACTCCCTTCATAATGGCATAAGCATGGTAGTGATTTGGGACATGCTTGTGCAATTATAAATATCTGAGCCCAGATATCTATACATTTCTGATGGTTATAAAGTTTCTGCTAAAAGGTAAAATCTCAAATCTCCAAAGAATATATTTCTTCCTTTTATCCAACGTCCAGTAATTAGTTTTGAAGTCATTGTTTGGTTAGTAAGTTGTATTTCTACAAAGTTTAAAGTGAAGGCTAGCCTTGAGCCTTCTTGATCCTGCCCAAATTTTTTCAAGGCCGAGTATAATTTTTCTCCTGGGGTGAGATTTTGGTCTTGCAAATTGGCGTAAGAAAAGGTGTTCATTCCAGTGTTCATTCTTTGAAATGAAGATCTATGTGTAATGTTTGAGATAGGAGTGTATGGAGAAGGATATGTGAGAAAAATTTCCATTTCATAAATTTAAGGTAAAATAATTTAATCATTTCACTCTATGGCACAAAGTTGACATACAGTTGGTGTTAGTATGTGACAGCAATTCACATTGTGTTTAAAATAGTGATTGAAATGAAAACTGTATGTTAGTATGTGATAGTCATTCACATTGTGTGTAAAATAGTGATTGAAATTAAAATGCATTTTTGGAGGAACAAGATAAAGTAGTGCTATAAGATGTGAAAAAGGAAGCTATTGAACTAAATAACAATGCATTATACTCATTATTTTCTATAATTAAGTTTGATCATATATTTTTAAAGTGAAGAATGTGCATCGAAGGGAAGGTGTGTTCTTGAAACTTTGTAATTGGAGCCATTTATTTTTTTTACATCATGGATACATATATTTCTTGTATTTTTGAGGCCATTTATACTACAATTGACAAGAGTTTGAAGGTTCTCAAAGGCTCACAAGTGAAATCAAGTAAATAGAGTGTAACTGAGTCTTATCAAGGTTGGAGGCAATGGAGGTAGGAGGTTTTCAATTATTCCGAGCTAGTTTCTTGTTCAATGATGATTCATTGTATGAAAAGCACCCTATTTGTGCCTCCGAAGAAAAGAGGGGACTTGGCATCATGTTTGTCCTTTCTAGGAGAAAGGTGGGCAAGATTCTTGTGGGTGCACTTTGTTGTATTCATGTTTGGTTAATGATATGTTGAGCACTTGAGGAGACATTAGTCACACTCGAAGAAGATGTGGACTTTTGGAGGAAAGGTGTTTCATGTGTAGATTTGTGGTTGGTGAGTTGTACAATAGAGAAGGGATTGTTTCCACAACACTTGAGGAGGTGCTAGACACACTTAGAAGAGATGCCAACTTTCAAAGGAAAGATATCTCATGTGCAACACTAGAGGAGGCATTCGACACACTCAGAGATATGAATTTCGGAAGAAATATATCTCGTTGTGCATAGAAGGTGGAAACACTTGTATGTTCTCTCATGTTGTGCAGATGGTTTCAAGGTCTACAGTTAGGAGATTTACTGATGCAGTTAGGTCAGTATTTCCTAGGTGAACAAGGAGGATTGGTGAAGGCGCTTCATCAAAGTCTCTAGAAGGATTGGGTTTAAAACACTTGCAATGTTCCACTCTTGTTCAAATTAATCTAATAAGGGGGAATGTTGGCATATTACATTTTATATTAACAGTTAATTAGTATGTTAGTTTCTTAGGAAGTTATTCCCTTAGGTTAGTTATTTTCTAAAAATAAAGCTTTATAATTTGAAAATAATGTAAAATCATCCATTGAATCCAATAGAATTAATTGAATATCAAGCTTTTCTGCTTCTGCTTTATTAGTTATTCTAGTTGAGAATCCAAAGAAACAGTGGCACTTCTCTAGCTATAATGCTATGCCAAAATGTAATGTATTTGTTGTTTTTTAATCGGACCTAGGTTTTAAACAACATTACATCCAACTAATTTGCATTTAGATTGTTGCCTTTCTGGATTAAATTGTGTGTGATTTTTCATCATCCACGTTTCGGATCATGATCCATCATCAAGATGAAGCACTAGATAGAGAACAATAAGATAAAACAGCTGCAGACTCAAGAGTATGAATAGAGGCAGAGGAGGAAACAAAGTTTATACTCTTGAGCCTGTAGTTGTTTTACCTCATTGCTCTCTATCTAGTGCTTCATCTTGATGAGGGATCATGTAGTATGATCTGAAATGTCAGTAATGAAAAATCACACACAGTTTAATCCAAAAAGACAACAAAGACATCATGTGCAATATCAATCCGTGGAGATAGGTAAAATCTTATCAACTACTTCTAGAATGATCACGAAATAAAAATGTAACCATCTGAATTTTATTTTAATTTAATGAAATTAATCTGTAACAATCTTTATCAAAATGAAATAAATCTGGAATTGCCCGGCTTTGAACGTCTTCGTTTAGTTGATAATCTTTTGGACTTGAAATGAATGTAAAAGATTGTTTGATTTCTCTATACTTCGGAGAAGATTACTATAAAAACCTAGCATCTCAACCTTTAAAAAACCTACACCCTGGCCTCACTGGTCAACACTTGAGCAGCACCAAACAATACCCTTGTGACGCCCTTTTACTCTTTTTTCAAACCTACAAATAACAAATAGGAATGAAAGAAGTCCAGACACACTTATCGTGGATGCAGATATCACGATTATGATTTAGGACAAATTTCAGACGTCTGATATTGTTGGCGTGTATTTTGTCCAGACAAAATCATTTCGGATTTAGTACACGATTTTCTCATTTTTCCGTGATTCATTCAGCCAATATGGTCTGAGAATCATATCATTTTCAACGATTTAGGGCATATTTTCAAATTTTGGTAGCTTAGGATATGACATGCGACTGTCCATCTCAATCTCTTGGAAATGACAGCCAAATGATTTCTTACCAAGTATCTTTTTCCTCTTTTGAACATCTTCTGCTCATTTAGTCATGTTCAAATGTTTATTATCTTAGAGTTAGATTTCAGTTGCCGTGGAGCTTGGTCCTGCAGTGGAAACCAAAAGTGCAATGTGCATTGTTCTCTGGATTCGCGTAGAACGGTCATTCCAGGTGAGAGAAGTGGATTCAAGCCCTACTGGATTTTGATAAGATTTCTGTACCGCATACCCAATGAATTTGTTTATGCTTTACATCTGCATAGGTAGGGTTTCTAAGAGGGATGCCGCTATGCCCCCGATAAAATGTACTATTGATCAAAATTGAAAAATCTGAAAACACAACAGATTTTTGTGAAATTTTCAGCATCTTTCTTTCTGCATGTTTTGAATAGAAAATAACAAAAAAAATTATGTTTTAAATAAATTTATGTTTTAAGGGATTTTTTTCTACCATTACATAATTTAGATTGTTTGATTTTTTTTATAAATTTTAATAATGATGGATCATAGAGTGTGATCTTATAGATTGATGCTAAAATCTGATACACAATTGAATTCAGAAGCAACATTCTCTTTATATCATAGATTATAGAAATCTCTTAGCTCTACCCAACTCCTATTATTTAAGATTATATATTTCAAATTGTTTGAGATTTTTTTGTCACTTATTTATTAACCAATATTTTAACTTCACATCACAAAAGAAATAGAAAGAAAATGATGTTTGTTTATTACATCTTTATTGACACCATTATTCATGAGATCACCACCATCTCTAAAATTTTAAACACCATCTAGGTGCCTACATCATGGAGTTTACCATTGAAATAGGACCACGCTTTTGAAATATTCCTAAAATATGTCAGCAATACCCATTGAACTTTTTTAGAAAGTCCCCTCCATGGAAACTCATGTGCTTCTTGATCTATTTTTATGGTACAAAAGAGATCTCATGAAACAAAAAAAATTATGATGCATAGAATGTAGGATTTGAGAGATACAAATCCACAGAACGCCAAGAATACCTGCATTCAAATAACCTGTTACACGAGAGAAGTGGAAAGAAGCAAAAGGCAGAACTCAGAAGTTACTCAAAATGTGAGAGCAAAATTATGATCCAAGTTATTTAAAAAGAATTACAAGGTTTAACCTATAAAGGTGAACAAAACCCTAAAGCCTAAAAAAGCTAGGTTGCACATTAATAATTAATAAAAGAATTAATTATTAATGCTGATAAGAGAAAGCTTAAGCACTAAAGAGTAATAACTTAACTAATTAAATCAATATGATTTAATTAGTACGTAAACTAAATATTACTCTAACGCCTCCACTTAAGCTGAGCTCAGGGGGTAAGCTAACCTAACACAGCTATGAAAGCAGGAAATGGGTCCCGACAACAAGGTCTGATTAGGTACCCAGTACAAGGAAATCTCTGTAAACTGGAGACAAAGGAGAAAACCCAGTGGGAAAAACTCCTCTCCAAAAAGAGATATAAAGGCAAGCAAAAAATAAAAAAATGACTTCAAGAGACTCTCTCAAAGCCATAAGTACAATGTGTGCTGCCAACCCCCCGTGAGAGAGGATCGAGGCTCCAAAGCCCCCCCAAAATGAAAGAACCCCTGGATCAATGAAAAAACCACTGTGACTCAAATGCAGAGTTGTGAAAGTTAGTGGACATTGAAGAGGTAACCTCGAAAGATGAGGTGTCACTAGAATGCCGAGTTGATGCACAAAGGAGTAAACACGAGGATCCTGAAAGGGAATCTCCAATGTAGGTGGTGTGACAGGTGTGTTGACACTGTCATAAAAGAGGAGATGAATGTCCTCTGTAGAATCCTCAACAAGTGCACCTAGTGGCTCAATGAATGGAGTTGGAGGGTCATGCAGTGCTGAAGAAGAATCTTATTGAAGAGAAAAGACCTCAACAGGATGTGGTGTGGCAGTCATAGCAATGATCTCGGGAACAATACAAAGGTTCAAGCGACCTGACTGCACCACATGATGCTCTCGCGAAAGAGGAGAGTTGTGCTCTGACAATGGAGATGATGGACCAAAGTGTGAGAAGGTGTAGAGATGGGTAAAATGATCAACTGTCCCTTTAGCAACAATGCCTCCTATTGCACTATCCCGAATGAAGACTGAATCTACAATGAACTCAACTGTCTTCCCTAATCCACTGTGTGTAATCTGAAAAATCAAGAGAAGGTTTACAAACAAAGATGGAACATACAATACATCATTGAATGTGCCATCCTGAATGCCTACTGAACCTTTCCCACAGACTATCAGGACAGTGTTATTCCCCATGAGAATATGAGCAATGGGAGAAGCCTCAACAGTAGAGAAGACCCCTTGAGAAGATGTCATATGGTGAGAAGCACTTGAATCCAGTATCTAAGGGACCTGTGAAGGGGATGCAATGGATGCCTGTAATGCATGACCCTGTCCAAAATCTTGTCCAGATGTCAAAGATGTGGAAGAAGACTGAAAAGAAGACCCCTGTGAAGTAGAAGAGGATGGAGAGGAAATAGTGCTCTTCTGAAGAAGAGCTTGCAAATATGCAATTTGTTTCTCATAGCTATCAAATCTCTTCTGAAAACAATGTGACTCATCATGAGGTCCCTTCTCACAATAGGAACATGTAGGTCTCTCAGTCTTCTGTTTCTCTTTAAAAGAAGATGGTGGGCCAGTAGAGTGTTGAGAAGAGGGATATGATATCTGCTTCAACTTCATCTTTTGTGTACCCTGAGGTGTCTTGGCAAGCAATGTTTGTGACTGTGAACCTGTAAGTGAATCCATTTGAGTGAGCTTGGACTTCTCACTAGTCAACCATGTCAACCTATCACGGAATGTCTCAAAAAAGGGCATAACATGTCGTGCACCCAGTGCATCCATAGTGGAGTAGAATGTAGAAGTGAAAATTTGATAAGGACCTCAAAGCTTTGAGAGTATTTAAAAGATACACTCATCATCTGACTTCGTCTTTCTAGAAGCCTATAAAATAGATCGAAGAGACTTGAACTTCATCAAGAAGTCCTCAATGTTGGTGAATGATTCAGGTACCAAGGAGGTGAACTCTACATCTATCTGTAGAACCTTGAACTCATTCATTGTGCCAAACAAGGTTGAAAACTTGTTCCACATAGCCCTGGGTGTGTTCAAACCATCCAGGTGAAACAATAACCCATCTGAAATATTCGATGCAATGAGGCCCATTGCCTCATCCATCCTATTTCTCTGCATAAGAGCCTCATAAGGCCTCTATAAAACTGGCGGAGCCTCATCGAGGCATGACCATAACTCTTTTTCCATAAGCAATCTAGTTATCTGTCCTTTCTAAGTGTGGTAGTTGTGAGGTGTAAGGCGAGCGACAGAAGAGTCCACCATTGAGACAAGGTAAACAGAAGTAGAAGGGTCTCTTTGAAATAAATGACAGAAAGCGAATTTGCACCCCCCACAAAATATTATACTATCTCCCGTACACTTCAAATAAGTATGTAAGCACAAAAAAAAAAGGAAAAAACTTAATTTTCAGATGCCTCCACTTTGACACCAAAACAGCTGATCAAATGACAAAATTTGAAAATGAAACTAGCATGGTTGGATCAGGCTCGGAAAGAGCTTTTCAACGATATATCACACTTCAATTTTTGATACCGTTTGCCAAAATTTCTCAAAAATTGGTGCCAGTACCTTGTGTGCTCAGAGCTCAGCATGTCAAGCCTCGAGAGGCATGCCAGAGTCATACGGCCCTGGTGCCAAAAAAAAATTTTCACAAATTGCCCTAGTACCCAAAGGTGGTTGAATTTTATATCAAAATTTGTTTGAAGGATCCTATGAATCCATTGGTGAGGTCAGTTTGAGCCTAAAATGCCTCCAATAAAAAACTTTCCCCAGATCCAATAAAAAACTCTTGAAAAACTTGAAACCCTTAACCTCAAAACTTGCTTCAAAAACACCAGAACAAGCAACAGCAGGGGAGCTTTGATACCATGTAGGATTTGAGAGATACAAATCCATAGAACGCCAAGAATACCTAGATGCAAATAACTTGTTATAGGAGAGAAGTAGAAAGAAGTAAAAGACAAAACTCAGAAGTTACTCAAAATGTGAGAGCAAAATTATAGTCCAAGTTATTGAAAAAAGAATTACAAGGTTTAACCTATAAAGGTGAACAAAACCCTAAAGTCTAAAAAAGCTAGGTTGCACATTAATAATTAATAAAAGAATTAATTATTAATGCACCTAAGAGAAAGCTTAAGCACTAAAGAGTAATAACTTAACTAATTAAATCAATATGATTTAATTAGTAAGTAAACTAAATATTACTCTAACATGGAATAGTAGTCGCTACCTTTTAGGATTGCATATTTCATCTAATTAAATTGGGGTGGGACTAGAAATTGTGCCACTTAGTTCTGAGATTTTTTTGTATCACTTGTCAATTCCGCAACCTTTTAGGATTGCATATTTCATCCAATTAAATTGGGGTGGGACTTAAATTGCCCCACTAAGTTTAAGGATTTTTTGTATCACTTGTCAATTATCTACAACCTTTTAGGATTGCATATTTCATCCTATTAATTTGGGGTGGGACTGAAATTGCTCCACTAAGTTTAAGAATATTTTGTATCACTTGTCAATTATCCGCAACCGCAACCTTTTAGGATTGCATATTTCATCTAGTTAAATTAGAGTAGGACTAGAAATTGTCCCACTTAGTTTAGTCAATTGTTTGGAATTTTAGAATTTGTACCTAAAAAATAATAGAGGGAAATCATGTTTATTTATCAAGTTTTTATTCACAAGAATACCAATGTCCTTATATTTTGAAGCTTAAACTTTTAACCTGAATTACTCTATTTAATTCATGGAACCACTAGCTTAAAATATTCATAACAAATCTTAGCAAATCTCACTACTATTCTTTTTAAAGCCCCCTTCCATGGGATTTTATTCTAAGCTATCCCTTACATGGTAGATGGAGATTTGAATGCTTTTAAGTTTGTAATAGAACATCTAGAGTTGTGAACCAAAAGAAGCATTTAGTACTAAAAAGATTTCATAAAATCCTACAATAAAATAGTAAGTAAAGCATCTAAAGATGTTATTAAATGCTCATTCATATATTTTTAATCTCTCAGTCAAACATATATATTCATAATTTTATAGAATTCTTCATTGTAATATTTTGCACATTTCTCATTAGGTTAATATACTAATTCTATAATATATATAGAAGTTTATGTTTGTAAAGCATTATCAAGACACCTCTCTCTCTCTCTCTCTCTCTCTCTCTCTCTCTCTATATATATATATATATATATATATATATATATATATATAAACTATGGTCTAAGAGACTATTTCTTTCACATGTTAAATAAAATATTATATTTATTTTCTTAGGTTATGCATAAGAATTTATAATTCATAAGACTAACCAAGACAAACTACATAAGCCTCAATATTGCTTTACAAACACATACTTCTAACCCATATATTATATAAATACTATGCAGAGGAAACTATGGATTCTCTTTGACTTCATTGAGTGCCAATAAATGTAGTCATAGATTTTCCTCAAGGGAACTAGACCAAATACCTTATTGAGAAAATTTACGCCCATTGAAAGCTTCCTTCGATACCGAGATTCTTTGAGTGGTAAATTAGTTGTAGTAAAGGTTATTTGTGTATTGATGATGGCTTCTTTACTAATCAAGAGCTTACCATCCAAAGGGAACAAACATACACCCTACATTGTTGATTGTGGAAGATCATTTTAGTAAATTCTTGTAAATCAACCTCTCCAACATTAAATGATTGCACTTTTATTTTCCTCTAGGTCCAAAAGGGAAACTTCAAATATTCAAGATATATCCAAATTGACCCTAAAAAGATGCACTATCATTAGAAATTCATTTCTCAAAACCATTGGACTGCATGAGGCACAACAAAACTAAACCTTAAAGATAATTGTTAAATTTATTTTTGAGATGGTCTCGATAAAAAGTTATTTGTGTATTGTTGCAAAGAAAACAAGAGTCCATCGAGGAAAGAAAAATAATGAAATAGAAGGTAAATGGTGGATTGAAAATACTGAAATGAGCAACAAATTAATGAATAGAAATGTGAGATGCCTTCTTCAGTAGGGTGAGCTAGGCCAATAGCACATGAGCATCTTCACGAGGCTTGACCCTTTCTTCAAAATTGGCTATGAGAATAGCCTAGTTTGTGATGGTCTGTGGTGCAAGATGATAAAACCAATCAAGATCCACACCTTGGAGAGTTTCTACGAACAACCTGCCAGACACGTCTTCATGTTCAACACCATGACCACCGCATGCAATATAAAAGGAAACCATATGTTCATCAAGTTGTTGCTTTCCATCACTGAAGAACTTACAAAAACTCTTTCGCAAGCCATCCAGAAGAGCATGTAGAGGCGGAGCTAGATTCGACAGACCAAAAGTATTTCCCCAAGGACCTTGGGCCATTTACATGTCCTTGGTAAAACCTTTAAAAATAACATAAATAAATTACAATGAATATTCACAATGAAAAGGACACGGGTATACTTCAAACGAAAATGTGAGGCTTTCGAATGCGTGCCGTGTCCCCAACGGAGTCACCAAAAAATGTTGGCTAAAAATTTTGTAAGCCACTAAGACTACACCTTACAAAATTATAACTTTAGGCAACATCTCATGATATTTCTCTCTCCTCTCAGAAATAGGGGAGTCTCCCTTCTTACCGTAGGTGGCTTCAATAGGAACTTAATTGAAATTACAAAAAGGGTGGATCTCTTAATCAATTCCTCTTTTTTCAAGAATGATTTGAGTAGAACTACTACTTTCTAACTTATAAAAAGTGTCTTATTACTATGATAATATTGGTAACCCTAGAGTTAACATAAGAACAATACCAAGGGCAACAACTTCTTTTTTATATTTTGTGAAATAGAAACAAGAACCCAAAGTCTCATGCGCTTGTCTCATGAGGATTCAAGAAGAATAACTAGTAAGGCACAAAGTCTCTTACTGGATACTCTCAAATTTAATAAAAATACTTACAAATGAACTCCAAATTCTTCAACTCTAATTAATTGCATCCACTACTATCTATCACAATTTTTCCTTCCACAACACAAAGTCTTCAAAAGTTCAAATTGGCTCTGAATCCAACAGGCAGCTCAAAGTATGGGCAATTGAATCCAAATCCCTCTTGAATCAAAGCATTAAAATTCACAATCAACTCAAGAAAATGTCATCACATAATAGTTTGAATTGGCACAAAGTCTCAAAACAATATGCCTCTTTTATTGAAAGCTATCTAATTTGCATCCAAGCACAAAGTCTTAGAGTGCACAATACAAACTGGCAGAATTTTGTTGCCTTGCCAAAAGATGATTATTTACAATGATCTCCCTCCTTTATATAGGAAAAGAGTGGAGAGAAAGGTGGAGAAAGAAGGTGAAAACCCTTAACCACCTCGACTTATTCCCTAACTAACTAACTAACTAATTTTGACTTATTCAAAGTTGCATGCCTAATGCACTTGCAACTTCATTACATGTTACAGTTTTGCATGTGATACTATCACATGCAATTACATCTTTTTTTAATTAACATGTAATATGTCAAATACAAATTACAAAGGCATGATGAAAATATTCTAAGTGCCTGACAAGAGACAACCCTTATTAAATCATTATTTATTGGTCTCCATGTTGTTACAGGATGCTTGATGTTTGATATGCTCTGGTTTGGTGAAATTATCTTGATCTGGAACATGAATATGCATCCTTGATTGTTGCATTGAGTGTTCATTGAATATTTTTGTCTTGAAAGCATTCTATGCTTGTAATGTTTCGAACCTTTCTAGGGAGAAAGATCCAATCTTCTTATGTATCTTTTGTTCTAATTTTAATTCACTTGATTCCCTCGAAGTTGAATTTCTCTTAAGGGTGGCCTTTGAGCTCTCCTATGGGCTTACCTTTCTCTTTGTATCCTTTCTCTTTCCTCGTGTTCCAGTCTTTCTCTAAGTCCCCTTTCAATTCTGTGTCTTTCTCTTTCAAATTCAATACCAACTTCCTCCTCTTCCTCCAAGATGGCCCGAGAAAGTGTATAGTGTGTGTCATCTTCTCTTTGATTCAAAATGAAAGCCTAAGTCTGAAATGATGTCTTCCTACCTTACGTTTACATTCAAACCTAGTTGCACAATTGGATAGTTAGCATAGGAAGGAAACACCATCTTCGATCATTCTTTCAGTTTTGCCTCTCACATTCCAAACTTTCTTGATTCTCCCTTTCAATCCTTTAGGCCATTTCTTCTTCCTTTTCTAGTGTTGGCTAGAGATTCTCCTAACATAGCAATATGATATGCCTGAGTAGCTATAGCATGAAAATTCAAAAATATGAGTACATCTTCATGTGATGGATCCATTCTAGGCATAAGTGAGGTTTTTTGGGTAAGACAACTAGTTGGAATACTTGTGAACAATGAAAGAACAAATGGGTTTGGGTTAGATTGGCTCCTGTGTGGTGAGAAAAATTGAAAATGGGTTTTTTAGAGGGTATTACATATGAATGAACAAAAACTATTAGGTGAGAAAATAAAGCACAGATAGATCTATTGCATGCTTTTTGATGTACAAGTATGGATTTTGGAATTGTGTGAACAAGAGGAATGGTTGTAAAACTTTGGGACAATGAAAAGGTGGGTGATTTTGGCTCAAAATGGTCACTCATATGGTGAGAAAAACCAAAAAAATAGGGTTTTCAAAGGGGTTTGCATATGGAAACAACAAGAATTATGAAGGATAAAAAGGTAAGAAGATGAATGGATATCATTTCTTCTTATAATGGAGTTGAATTAACTGCCATCATGAGTTTTAAGTCATATGGCAGTGGTAGGGACAATGGTTTATGCAAGTGGGATTTTTGAAGGATAATGCACATATGGGCTTATTCCTTTCTTCATCATAGAACAGGGTTTTTAATCCCGACTGCATATGCAAGCAAGATGAGACTCTTGCATATGCAACTTAACAATGAAAGATAGAAGTAGAAAAATCATGAATTTAAATACATGTAAATCTAAAAATGAAAGTTTACATGTTAACAAAATACCTTTGGAAGAAAATAGGAAAAAGACTTAAGGAGAAAATTACCTCAATCCTCAAGAAGAAATCTTTCTAAATCTTGGGCAAAATCTGAAATGAATCTAATGGATTTTCGGATTTAGGAAAGATTGGATTCAAAAACTATATAGAGATCACATTCCTAGTCTTTTTCCTTCAATTTTGGAGAGTCAACATGCATATGCAGCCAAGTGGGAAGAAAAGAGAAATTAAATGCAAGGAAATAGCAACAATTTTGACCATTTCCAATGCATATGCAATGAAGGTTTAAAATGGTGTTTGGGGTATCAATTTCAATCAAAATGATGAAATAAAACAATCTTTAAGAAAGAAATAACTCACCCAAAATCAATTCTAGAGCTGAGAGAAAGATTCTAAATGCTCAAATTCTTTTTTTCATGAAACATTTTTGGAGAATAATGATAAAAAGTGGATTGTTTTACCAAAATACGCATGCCTTGCATTTTTAATAATATATGCAATCTCTTCCAAATTCAACACCCAAGGAAAATGCAGCCAAAAAGAAGAGAAAACACACTTTGCCAAAACACATGCAAAGAAATATGTTGTTGACCATAAAATCGCCACCTAGGGCTTCATGGCTGGGAACACAATTTTTAGACGCCAAAACACATTCAATACAATGTGTAAATGTTGTTGGAAAAGACATCCAAGAAGGCAGTTTAAAAACGTTGTTTTTATCATGCCTTTGCACATTTAGAAAACATGCAATCCTCCCCAAATTCGACGCCCTAGAGAAAAATGCAGTTTGGAAGAGTTTTTTCATGTAATAACAAGCATGCAAATGACTTTAGAAACAACACCCAAGATATGGATATTAAATACATTGTTTTTCATGTGTGTTTGTATGTTTAAAAGACATGTAATCTCCTCTAAATTTGACACCCAAGGAGCTGGGTTAAAAATGTTGTTTTTAACATGCCTTTGCACATAGAAATATGCATATTTAAGGACATGTATTTGGGTTAAAAAACAACACCTTTAGTGTATTCGTATTAAAAATGCACTTTTCAAGTGCAATTACACTTTTGAAAGAATATGTTTTTAATTAGGAAAAGCCACTTTATGTCTTTTGAATACGTTGTTTTACATATGCAGTTGCATATAAAAACCATACTACAAGGGGATTAATAACACTCTTTTGGAGGACAACTGCATATTTTTATGAAACACATTTTTGGCTTAGAAAAAGCCACTTTTATAAGTTTTACATATGCAGTTGCATATAAAAACAACATATTTAATGTTTACATGACTTAATTCCATAAAGTGGGTTTTTAAAAGTGATTTGCATGTTGATGATATGCAATGAAGAATAAAAACCTCACTTTTTTGAACTTAAGTGATTTAATTTTTAATTAAATTTAATATATAACTATAGTATTAATAAAGTAACATGAAATTAGATCATTTAAAATCTAATTTCATGAAAACATTAAAAACTATAGCTAAATCGACTCGAAATGAGTTGACATTTGAAAATGGACATCAAAATCCATTTTATATATTAAATATAATTCAAATTTGTGCAATCGACAATGAAAAACCCAACTTTTAAGGATTTTCCATAGAACATGTAGTCGACCTAAAAAACCCCACCTTTTGCATCATAACTTGAGTTATGCAACTCTGTTTGATGTCTAAGATAGCTCGAAATGAATGTATTTCAAAGGGCTATTAACTCAAGGGAAAATAAAGATTAAAAATTATTAACACGAAATGGAAAAATGAAGAAAAGGACTTGAATATTACCAAAAATCAAGCACTTGCAGTCGAAGAAGACAAAATTGTCCTGACAAGCAATAAGGTGATTAACTTGACAGGAACCCTCAAAAAGGATGCATGAAATATACAAAATAAAGAACATTTTAGGGATGATGAATTTTCTTTATAACACATTATCCAAAACATCGAGAAAGGATACACTTACAAATTCATAAGAAAATTGCTTAGGGTTTCCACAATTTTGTTATGTCAAAATTGAGGACAACAGGGTCCATCAAGTTTCTTAATAGTTTCTCTTCAACCAAAGGTAACTTTATGTTCAATCTTAGGTTTAGGTTGTTCAATAAGATTCACAACATTATTGGCCTCACCTCAAATATCATTATCTTTTATATTTTTAGTTTTATTAGGCTCAAAAATGTTGGTGGAAGGAGAAGGAAGGGGATTAGTAAAGATTTGCAAGTTTTGATTAGGGGTTTCTATGAATTTATTTCCTTTATCATTGATAATATTCAAATTTATTGTGTTGGAATAAATATGAACTTGGATAACATATTTCAATACAAATCTCTTCTCAATATCATGGCGGGTTTGACAACAGTATTAGCAAAAGAATTTGGGATCAAAGGAAGCTAGAAAAGGCTTGAAGGTATCTATAGGTTTGATAGGAGGAATCTTTAATACATTATAATTAATCAACTTAAGCATGATACTAAGAAGTAGCTCATAAAGAGGAGTCAAATTATGGTGTGTAAAGATTAATGATAAAGGGGCCACACTTGATGTTGTGGCTACCACAATTTGTGTATCAACATGATTTGGAGAATTGGTATGATCTTGATGAAACCTTCATTTTTATTTTGGAACTTATGGAACAATTGTTGAGTGGCATCTTTCTTATCAATGGGAGCCATTAATGAAAATGATTCAAGTGGCTCACTTGAAGCTGATAATTATAGAGCAGTGCACACAATTTTTTAAAACATGTAAATTTAAAGAACACTTTACCTCTAATATATTTTTGAAAATTAGAAATAAAAATTGTGTGATCAAAAGTGTGACACAATTCTATGAACCATTACACTTGAGAGAATCCATGAAAGAGGAAATCTCAAGAAGCGGCTCATCACTTCCTAGTTCAAGTGAGTTTAATCCTTCTCATGATGCTCATCAAATTGTCATTCAAGATTAGTGACTTGACTACTCCAAAATGGAAGATTCAAAGCTAAGAAATGAAGCTAAGATGCAAGAATGCAAGCTATGAGAGATTAAGTTAAGATGAATGCAATAAACTAGCAATCTAGAATGAAGATGCAAGAGTTATTATATTGAAGCAATGCAAGTAACAAACTAGATTAACAATGCAAGATTAAGCTAGGAATGAAGCTAAACTAAGAAATGAGAGCAACTAAGAGCTAAGAATTTAAATTAACAAGATTATCTAAGAGTGCAAGGTAAAAGGATCACTAGATATGCAAGATTAGGGACAAAAAGATAAGATGGAACCCTTGAGCCAAGGAAGAGATTCCTTTTTAAGGAATTGCCTCAAGAATGAAGGGTGGAGATTAAGAGGCAAAATAATGAGTGGCTATGATGAAGAGGCAAACAAAGATGCAAAGAGATGCAAGGTTAGGTAGAGATGAGTGGTGAGGATTAAGAGGCAAAAATAGATGTTAGGTAAGATAAGACAAAATAGCATTTTGAAATCACAAATCCCTTTTAATTGCTAATTAATCAAGATTAAGTGTGTGCATACATGTGAATGTGTTCTTTTAATAAAAGTGTAAGAATTTTATATTAAAAGTAATGTTTTAGCAATTAAATAAATATGAAAGCTCTAGAACTTAGACCATAGTATAAGCTTGATATAAGATTTTTTATTTTTTATTTAATTATGCAAAGGGGATTTTAAGGGTTACTCTGTACAATTGTGTCTAGTAAATATGCCTTTGAGATTTAGGATTTAAATTGAGACAATTTGATCGAAAAAGGGATTCAAGTTCTGCTAGACCAATTTTAGGTGATTACATTTTTCCCTCTTTGACTAATGTGTGAGCGATTTGGGAACACATTGAGTCAAAGAATGATGATGTCAAAGTAGCTAATAGAGATTTGAATCTGAACTTGATTGAATGAAGACTTATAAGAAAGACAAGAGTATCCAGCCTGATATGAAGTGATGAGAATGAATATTTGTCCAAAGAGATTGAGATAGCTAATCATTTGAGAGACAATACTAGATTGATATGGGTCATGATGAACATTATATTATCCAAGTGATCGAAAAGATGTATGTCCAAGTGAACTGATATGAAGCAATGAGAACACTCTTTCAAAAAGGAGATATGGAGAATCTCAACTTGATATGAAGCGATGAAGCTGAGATGCCCCAAGTGATGATGTTTAGTCCTGATTGACTTGATCAATTTAAGATTTGGTTTGATTACTAGATTTGTAGATTAGGATATTTGATTGACGAAAAGATTTGCATAGTATTGCCATGCCCCCTCGGGATTGAAATGGAAATGAAGTACAAGGGGTGAATATTATCCTCAGAGGATCCAATAAATGAAAGGAAAAATGAGCAAGAAGCAATAGCGTCAGTGATCAACTACGTTTGGCAAGCAAATGAGCTCAAATTTTTATTTCAATCCTGAAAATAGGATCAAAATAAAGGTTTGTAGTCGAATGCCTCGAAAGAGGGGAAGGAAGGAAGAGAAAACACAACTCAAGAGAACTAGAAATACAAAGCTAAATATAGTCCTAGAATGAAATGTAGACCAAGAATGTAGCCTAAGACATGAGAGTAGTTAAGTCACCCGTCCTGTAGCCATTATTTTTCACCATTTGAGCATTTGGGACATCAGAGGTCAGTACAATCTTCACCGGTGCAAGAGAAACCATAAAAATATGAATACGACCTTATCAGATAAGATGTAGGAAACACACATAAGCATCAAAACATAAGTGTCAAGATGACCTAAACATGGTTTCTATGTTAATGCTGCAAGATTATACTAGTATCGAAGCACGAGCACTAAAATAACCAAGAGTACGATCTTGCGTGTTGCACACTTGAAATAAACAATGAGATAGTTCCAACCTCCCCTAAGTGTCTGAATAAAGAGGGTCGAGTTATGTGCTATGTTCTATTCATGATGGAGGCTCTTATCATAAACACCCATTTTATTAGACCATGTTAGGATCATTGAAATCACACTATAAGTAGAAATCAAAGAAAACATTGTTATGCCCCCAATCGTGAATCTCTAGTCAAGTAGATATCGTCGAGCGACCTTAGAAGACTTATCAAGAAAAAATTAATGATAACAGATAACACACAAGAAAAAAGTTCAACATATCTCAGTTGTTTTCAATTTTCTAGGATGCAATTTGGTGTTGGATGTTAAGGAACACCTTTGTGCTAGTGGCAAAGTGCAAGTGCACAATGAAAGATAGTGCAAGATCCGATATGTGTTAAGAAACATAGTGATGTTTAGATTGGTAGTGTTAAGAAACACTAAAGGATTGGGGTGTTGAGAAACACCAAGTAGTGTCAGTGATAGATTTCCTATCAGGAATGACTAATAAGCTGATTCAAGTTAAGCTCAAAAAATTGACCAAGTAATAAATCACTGATAGCTCAAATAGGCATACGATTGCCCCCAAACGACAGACAAGAACCGAGGATAAGACTAAGATAAGTTCCAGCCCAAGACGACACAAGAAAACAAAGAGCGAGATGGATGGAAGTAGACAAGAGCTCAGCCACATGTTGATAGATGGAGAACTGATTACAAGTGACACCTATTTGCTAGGTTTTCACCACTTGGAGATTATTTTATTTCTGCTACAAAGGCGCTTGTTTCTAGGTTTTCACCAAGGCACGATTTTTTTCTTTTTCTAATGATTTTTTTGGTTCTTTTTCATTTTTTTGCTTTTTTGTATTTTTTGATATTTGATTTTTTTATTGATCAAATATGTGTGAACAAAAGTGTGACACACTTCTATGAACCATTACACTTGAGAAAATCCATGAAAGGGGAAATCTCAAGAAGTGGCTCATAGCTTCCTAGTTGAAGCAAGTTTAATCCTTCTCATGATGTTCATCAAATTAGAATTGAGGATCAATGACTTGACTAATCCAAAATGGAAGGTTTAGAGATAATAAATGAAGCTAAGATGCAAGAATGCAAGCTATAAGGAGAGATTAAGCTACTTGATGAATGCAAGAAATGAGCAATCTAGAATGAAGATACAAGAGTTATTCTATTGAAACAATGCAAGAAAGAAACTAGATTAACAATGCAAGATTAAGCTAGGAATTAAGCTAAACTAAGAAATGAGAGAAACTAAGAGCTAAGAATTCAAATTAAAAAGATTATCTAAGAATGCAAACGAATGTAAGAATGCAAGATAACAAGATCACTAGATATGCAAGATTAGGGACAAAAAGCTAAGATGGAACCCTTGAGCTAAGAAAGAGCGTCCTTTTAAAGGAATTGCCTCAAGAATGGAGGGTAAAGATTAAGAAGCAAAAGAATGAGTGGCTATGATGAAGATGAAAAAGGAGATGCAAGGAGATGCAAGGTTAGGTAGAGATGAGTGGTGAGGATTAAGAGGCAAAAATAGATGTTAGGTAAGATAAGACAAAATAGCATTTTGAAAGCACAAATCCATTTTAATTGCTAATTAATCAAGATTAAGTGTGTGCACACATGTGAATGTGTTATTTTAATAAAAGTGCAAGAAATTTATATTAAAAGTAATGTTTTAGCAATTAATTTAAATATATGCAAGCTCTAGAAATTAGACCATAGTATAAGCTTGATATAAGATTTTTTATTTTTGATGTTAATTATGCAAAGGGGATTTTAAGGGTTACTCTGCACAATTATGTCCTATAAATATGCCTTTGAGATTTAGGATTTAAATTGAGGCAATTTGATCGAAAAGGAAGTTCAAGTTCTACTAGACCAATTTTAAGTGATTACAAAAATTCCTTGAACGTCACCAGTAGTCATAGGATAAGAAATTTGTGAATGCAAACATTTATATCTATCGATAAAATTAGTCTTTTTTCTTTAACTCCTTGTTTACAATTAATTAAATTAGTCAAAGTCATTTGAGCACCAATATTATTTTAAAATTATTTTATGAATGCAAATTAACTAATTTTTGAAATAATAGAATAAGGAGGCAAAGAATAATACATTGCAAAGATTTATCTCTAAAAGTGAGAGAAAACATTTTTTACATGAGTCTATGATAATTTGAGAAATCACTACACAAGGTTTGGAATGTTTTCACATGAGTCAAGGGGTCATCTTTTCCATTGTATAACTCCAATTCAAGAATTTCCATATATTGAGGGACAATAGTACAAACAATGTCTTGGAAATGTGGGCTATCTATATAACATGTGGGAATAGTGAATTCAGATTGGGTTATGGAAGCCAATTGTTGTTATAAGGATGGGACACTTTGAACTAAGTTGTTGACAATGGATTTGGTGGATAAATTGATGTTGGACGTATCTAATTGTGGAGGAGTTGCCAAATTGTGATAAGTTGATGGAGCATTGGGATAAGAAAGTGGAATATTATGGTAAATAGGTAAAGGATATGGTTGGAAAGAAGATGAAGGACTAATAGAAGATGGTATACATAAGTTTTGATTGATAGGGATTCCTCCAAGACTAACATGTGTGGGATTAACATTTTTTGTAGAGGTCGCCATTATATAAGATGAATACGTAGAAACATTAGGCAATGATGTAGGTATATGAATGGAATGATCAACTTGATTTCTAGGGTTAGAGAAGTTAAGGGCTTCAACATAACTTTTCATAAGCATAACATTAGTATCAACCATATGAGAAATGCCACACTATACCTCCACACCATTTGCATCACTTTGAATCATTCTCCTCAATCCTTCAATTAAGGGGATTGCTTCACTATTCGAGTATTCTTGAGCCATCCATTGTTGAAGCTTATCCAAGTCATTAACATGATTTCCTAATTGGTCAGTAGATACTTGTGTTAAGGATTCATCCTCATCATGAGAAGTGTGGGAATAATGGTTCTCAACAATGTTGGGTATGTCATGTGTAGGCATAGAAGTTTCACCTAAATTCCCATGGAATATATGCTTGTTAAATCAGGCTCTACAATCTTGGTATCTAAACTTTGGGCTTCCATAAGTGTATAAAGTTTTCTTATAGTGATATTAGATGTAGGACTAAGGGTCATGCAAAATCATGCACAAAGCTAAGAAGAAGGTTAAACAATGCAATTTAAAATAGAATGATTAATTGACCATTGCATAAATAAAATATGATTATAAATTTGAATTAATTTAGTGCATATAAATAAGATCTAAGAATTCAAATCAGAAGTAAGAAAGATGTAAAATGCGTTGGGTTTATCAAAATGTAATGTTGGTGAACTAGTATCTCTAAATACATGAAATGCAAAAATCGTAAATGATATATTTCATAAATGATTAAAAATATGAGTAAATTAGATGCATACAAATCGGATATAGAAATGAGAATAAAAAAGTAATGCAATCATACATTGGGTTTGAAACCAAAATATAATATGGGGAAATAGGGTTTGCTAGCTTATGCATCCAACTTAGGAAACTAGGCTTAATTCACCTTTGATTACTTCGAAAGAGAGTGGATTCACAATGCTTTACCTCAAATTTGGTTGAAAAGAATTAACCACAAGGTGGTCTAATGGTTCTTGGGAGGGAGTTTAGAAAATGATGCTAAAATATGTGATTTTGATGCTAAGTCCAGGGCCAAAGATGTAAAATAGAGGGTTTTGAACATACATAGTAAGTTGTAGAACAAATGTGCATACAATAGATATACATATGGAAAGAAGAGACGTAAAGGAAATTGTGTTAGAAATATGAGACAAAATAAGGCAAACTACATTTCTTGGGGCAACCTTGATAAAGGAAGCCATGATGTAGATAAAGTTGGTGTTGGGTGAACCCACAATAGTGGGTTACACTTTTTTGCCTGAACAGACATTGAACTCTACATTTTGAAAAAAAAAATAGATTCAAATGCATATTGTTGTTAAACCGTTTGAAATCAAAAGATAAAGTAAATTAGAGTCTTTTAGGATTTTCTATCTAGATTCTAAATATATTTTTTATTTTTATTTTTGAATTGATTTGAATGGTTTTTTCTTTCTCCCACAAAAAATTGGTATGTTGTCGAAAAAGTCATTTTCAAAGAGTTACATTGTTTTCATAGAGCATAACATTTTTTCTAAAATCAATATCAATCTGCTTCTTTCGATTTCAGTTTTTTAACATCCATACGAAGGGCATGCAATTGGTTTGATGATATTATCGTGATTATTGCATATTTTATTAACATTTGAAGTTGACTAAACCGTAATTTAACATACCTTGACTACATAGCTTATAACTTGTCATGTATTTGTCCAATTTTATTTTTATTTTTTTGATAGAAAGATAACTTCAATACCTAGGGCATAGGTATTTTTAAAGAATTTTTCCCTCTTATTTACTATTTTTTCATAAGTGTCAAACATAGAGGTAGACATATGGTGGAATATCTATGTTTAGTAAAACTAAAAATACAAAGTCATAATAAACTTAATAAATATATTAACATTATAATCATTGGAAAGATTTTTATCAGTAGTACCTTACTACATAGATAGGTTTGTCAAATGGATTCATTTGATCTGCCAAAAGATAAAGCCAAAGTGATTTTTTGTCAGCATTTTAATAGGTGCAAAGGAGAGTCCATTTTAGGTATAAATGGGGAGTATAGATGTTATATCAATGTTTTTTTAATCTAAGAGTTTTTGAGTTAACCATTTTTAATTAATTCCTTCTAATGGAACCTCTCAAGGCTTAAATCATCATGTTTGATTAAAAATTTATTTTTTTAGCAAAAATCAACATGTCTAAAAAAGTGTAACCCATTATTGTGGGGTCACCCCGCTTCTAGAATCAATGAATAACTCAGAGCTTTCCAAAAAAGTTCCTTTAGAAATGTTCAAGTCTATGCTGCTTGGGACGATCCTACTTTTTTGGATCTAAAGGTCACTCTATAGGTGTTCATTTTCTTGATCTACTCCCGAATTCATATCTCTTGAACCTACCACCTGCACATGCAAAAGAAGGAAAATGTTGGGTCGATAGCCTGGTTTGTCAAGGTCAAACCCCAATTTTAGAATGAGTTCCATAAAATATAAATAAAATATAACTAAATTGAAAGCGTGTTAAAGTGTAGTAGACTATATTTGAATTGAATTATTTGATTGGAATGTTTAAAACTTCATGAGCGTTCCTTGTGTCAAATTCTTCATGAAAAAATAAACTTTTCACTCATCCAAAAGCACACAAATCCATTTGTTTACTTTTTAGTAGGCCTGGGTGTCAGTACACCTAGCCAAGCAAAAAACCAAAGCACGGGCCTAATTAGATATCCGATATTATCAGATATCTGATAATATTGTATATCCGATAAAATAGGATATCTGATTTTATATCGGATATCTGATTTTTTCCAGTTATTATATATTTACATAGCCCGACCGCGTTCAACATTTTCACTGTGAAAATGTTGAACGCGGATAGGGCTTTCAGATATCCGATTTTATCTCCTATCCTATTTTTCTTGAATCTTAAGGTAAGTTCAATCTTCAATTTTTTATTGTTTTTATTGTGTTATAATAGAAATTTATAGTTTTTTATATAAAAATTAGCCTGTTTAAATGAGTTTTTGTATTGTTTTTTAAATTCATTGTAATTATCTATTTTTTTTCTAATTCTAATCAGACATGGAATAAAAAAACCCTCCCAATGATCCCGCAAACAATCCACAACCACCTCCCAACAATCCCCCACTTGCAAAAGATGAACCAGTCTCAAACCCTTGCCATTTAGAGGATCTAATAGGAGACAATCTAAATCAACTTAGAGGATTTCAAACTACCTATGTCAATATCCCCACATTGCGCCCCATGTTTACGACATTGAACTCAATTATTGAAAACATGGAGAAACTTACAGAGCAACATAGTGTTGCACTTCTTTGGCATGATTCCATGCATGCCCAGTTTGACGATGGGCTTGACTATGATCAAGTCATGAACTTAAACATAACAAAACATGACATATGTAATCTTGTTGTGGATCCTGAAACCGATCTAAAAGTGGACCCTGAAAAATCCAAGTTGTCAATTAAATGATGCACAAATAGTGCACTACATGACAACTTTTGGGACCACTGGTGGATGGTTTTTGATAGACCACCTCACAGCAATTTGGATGTCCCTTTTTATTTTTTTAAAAATTGTATGCTAAATTTGTGCTTGATCACAAGATCAATTATTGGAGTATGAGACCAAACCAGGGTGTAGGTTTAGGCCCTCCTCAGGATAGGCCATGGGCACATCAGGTAAAATCCCGCATATATGTCCCCCCTCCCAAGATTTCACCACCTCCCATAGTGCAGCATCCTGACATTATTGTTGAGGCCAACTCATAGACTATTCAAGCCATTCAAACCTTGAGTGATCTGTTGGTTACGTAAAGTATGACATTGTTGCCTCCTCATCCTGATGCTTCTGGCCCTTCCACATCCTCCATGAACTCACATGTTTGTGTGCCCCACACTTGCATTATGTGCAAGAATTTGTGCTTAGGTCCCCTGAATGATAGTGATGCATATAATTACGTCTTCGAGGTGGATGATTATACACAACACACTATAGGTACTTAATCACCTCATGAAGAAGTGCATCAGGGGCATACAGAGCCATGGACTCCTACTGTTACAGTAAGGGTAAAATATTCACTTTTTACATTGTATTTAATTTTTATTGTTGGTATTTTTAGTAGAATTATCTTATAATAATTTCCCAATTATGTTTTTTTATGTGTTACATTTATGTTCAATTGATGATAGAGGAGGAGATGGAACAGGTGGAGGGGTCCATGCTTTCAGTCATATCATTTAGTCTTGACACTTCCACAGTACATATGTTTTAATGTAATCATTAGTTTCCTTAAATTATTATAATAGTATATATGTACATGTGTTTTCTAATTTTTACAATCATCTTATCACAAACTAATGCAGGTGTCACCAGTTGCCACCAGGGGGCAATGTGAGGGGGTGCATGCATTAGGTGTTGACAAGGGGAAGGTAATTAAGTAATTTAGTTTGTTTATGCATACACATGTATACTTGTCAGTTGTGCCTACTCATATTTAATTTACGTGGTTTATTTGATAGAGAGTGGTATCTGATGATGTCGTAAGACCCTATCACCACAATAGAGTCACAGACATATCAATTCACAGTGATAGCCCCACAATACATATATTTATAAAGTTATGTGTGTATTTTACTATCAAGTATATATAATATAATCAAGTTATGATAGTATGAAGTATCTGTTTGACTTTTGTAGGTCACTCCTAGTTTGAGGGAGGTAGAACGCCAAGGGTTTGTATCACTGATGACTCAGCCAATATTTCTTGAAGAAAGTTCAACACAGGTAAGTTTTAATGTTAATTCTGTTATTTTGTAAACATATATTTTCTACCAAGGAATTAACATTAAATAATATAACTCATAGATTAATCTCATGTTCGCAAACATATACAGGTCGAAGTCGACATTGGTGGCATTGTTCCTTCGCTACCAAGGACATATATTAGGTCTCCTATCCGCGGGAGGAGACAGAGAGGCGAGGTATATGAGAGTTCAATTTTAGTTTAAATTTATTTATTATTGTTGACTATGATTCTAAATTTTTATTTTTTATTTGTAGAAACCATATAAATTAAGTAATCTAACTTAGGGTTTCACTTTTGTGTTTGAATGCAAGATCCATCAAAGCCAAAGAGTACTTCAAAGAGGCCATATTTTGATGATCCACTAGTAGAATAGGATGTCCTAGAAACATTTATAGTTGAACTTCTTATTTTGAGATGTCATATGACACATTTTGAGATGGCGTATGCCACATTATATCTAGATATGTTGACATGTAAATATGTACATAATTATTGTTCATTTTGATATATATGAAACTTGATATTTGATCCAATTTGTTAATTATGTGTTCATTTATTCATTGTTAGTATGCAAATATACTTGTGTGTATGTACTCATGCGTACGATTTATACCTTAAGTATATTCATGTATATTCAAGTACATTCTTCATAACCTAAATTCATGTGTATGGGCTATGTGCATGACTTAAGTGAATTCATGTGGCATGCTTTATAATCTATGTACTACATGTATGCTTTATGACTTAAGAAAATTTATGTGTATGCTTTATGTGCTACGTGTGTTCACATGTGTAATTCATCATTTAAGTGAACTCAAAATTTATGTGCTACATTGTATTCATGTGTATTTGATGCTCTCAACCAAGAAAATATGATGCAAAGCCCTCTACTATCCCCTCATGGAACCCTACTCAACTTGAGGATTCTACAAGCATCTTGGAATCTACTCAAGGAGTTAATCTCAACTCAAGGAATCTTTGTTTATTGATTGTAAAACATTACATTTTTGCTTCCTTACACTCCCAGCTCAGCATTCACCATTCACTCACGTAGATCCCCTACAAAAAAGACTAAAAAATCCTTCAAAACCCGATTGCAACTTCTATTTAAGTGTCTAACTGCTTGGTAACAATCCCAAATCGACTGTCATAACCAAAGTATGATTTAAAGATATTGTTAAGTTGACAAATAATGTTTTCAACTCGACAACTTGAATCTAATACCCCTTCTTATAACTTTTAAAAAGGTTTAAAACAACCTTTGCAATCCAAACTTATAACCTATAACCCCATATGAGCCTTATAGGCTTATTTTGCCAATACAGGAAAATTCCATATTTTAGCACTTCAAGTACTTTTACATCCTTTGATTGACTCTATTGGCCATTTGATATCCATTATAGACCTTATAGGTCCTTAGATCAATCCAACTAACCTAGGATTAACTTAATCACCCCTAGTGACCCTTAGGTACTGCCATTTAATGGCTTACAATGCATGATCCTTTACAAAGGATTATCAATCAATATAAAATATCAAAACGCTCACCTCTTGACACACCAATTAAAGGATCCATTTGAAGGCTTACTTTGCCTCTTGACACACCAGAATGCTCGCCAACATACACAATGGTGCTTAGTGGACCTTCAGAGTAAATTGGTCCAGCATGTTCATGAACATTCTACTAAATTCATGTTCCAAATGAGGTTGTCCAAATGGATCTAATGGCACAGTCCATTTAGTGCTTGGAAAAATGGTTTGGAAGAAACCCAATGGTGCAACTTTCAACTGACTCTCAGTGCAAGTTTTGGCATCAAGCGAGATTGGCGTGCCAAATTCAAAAAAAATTGAATCTCCCAGAACAGAGACAGGTTATTGTAGACCTTTTAAACATAGTCTTGTAGCATCTCATAGTTCATCGATACCTCTCACGGGGTCAGAGATATGAGCCTCAAAAGATCATTTCCCAATCATGCTTATTGCACCTTGGGGACACTTCGGTCCGGCATGGTCGCAAACATTCTACTAACTCAGTGGTTGAAGCAAGATTGTCACTAGCATTTACCCACCCAATTGGAGCTAATGGCATAGTCCATTCAGTGTCGGGATGAATGGTTTGGAATAAACCTAGTGGTGCAACTTTCAATTGACCCTCACTGCAAGTTTTGGCATCAAGCGAGACTGGCATGCCAAATTCAAACAAATTTGAATCTCCCAAAATAGAGAGAGGTTATTGTAGGCCTCAAAAAAATGGTCCGGCTATAGCATCTCATTGTTCATCGATACCTCTCACAATGTCCAAGATATGAGCCTAGAAAGATTGCTACCCAATAGTGCACCTTGGGGACACTTCAGTCTAGCATGGTCATGAATGTTCTACTGACTCAGTGGTCGAAATGGGGTTGTCACTAGTGTTTACCCACCCAATCAAAGCTAATGGCATAGTCCATTTGGTGCTAGGATGAACGGTTTGGAAGAAACCTAGTGGTGCAACTTTCAACTGACCCTCACTGCAAGTTTTGGCATCAAGTAAGACTAGCATGCCAAATTCAAACAAATTCAAATATCCCAAAATGGAGAGAGGTTATTGTAGGCCTCAGAAACATGGTCCTATATCATCTCACAGTTTGTCAATACCTCTCACGGGTTTTGAGATACGAGCCTTGAAAGATCGTTGCCCAATTGTGCTTAGTGCACCTTGGGGACACTTTGGTCTGGCATGGTCGTGAATGTTCTACTAACTCAATGGTCAAAATGGGGTTGTCACTAGCATTTACCTGCCTAACTGGAGCTAATGGGGTAGTCCATTCGGTGCCAGGATAAACAGTTTGGAAGAAACCCAGTGGTGTAACTTTCAACTGACTCTCACTACAAGTTTTGGCATCAAGCGAGATTGGCGTGCCAAATTAAAAAATAAAATAAAATCTCCTAGAATGGAGAGAGGTTATTGTAGGCCTAAAAAATGTGGTCCTGTAGCATCTCACAATTTTTTGATACCTCTCATGGGGTCCGAGATACGAGCCTCTAAAGATCTCTGCCCAATCGTGCTTAGTGCACCGTGGGGACACTTCAATCTGGCATGGTCACGAACATTCTACTAAGTCGGTGGTCAAAATGGGGTTGTCACTGGTGTTTACCCACCCAACGGAGCTAATGACGCAGTCCATTCGGTGCCAAGACAAACGGTTTGGAAGAAACCATGTGGTGCAACTTTCAACTGACCCTTACTACAAGTTTTGGCATCAAGCGAGATTGGCGTGCCAGCTTCAAAACAATTCAAATCTCCCAGAATGGAGAGAGGTTGTTGTAGAGCTCATAAACATAGTCCTATAGCATCTCATGGTTTGTCGATACCTATCACAGGGTCTGAGATACGGGTCTCGAAAGATTGTTGCATAATTGTGCTTAGTACACCTTGGGGACACTTTGGTCCGACATGGTCGCGAACGTTCTACTAACTCAATGGTCAAAATGAGGTTGTCACTAGTGTTTACCCACCCAACTAGAGCTAATGGCATAGTCCTTTTGGTGTCAGGACAAACGATTTGGAAGAAACCCAATGGTGCAACTTTCAACTGACCCTCACTACAAGTTTTGGCATCAAGCAAGATTGGCGTGCCAAATTAAAAAAAAATTGAATCTCCTAGAAATGAGAGAGGTTATTGCAGGCCTCAGAAACATGGTCCTATAGCATCTTTCAGTTTTCCAATACCTCTCATGGGGTCTGAGATACAAGCCTTGAAAGATCGCTTCTCAATCATGCTTAGTGCACCTTAGGGACACTTCGGTCTGACATGGTCGCGAATGTTCTATTGACTCAGTGTTCAAAATGGGGTTGTCACTAGAATTTAGCCACCCAATTAGAGCTACTAGCACAGTCCATTTGGTGTCAGGACGAACGGTTTTGAAGAAACCCATAGGTGCAACTTTCAATTGACCCTCAGTGCAAGTTTTGGCATCAAGAGAGATTGGAGTGCCAAATTCAAACAAATTTGAATCTCCCAGAATAGAGAGAGGTTATTGTAGGCCTCAGAAACACAATCTTGTAGCATCTCACATTTTTCTAATACCTCTCATGGGGTCCAAGATACAAGCCTCAAAAGATCACTGCCTAATCGTGCTTAGTGCACCTTGGGGACACTTCGGTCCGACATGGTCCCGAATGTTCTAGTGACTTAGTGGTTGAAATGCGGCTGTCACTAGCATTTACCCACCTAACTGGAGATAATGGAACAATCCATTCAGTGTCAGGAGGTAATCCTTCAACACTATCCCTTCACCGCAAGGAATCACCATTTTACTTTGGACACATTTGACCAATTTTGACTCAATGACTCCAACTATTACATCATTTGACGATACAAATGTACATGGAATTAAGACAATACAAATATAAGGATACAAAATTAAGACGATACAAATTATATAAGGATACAACATTCATAGTAAGAAAACACAATTTTTGCACTTTACATGGCATTAAGAAAATACAAATGTGGGCTCTTAATATTTGCAAATCAACCCCATGGGCTCTTTTATATTTCAAATTTGCATCTAATTTTGTGCCAATTTTTTTATATACAAAATTTGGCATCTAAATATGCACATTACATTCGATTGTTGTTTTTATATATACAAAATTTGACATCTAAATATGCACATTACATTCGATTGTTATTTTTATATACAAAATTTGGCATCTAACTATGCACATTACATTTGATTGTTGTTTTTATATACAAAATTTGGCATCTAAATATGCAAACTACACAACTATATATAAAAAATAAGTGTCATTTTTGTTCCTAAAGTGTATAAGTTTAACACATGGTACTCGATGACATCTACATTCCAATCCTTGCATTTGGAAGGCAGAAGAAAAGTTAATAGAGAAAATAAGAAGTTTATATAGCTTGAGAAAAAGATTATGAATGTATAAGTAACTAAACAAATCAATGAAATGAGTAGCCAATGCATAGTGAAGTTTACCATCATAAAAGATGGGCTAATCAAATGCACACCTCGATCTTCTATATTTATCATATATGTATCCAACTGCATTTAAAATCCACATACAAAACCAAGTTTATTGGCTCAAACAAATAAAGAAAAAAAACTACAATTAATTTACTAAATGTAATCATAATAAACATGGAAAACCTTGCAACTTGAGTTGAAATTACCTACTAAAGCATGCCTGAAGGGTCATCTCTCTACTTGAGGGTATTCAATATTACTTCATGATCAGCGGTACTAATAGTCCAAAGTTTCTTTATCTTTGGTTTTCCTTGATGTTTCAACAACTTAACATTGGCTGCTATAACAAGGTGTGAATACATGAGAATGGTTTTGTGCTTCTCATAGTCTTCAAATGCAAGAATGCCATTATTTTTAATCATATATGTGTGCAACCATGTTCCTGCAATAACATGTGATTCTGTTAGATATGTGAACATATCATCATTTGTCATCAGTTGTGCAAGTTTATGCTTTCCTTGTACACAACGTGCTAACTAGCAATCCTATCTCTCATCATTCCCTTGTGGTGCAACCAATGCAAAAACATGTCCTAGCTATAGAAGATCTGAAAGATGGTCGTAGTCAAGTGAACAATCCATGTCATCATTTATTACAGAGACTGTGAGAGATAAAGGAGTAAGATAATGTGGAACCCATGTATCAACCCACTCACTTGACTCACATTGATCTCAATCACGGTGAAGACAACTCAGACAATAACAAGCCAACTCTCATGTCCAAATGGTCCATGTACTAGCATTTGAGCTTCGAAATGAATGCATTTTTTAATAATCTTTCATAGTTTGACAATCCAACCTATCTCCTATTGTGCTCAACTCAACCAACCAACAGAATATACGCATCGTTGAATCAAGAGCCCCCCTTGTGACAATGTTGAAGTACACCAATCAACAATAGAATGAGGATCAAGGATTTTTGCACCTGAAATCCTTAGTTGCTCCTTAACTAGAGCTCTCTTTATGCATGCACCTGCTCCATCATGCTCCCCTTTTCCATGAATGGCCTTAAAAAAATTCCAAATATGAGGTACACATCTCTCTACATGCATTCTACATAACCAATAAACCATACGAGTATTTTTTAATTGACCTGTGCAGTTATCTGACTAAATGATACATCTATCCATAGCAATATTATTTTCCCGCACCCACTCAAAATAATTCTCAAAGCAATTTTGGGCATACTCGAATGAGTGAGATCTATCATCGCTCATATAAAAATGGCACTATCAGATTATCTTCCAGTCATCTTCTGTACTATGAGGGGAATGTATATATGTTATGTGTAGAAAAATAGCAACCTGAACAGAATTGTAATATTGATCTTGCAACTCATTTTGGGGCTGCAATGTATAGTTCTCTGCAAAGTCAACAACTGATATAATAGTGCCAATTGGGAAAGTGTCCTTACACATCTTGAATTGTTGATCCAACCACTAAGACCTATGACTATGCCTCGCATACTTGTAAAAAAGATTCTTCCTAAAATTTGAAATAAAATCAACTACATTACATTCTTTTGTAACCAACTCACATCTAGAGCCTACACCTCCACTTTTTAATGTATATTTAACAGTTTCATATACCTTGTTGTGGACAATTATTTGTTCAAAATCGTGTTCGTAGCCCTCATGAAAATATTCAACAAACTTCACTAGCCCACCACAATCTGAGAACTTGTCATTTAAGCAATCTTTTCTATAAAAGAAACATCCATCATCTCTAGGACATAAAAAATGATCTAGCAGGTCTCTTGATGATTTTGGAAGAGCACTTGCACCACACTCCAACATTTCACTAGTATGCAAACTAGAATGAAGGGATCGTAACAATTCATGGTGCATTGAAAACTCCACATGATATTTGCAACAAAAAGTATTTCGAATCTTAAGAGGCACAAAAAAAAAGGCTTGAGTGATATTTGCAATGTTGGATGTGTCTCACAAAAAATTTTGAACAACATTGTTTAACTCACCTCCAAATAATGTTTGGGATGCGGGGTGCAGTCTCGAATGTCAATTCTCAACTTCAAGACATCCTTCACATTTGGTGACACTCTTGAGTTAGATTGCCAAAATAGATGAATATGATCCTTCACAGCATCGATAAGCTTCTTATCACAATGTAAAAGTCTCCCACCATAAGCCTATGTATCATTTTGAAGAGGATCATCAAGTCTTTCTCTTCTTGCAAGTGCTCTATCCAAAGTTTTACGATTTAGATTCAAGTCAACACAAGTTCGTCTCATCAAATGAGTCTTTCTCAAATGATGACTCACTAAGGAGGTTGTAATAACCCTCCTAGTGGCTCTCTTATCTTTTTCCTTGGTAGTCTTCTCAATGGAATTGAGAGTACTAAAAATATTTCTCACAATAATAGAATTCCTCTCCTTTTTCTTGATCACACTAATATGTAATTTGACTATTATACATCTCATATTTTTCATCTTTCACAATTGCACAAACATTTGACATTGCTCAACCAACGTCTTGTGGCTAAAAAATTGATCAAAAAGTTTTGAAACCCACAACCGAATGGTTCTTTCTAATCTCTTGCCATCAAAATTGCTCATTATGTTCTCATCAATTTCAAGTAACCATTTAGTTGTTCTTGAAATTCTCAATTTTGAAGTTTTTCTTTCTTCCTCCCAAGGGACTTCATTTCTCATATAATTTGGAGATGTGTTACGTTGATTTGGTTCTTGTGTACCATTATCATTATCAATTCCTTCATATTCAATTGGTAGATTGTCATTGTCAATGTCCACACTTCCATTGGCCTCTAAATAATATAAAAATGGTCTCAATTTTGAAGTTTGTCTTTCTTCCTCCGAAGGGACTTTATTTCTCATATAATTTGGAGATGTGTAACATTGATTTGGTTCTTCTGCACCATTATCATTGTCAATTCCTTCATATTCAATCAGTGAATTGTCATTGGAAATGTCCACACTTCCATTGGCCACATCTCTAAAGAGTCGTAGGACCTCTTAGGACACACTTGAGCATTCAAATGTGTTGAAAGGGGTCATAGGGACTGCTTAGGGATCCTAGTACACCTTATCACACGTTAGGACCCCTAGGAAGTCCCCATGACCCCTTTCGAAACATTTGAATGCTCAAGTGTGTCCAAAGGAGTTGTAGGACCCCTTAGGACACACTTGAGGGTTCCAATGTGTTGAAAGGGGTCATGGGGACTTCCTAGGGGTCCTAGTATGCCTTATCATGCGTTAGGACCGTTAGGAAGTCCCCATGACCCCTTTCGATACATTGGAACACTCAAGTGTGTCCTAAAGAGTCGTAGGACCTCTTAGGACACACTTGAGCATTCAAGTGTGTCCTAAAGAGTCGTAAGACCTCTTAGGACACACTTGAGCATTCAAGTGTGTCGAAAGAGTCATGAGGACTGCCTAGGGGTCCTAATGCATGATAAGGTGTACTAGGACCCCTAGGAAGGCCCCTTTTGACACATCGGAACCCTTAAGTGTGTCCTAAGGGGTCCTACGACCCCTTCGAACACACTTGAGCATTCAAATGTGTCAAAAGGGGTCATGGGGACTTCCTAGGGGTCCTAGTATGTCTTATCACGCGTTAGGACCCCTAGGAAGTCCCCATGACCCCTTTCGATACATTTGAACCCTCAAGTGTGTCCTAAGGGGTCCTACAACTCTTTAGGACACACTTGAGCATTCAAATGTGTCGAAAGGCGTCATGGGGACTTCCTAGGGGTCCTAGTACGCCTTATCACACATTAGGACCCCTAGGCAGTCCCCATGATCCCTTTCGACACATTTGAATGCTCAAGTGTGTTTAAGGGGTCCTATGACTCTTTAGGACACACTTGAGCATTCAAATGTGTTGAAAGGGGTCATGGGGACTTCCTAGGGGTCCTAGTATGCCTTATCATGCATAGGACTTGTAGGAAATCCCCATGACCCCTTTCGACACATTGGAACCTTCAAGTGTGTCCTAAGGGGTCCTACGACCCCTTTAGACACACTTGAGCATTGAAATATGTCAAATGGGTCATGGGGATTTCTTAGGGGTCCTAGTACGTCTTATCACACGTTAGGACCCCTAGGAAGTCCCATGACTCCTTGCGATAAATTTGAATGCTCAAGTGTGTCCGAAGGGGTCGTAGGACCCCTTAGGACACACTTGAGGGTTCCAATATGTCAAAAGAGGTCATGGGGACTTCCTAGGGGTCCTAGTATGCCTTATCATGCGTTAGGACCCCTAGGAAGTCCTCATGACCTCCCTCTCTCTCTCTCTCTATATATATATATATATCTCTCTCTCTCTCCGCTCCCCCCTCTCTCTCCCCTTCCCCTACCCCCCCTCTCTCTCTTTCTCTCTCTCACACACACACACACGGATCTAAAGCCTTCACCTCCACTTTTTAATGTATATTAAAGGTTTCATATACTTTTTTGTGGACAATGTACCTTAAATGTTCTTACATCAATTTTTATGCCACTGTTAGTTTCTAGAACATATGATGAGCATACGGTGGTTCTACATCCGTGTGAAATTTCTTTTTAAGAGTTAAAAAATCAATTGATTGTATTCAATCGAGGGGAAGTCCATTGACATCTACTTATTCAGTATAGTCAGACTGTCGAAATTACAAGGAGTCTGTAGAAAAATCTTGTGCTAGATACTTTCAAGAGGATTTGGGCTGAAATTGTCTGTCCTCAAATCAACTGTGCAAGTATTTTTTTGAAATCATTTTGTATATCAAATAATATATAAATTTATATTCTAATATTTATGCTATGCTATTATTATTTAATATTAATATTTAAAATGAAATTAATATTAACATAACAAAAATATAATTTAATATGAAACTTGAATTAATATTAACATAAAAAGAATACAACTTAATTTATAAGAGAATTAATATTACTATTAAAAAATACATTTATTATGAAATTTGAATTTGAAAAAAGTGGGGCAATTGAAAATTCAAAATAGGCGGGCTTTTTCGGATATCTGATATTATCGAATATCTGAAAATATCGGATATTAGATTGGATCAGATATTCGATTACGCTTGGTATTTGCTTCAACATTACCAAACGTGGGTGGTCAACCCTTTAGGCGTGTTTCAGGAGATAGTTCTTGATACCGAGAGTTCAACCATGTAGCTAACGACTATTTTTTCACCCAAAATTGATGAAACGAAAAGGGTTTCTTAAAGACATTATCAGCTTTCCATCAATATAATTGTAGTCAAATTTTGAGTTTGGTAAGTAATTATTACTTATTTTTCAATTGACTTATCTTTAAAGTTGTAATTGACATACTGATTGAAAAATAACTATAACTTTCAAATCGTTTAACCTTTTTGAAATCTGAAACATGCGTCACATTCTATGCTTCGGCTACTATAAGATTTTGTTTTTTTGAATTTGGTAAAATTTTGAATTAGTTAAGGTGGTTAGACACAAGAGTTTTTTTATTCTGAAAAAGTTGTAGCAGAAAATTCATAATTAATTATTTATTTGACCAAAAATTATAAAAAAATATGCGTCACATCTAGGCATGAGTCTACTACTTATATCTAGAATCTTGAGAAAATATATCATCATTTGATTGTGATTAAGGTGGTCAGACATACACGTACTTTTTATCTTTTCCCTGAAATTTTTGTAGTATTGCATTGAAATCTAAAATTTTGAACAATTAGAGAAAAAAAATTTCAAACAAGGGCTAGTAGTTTAGAAACTACATTCAATTTCCTACACATTCTATTCTTACAACTTTTTCACATAAGATTCATAAGATGTTCAACCTTTTACATCAAGTTGACTAACCCTGATTTTCTGATTTTTCATTGCCACTTAAGGCCATAGTTTGGTATACCATGATCCTGCACATACCTTGAAGAAATTTGTACTAAGTTTGTATACAATATTAAATATAATATTTAAAAATTCATAAGGGCAAGAGAAAATAACATGTAAATATAAGAAACAAACATAACATATCTTTCAATGTGTGTACCTGAGTGTATGCTCTATATGACAATTTGAAAACCGTAGAATGCCCAAGCCTGCAAAAAGAGAGTTGCATTTAGTTAAAAGCAACACAATGTATTAGGAAAATTGCATCAAGTGATTTTAAAAACCCTTGATTATATAAGTGAGAAGACTCTCCTCTTTATATACTTAGGACGAAATTGGAGATGGCATGCCAAATGATATCCCTGAATACTAATATTAATGGTATATAATGAACCACAATACATAGAAATGCACAACCACTTCAAATATAATAAATTTTAGACAAAGAAGTTTGTCTCCTCGAGATAGAACTTAACTGAAACCCAATTCCACATGAGAAGCATTTGGTATTTGATACATTGTACAAGAGATCTTTATTTACCAAAACATCAATAGCCTTGATGAGATATGATACAAATGAAGAAATTTTTTAAATAATATAAAATGTGAATCCATTTTGTATTTGATACTTAGATGAAATCTGATGTAATAATGAACAAATCTAACTAATTGAAATCTTTATATATATATATATATATATATATATATATATATATATATATATATATATATATATATATATATATATATATATATATATATATATATATATATATATATATATATATATATATATATATATATATATATATATATATAAGAAATATATGATAATGGGAGGAAAACCTACTCTAAAAATCAAAATATTTCATTTATGCATTTGACATTGAAATGATGAATGAAAAATTGGAGTAACTCTTCTATTATTGGTGCACTAGGTAGGTACCAGATAAAGTAAAAAACATAAAATATACAAAGAACAGGGGATGCTTGTGTATGTAAACTTCACAAAAATGTATTTAAAATGAAGCTCTTTGACATTGCAACCTTCAAAGACACCAGGAAAAGAAAGTTTAGCAAATAGCAGGTAATACTAGTGTTGCCATTTTTCCCTGCTTCAACAAATTAAGGTCAACTTCAATAGATTAAGGAAAGTATTATGTCTTGCTTCAATAGATTAAGGAAAGAATTTGTCTTGCTTCCAGAGTTTATTCTTAGAACTTGTATGTATTCTTCTTAATTTTAAAAAAAATGAAAATCCTTTTGAATGACCTGTAATTTTTTTCTTTTAAAGCCTATATATTCACATTAATCACAGGCCTAGTAGCAAAAAGTACACTTTTGAACAACCAGACATTTTATTCATTCCAATTTTTTTTTTCCACATCGATTCTGTCAAATCAGTTGTATTTTTGCCCTAATAAAAATCTCCAAGTAGATTTGGGCTTTTTCAAAAACGTAATTTTTTTGCCCAAAAAACAAAAGCCCAAATTAGGAGGGTTTTTGTTTTGTTTCATTGATTGATCATCTTTAACATGCCTTATTAGGTAAGATTCACTAACTCTTGCTGGTCAAGTGTATCATAAACATAAATTCTCATAAAATAATGTCTAAATATAAAAATTTCTAAATAATTCTTAAAATAAACAAGCCTCTCTATGGAAAATACAAAGAAATTTTGCAGTTGTTACTCAAAAACTAATAGAAACATAGAAGAAGCCATATTTTTAGATTTTTCCTATTTTATTTACACTTACTTAACAACAACAAAAATAATGTCTAAGAAATGAAAAACATTATACAAAACTCAACAGACATTTCACCTTCTTCGAATTTTTTAGATACGTAAAACCCAAAATCTTGGTAGACAATATAAACAGGGAGGAAAACGCCGGTTGCAACTAATGACATCATAAATTGTATAAAACTGAACAAAGCCTCTTATTTAATACCACCTTTACTAAGCCCAAATGCAGTATTAAATATAATATGAAGAAAATCATACTAAGTTTGTATACAGTATTAAATATGATTAAAAATTCATACTAGTTCTTACCTCCTTGCATTAGCCAACGAAATATTAGAGAGTTATGAAAAACATTTTAATACTTTCATTTGATTGGTTACTAAAATTTTTTAAGTGAATATTAAAAACCGAAAATAATAGGAACTAATGATAAAAAAAAAATCAGAAGATGAAAACATTAGTCTCCACCTTATAAGATAGGAGCTAATAAAAAAACACATCCTCTATAACAAATAAAAAATGTTAACTAAAAAAATTTAAACACTAAATCTGAATTAGACTAAAAGTTATGTTTTACCATTTTTAAAGTTAGATTTTGGTGTTGTTCTTGTAATTTCCCTTGACCAATGCGACATGTATGCTCTATATATTTTATAAACCTCGTGCGTGTGCTACGCGAAGTTGCTGCGATGGTCGTCCGACCAACGACTGGGACGGGCGCGAGCTCGCTCGTCGTCCGATCAACGCCTGGGATTGGGGCGAGGACGACCGTCGTCGAGCGTTAGGATAATCGGAAAAGAATCTTTGAGTTTTCTGAAAAACTCAAAGATTCTTTTCCGATTATCCTAACGCTCGACGACGGTCGTCCTCGCCTCAGAAAACTCAAAGATTCTTTTCCGATTATCCTAACGATCGACGACGGTCGTCCTAGCCCCAATCCCAGGCGTTGATCGGACGACGAGCGAGCTCGCGCCCGTCCCAGTCGTTGGTCGGACGACCATCGCAGCAACTTCGCGGAAGCACACGCACGAGGTTTATAAATATATATATGTAGAGCAACAGATATGCAAGCAACAGATAATGGCGGCCGATGGTGTTGTGCGGTTGTCAATACCTCATGAACTTCCTCTTCTGTGGTTTACGCAGCAAAACCCAAATGCGCCTGAGAACAATGGCGTGAGTATTCGGTTGCAGGTTGTTGTAGCACTATTTTTCTACGAGATTTTCCAGTTAGAGAGGGTCATGTCAGAACAAACAAAGGGTATTTATAAGTTTCTAAATTATTATGTAGGGATTCATGGAATGATAATTGCCGCAATATTCTCAGTGCAAACAGTAGACATGGAAATGCATCGTGCAACGTGGTGGACTTTGCCCCTTCTAACCGCTATTGCCTCTGCTGGATTGATTTCAGCAATTGCCATCAATCTCTGTCGCCATTTTAATGCGTTAGCTGCTAGACAACGTGTTATTCACCAGCTCAACACGGTTCTTACCATTTATTTGAACAACAATGAAGATGCCCTGCTAATGAGTAATCCTGCTCTTTTCGTCTCTATTTGCAACGCACAAGCAAATATTAGAAGGGAACCATCAGTAAGATTGCAGCGCACTCAAAGCATTGCATTTTTGGTAATATTGTCTATTTTCTCCCTTATCATTTTGGTCTCCTCTGTCCGTCTTATTTGAAAAGTTTTTTTGGAGTCCTCTGTCCGTCTTATTTTTACCTGTCCACTTGAATATTTACTTAGGGTTTCTTAATTTCTAGTTTGTTCCCAGCTGGTGGACGTTGTTGTATCTTTCTGTGTCTATTCTCTGTCATTGTAAACATTCAAAAAAAACGAAAAAAAAATCATACGTTGGTTTTTCTTTTGTTCAAATTTTCAGTAAAAAAATTGTTATGGATAAAATTTGCTTAAATGATTATTCATTTAAAAAAAATCAAAGGGATAAATTTTATCCAATCGAGCAATTTACTTAAGCCTATTTAAAGAGAGAATAGAGTTGCATATGTGTTTCTATGTTTTATATAGGGGATCTTGCCTTGGAACTTCACATGTGGACATATTGTTTGAGTTTGAAGAGATATGTAAGATGATTTTAAGTGCATAAAAGCCTATTGTAGATATGTAAGATGATTTTAAGTGCATAAAAGCTTATTGTAGCAAACGTTTTAAAATAAGAAAATTTTGACCGATTGAGCAATATAGATTTAATTTGTGAATCAAGTTGGGATCTTAAGGTTTATTAATTATTTGTTTTTAATGGGCAGATTTTGTCTGAGGTCTTTGTTAATTGATTAATTATTGAGTAATCAAGTTGAGATCTTAAGGTTTACATGTTTTTTATGGGCAGATCTTGTCTTAGGTTTTTGATAATCGATTAATTATTGAGATTGTAAGCTTTCTTGGTTTTTTATAGCTTGGATCTTGTCTTAGGTCTTTGTTAATTGACTAATTATTGAGATTGTAAGCTTTCTTGATTTTCTATAGCTTGGATCTTGTCTTAGGTCTTAGGTCTTTGTTAATTGATTAATTATTGAGATTGTAAGGTTTCGTAGGTTTCAATGGCTTGGATCTTGTCTTAGGTCTTTGTTAATTGGTTAATTATTGAGATAGTAAGCTTTCTTGGTTTTATAGGCTTGGATCTTGTCTTAGGTCTTTGTTAATTCATTAATTATTGAGTTTTTAAGCTTTCTTGGTTTTCTATAGCTTGGATCTTATCTTAGGTTTTTGTTAATTGATTAATTATTGGGATTGTAATTTTTCTTAGTTTTCTATGGCTTGGATCTTGTTTTAGGTCTTTGTTAATTGATTAATTATTGAGATTGTAAGCTTTCTTGGTTTCCTATGACTTGGATCTTGCCTTAGATCTATATGTAAATTTTCAATGTTAAGTGAATTGTCTGAGACCCTGCACATATTATTTAGAGGCCCTTGCCATGTGTACTTATAGTTGTGGAGCATTATAGTATTCATAATTTTGTGGTTATATTTCAAAAGCATTTTTACCAGCCTACCATTCATCACTATGTGCAAAAATATATTAATTTTTGTGAGGTTTGAGTTATTTATAACCCTTTCAATAGGATGCAAAGTTTGTATGCTTCTTTATCGATCCCAAGAAGCCCTTGGGAATTTTGCTCTTCGGATTTATTAGACATTTAAAAATAATTATTAATCGCACATGAAAGATTTAAGATGAGAATCCATAAATTTGGAGATACCAATATTGCAGTAATGCATCAATGTTTATATTGATGAAAAGTTAAGTGATCGGATAGTGATGAAAGACAATACACAATACTCCTTAACATGAGTATGTGCATGACATCTATATTAATTTGGCTCTATCTTAATTATTATTTTCATCCGAACTTAATGTCTAATCAATTGTTCACACATAGTTACCCACCAATCTAAACTTACCTTATGTTATATTTTGACTGTGTGCTAATCCATAATTGCAAATAGACAATACTTGAAATAGCTTAACTATAACAGGAAGTGTCCCACTTATGTCAATATATTGGATCATATTTTTATTGATAGTACTATATCAATGCTTGTTATAATTCCTATATGTGAGAGTCCTCATTGATATGGCACTTGAATATATATATATCAAACATATAGGTCACCATAACTGTTGTGACCTCTAGTGGGGTGGGACAACTCCTATCTCCAAATACACATAACCATATAAATTAAATATTTCCAAGGATTTTGAACCTCAAATTAGGCTAATAAGAAAATGCAAAAGAGCTCATAAAGGATTGAATTGGGCATATAAGAAAAGTGGCATACATGTAAAAGCTTGGTTGAACTTCTATGGAGAAAGACTACTACTAAGAGGGACACATTTCTATGCAAAAATGTTGCAATGTGTATTGAATTGTAAACAGACATTATTTAGGTGCCCATGTTGTGTGGTTATAATGCATTGATTGTAATTTGTAGTTGAAAAGTATTTTTACTGGTTTGCCTACCTTTCATCATGATGTGCAACAATATATTATGTCATGTCCCCCATATGAAGAATACTTGAGCAAACTACATTTATCAGAAAATCAATTTTCTGAGAGTGGCGATTACAGAGACAACAATTAAAATATGAAAAAAGAAAATAGCGATCATTGTAGCAGCAATTACAGTTTATAAACAATAATTAAATACATGAGGCAGCGTTGATATTTAAAACTAAGGCAGCATTCAGTATTCGAGTCTAAAAATTAATATTAGGAATTGTTTATTAGGCCGACCTGTGATTTATAATGCTGGGCCGACCCTTGGTGTACAACGGCTGCCTTATTTTTAAAATTTAAATAAATCTTTCTCTTAATTAGAGCCAATCCTTATGGAGTGCCCAAAGGATGCATTCAAAGGGGTATAAATAATGAAGGGTCATCTTGTTTGGTGAAACATTATATTCTTCCAAAAAAGATTGCCTACCCTGGGGAAGATATAAAAAAGACAATCATCCAGCAGTCTAAAAGGAGAGGAGATTATGTCTTTTAGGAGAGCAACGATCAAGCAATCATAAGCAAATCAGATGGAGCAGTGAATATGATGGAGCTGCAAATATAAATTGAAGTGTGATTAAAAGAAGGAATCGGGAATAAAATACAATGGCATGAGATTGATTAACAATAGAAATAGAAAGAATAAAATAGAAAGGGCATATCTAACGGAAGAGTCATATGGAAGTATATTGGACATACACTAATCTGTATATATATAAATATAATCAATAGACCATGTTTTATAAGCATTGAAAAGCATTCAGAGAGATCAATAAATCCATCAAATAAGAAAAAATAGAGTGAATGAAACAGGATCAGAGAAAGGGATACATGACAGCAGGAAGGCATATACTCCAAAAAAATATTAAAACCATTTATCAGCAGCAAAAGATAGACTCGGTAATAGGAGCAATAACTCAGCAGAGGAAACATTGATACAACTATCACTGTGATATTACAAGGAAACACATATAGCAATACTTCATCGCATTGTAAATATAGAATATTGGATACTTAATCAGACCGACGGTCATCTGTTAATGCTCCAACTTCCAGCGGTAATATAGGAAGCATTTCTTACCTTATATACACATATATATTTGCACATTTCTGTTATATAAATATAAAATATACAAACAGCACTGCAATGGTCTGTCTATAGGATAAAGAAAGAAGTTCCACTAAAGGAGAACTGCTAAGGGCACCCTGGCTACAGTGACAAGTAGGGAGAGAACGGCTAAGGGCACCCTATTAAAATTTACCTTCCAGCCCCTATATTGAGAGGCTGTTAGCGAACCCCAAGATCTCTAACCATGTAAGAATGGAAGGGCACTGCATGAAGGGAGAGGATGGCAATTTAAAGGCATGTGTTCAATTTCATAGAAGGAAACTCCATATGGTCAAGATGTGAACTGGGAAACAATTTCCATACTTTCCCCACCTCATGTTGAACCAAAAGTTAGTAAACTATGAGTAAAAGTAGCTATATAATTATTTTCAGACCACTTGTCCTAAAAAAGCTGAATACTTTTATCATTTAGGCTTTTCGGCCTTACAACATTGAATTCTTCACAATTTCTTACTCATCATGTGAATCCATTTCCTCATACCATCATACATTGGACTCTAGGCACAACCATAAGCAAAAACTCCAATTTCAAGATATTTTTATTAGGAAAAATTCTCTTTGGGACCTTTGTCAATTGAGTGCATAAATGCAATTGCCCTCAAGTTAAATGAGTATCTCTGGATAATAGTAAGAATTTTGCACGAAGTAGTCATGAAAATAAATTCCATCATATCAAATGAGCTCAATATTCACCCTCATTCTCCTCATCAAATGAGTGCTCTCATGTTTGATTAATTCTTAACCTATTGATCAATCAATTTGCTATCACTCACACTTTTTCTTATTGTACAAGTTGCTCAACCTCCTAAGCATCACTCAAAACCAAACACTTCCACAATTTCTTTCTTTCCATTTTAAGTCTCACATTCTGGGCATTCTTTTGAATACTAAAAGTCTAAAACCATAGGAATGTCTATGACTATGACAGGTTGCCTCTTTCATTCCAAAGCTTAGCCCTAGAGAACCTCTACTTCCTCCTAAACATATTCCCAATACAGACCATCTTGGATTTGGAATCCATACTTAGATAATTGAAAATTCATAGAGCAAATGAGAAGAATGAGGCTTACCTTTTGGATCACGACTCCAAGCTGAGGAAGAACCATAGCTGCACCATCCCTAGATTCCTCTAACTGCAAAAAGATACACAAGATGTCAACTTCCAAAAGCAAAGAGACACCATTTATAAATGTACCTTTATTGACCTTCTATGTCACATACAGAGAAATGAAATCGCAGTACAGTTTTCAGAATGAAAAAGACCTTTGCAAATAGTGGTTTGTTGAATCATGATGAGAATGTAAGCCCCATTAATCAAACCACCAATTAACATGCTTATGTTCATACACGTGAAAGACGAGAGATGGATTTGGTGAATGTGATGTCCTGTATTTTTTGATTTGTTTATCTATTTTGGTGTTATATTATATTTTTTCATTGAAACACCATTCCAAGGATTCATAGCCTTAAGTTTGAAAGGACAAGGCAAAGAATATGAGTACGAACAATACCATCATTCTTGCATCCATTTCCTATCATGAAAAGTTCGTAATACTTTTTTTGACAAATATTATGCCATCAATTACTTTTAGTCTTTTACAGTTTTTGATAAATAACTTAATCTGGTAAAGTAAAATGAGCTCTTTATTAAAGTGACAGCACTTATTGTTATGATCCCATTACCATTTATTTTGATCCTACCATATATGTTTTTTGTCCCTCCACGCCATAATTTTAACTCTAATATCTTAACTATTCTTAATTAGCACACGAATTTCAAATTTGATGATGCGAATTGGATCAGTAATTCTGTGAATTGGAGGGGAGGGCTTCGATCCGCATCATGTGCTTCAAAACCCTCCTCTCAAATGCAAAAGCTAAAATTCAGAAGAGTGTTGCCACTCCTTCGGTGGATGAAGTGGGATCTGGTTCAACTTCAGATACAGGGGACAAAATGGATACAGATATGAGTGGCAATGATTCTCAGGACGAGGAATGGAGAATAAATGTAGATGGTTCCGACTCTCACAAAGAGGATGTTCCCATAAGCATAGATGACAAGGGTAAAAAAAGAAAAAGGAAAATGATTAATGCTAATGAGTCGGCTTCTAAGGAGTTGGCTTCAGATGGTGAAGATCATGTGGGAAAAGGAATTGTTTGGAGGAAGAGTCCAACTCTTATTCTGGGATGCTCTCAATGTGGACAAGGAAGAAACTAACCCCAACCCACCGCCTCCCTCTTTCCTCCCTTCACAGCATGGAGCTGAGGTGCCCCGTCCTCCTTTTCAACGTAAATTGCGAAAGGATTCCCTGCTTCTGAGTTCTGGCTGAGAAGATCTGGATGATTTGCTGTGGGTTGCTAGGGATGCACCAGTAGACCAGTTCGAAATGTCCAAATGGCTCTTCTTAGAGGTTAACCAACTGAACATCAAAATTCGCTCAATTCAAAACAACATTGCCTCAATGCAAAACAAAGAGGGTGTTTCCGGGTCGGAGGAGGACGGGAAGAAAATGCTGGCAATTGTGGAGAATGTTGCAAAAAATGTGAATACTTCTGAAAACCAATTACGAAGAAACCTCAAGAAGTCTGCAGAGCAGACTAAAAATGATTTGCAGAATTTCAAAAATTTGTATCAAAACTTGAATCAGTTAGAGGTAAGGTTGCTGAGCCCCTTAAACACCTCCAGTAGTGTCTTTTGGTTTGTTAGTACTGGCGTCTTAGTTGCTTGTTTGTCTCTGTGTGTTTGTTGGGTGTTGGTTGCTGGTTGGCTGTGAGTATCCTTATGGCTGCATTTTGTATGTAGGGTTTTGGGTCCCTTCAAAGCCTGCCTTACCCTTAATCAAAAACACTTACTCTAGGGGAAGCATAATCATAGCTTGACCCAGAGATTTAGAAACTATATTCACTTCACTTGGTTTATAAGCACTTCTAATTTCTATGAAATATTTGTTGAATTACTAATTTGTTTTATCATTATACACTGTTCCATAGTGACACATTTCCACAGCTTAATCACCATTTCTATTTCCTCATTTTGTTCATCTTGGCTTATGTCGTTTTCCTATTAACTTTTGTTTCTAGGATTATGGGGGTACTTTAGGTCATTTTATATTCTGCATTTTCATGCCTCTCTAAAACGGGAACTTTATGGATTGCCAATATCTGATAGGTATAAGAGCATTCTTAGGTTGAAGTATCTGTCCAACACCAAATATAAACAAGTTTGTTTCATTGAATAGTTGGTGGACTATTTTTGGCATTGACTCAGAACTCTGAAGAAGGTCATCACACTACGTATTGGGTCTGTTAGTGTTCCCCTTTTCTTACTACTTAGCCTCAAGTTGGAGCTCACTGTTGACATTGAGAGGAATTTTCTAACGGGCTACCTTGCTGAGTTTTGAGGTCATAGCTTATATTTAGAATCACCTAGAGAAGATTGAACATGGTGAAAAAAGTTACAAGTCTTCACTATCTTGTTTTCCTTGTGCCTATTGAAAAACATAACCAGATGTAAACAAGAGGGGCTTGGAAAGTGTTTAAACAGGAAATTATGTTTGTTCATGATTAGAGGGATGTCACTAACCTATTCAAACTCACAAATATTAAAGAGGACTCCTCTTTGAAACAAAACAACAATCTTGCCTTGTCTAAGGTGTTTTGGTGCAAGCATGAATGATGGAAGTCAATGGGCCATCCTAGGAGAAATTATAACTGAATTCTTCTGGTATGGATGTGAGGATGGAGTAGGAATCATCATTTTTTGAGTGGGTAACACCATATCTGAGTTCTGGGGCTAGAAAATCTGATCATCAAAAACTGTCACTTTTTGGGCCCAAAAACATTTTGTATGATTACTGGGTATAAACATGTCGTTGGGAAAGAAAATCAGAGTGATTACACCTTGAAGATGGGAAGACAAACTTGGTTCAAAAGAAAAGCAGAGAGATTGACAGTGACAGGTTAAAAAAGAGCAAAATCAGAGGATGTCCAGGCCATTTGAAGCTTAGAAGTAAAACTATTAGGGAGCTCTGGCAAGGAACTAACAATCGGTTTGAGATTAATTCTCAAACTTGATGATGGATAAATAAAGTTTAGTGTGCATCTCTTAGTCTGATCTCTGAAGTGAGAAATTTGGTTAAGAAAATCCCCCTAAGTGTTCGGCAGAATGCATTTTTTCCATTTTCAGTAACGTTAGAAAGTTATGTTTCTTAGTTGTTTGGAAGCTTTTATGCCTGTGCAAATGGTTGTAAGCAGATGGATTCCAATCCAAGAATTTTGAGTGGTTTAACCTTTCTCGTATGCTTTGAGAAGACCTAAAAGCTGTTATCATTTTTTTTAAAAGTAGTTTTTGTTTGAATTGGTGTTCATAGCAAGTTGGATATATGTCATGGTAGGTCAAAAGATTCATTTTGAGTAGTCATAATCCATATCTTCTTCTCATCTCACTCAATCTAAAATTTCAGGTAATTTATGGGCTTCCTATTTAACAATAAGATAACACATTAAATGACAAAAAATTTTAAAATTCTTGCAAATTGCCACCAAAAAGTTGGAAACAACATAGTAAAGGTCAACCTATTTTGGGCTGCTAGTACACAACTGACATTCATTTTCCCCCCGAATTAGATGGCATCATTATTTTTTTTGAGAGCCTATTCAGATTAGCAGTGCCCTGGTCACTTGCCACAATTAGTCTTATAACCATGGTTACCTAGAAACCCTTCTTCCCCTTCTCCAGACACATCTCATAGACAGAGACGTCTCCGGAAACTTTCCAACGCACAGTGTTCTTTTGGCTGCCATCTCCCACCGTCTCCAAAGTCTTCCGAACAGAAATACATCTCCTGCGAGAAAACTTAAGAAAAATGCAATAAAAGGCAAAAAAGGAAGGCAAATAAATAAAATAAGCCTGGATAATATTTCATGACGATATTTTGGATGATATAGAAACCCATGCAAAGTTATAGTGATCGGATCTATTGACAGTGTTGACTTTTTAAGAGGGACATAAACAATTGTATGACTGATTTCCTGTCATTGTAATGGTCTAAGGATAAATTGCCTTTACTATTTACTATTCTTGTTTTCAAACGTCTCTGTCTTGGTATTTTCTGGAAATTATTAAATTATATTTAAAAAGTGGCATCTCCAAGTACCCCCTGTCTCCTGGTGACTATGCTTATAAGTTTATTACATATCTTTGCCTAGCCTTACCAATGTCTTCTCTTAGCTACAGACTATGCATGGTTATTCATTTTAAATTTTAATCCCTTGGGAAGCCAAAACATATGTTTACCCTGACTATCTTTACATATAATACCAATAGCTCCTGATTTCCTATGTCTAGCTACCAAGAGTCAATTACCTTCCATTTATATGTTATTCGAATATTAAGAAAGAAATACCCCTCCTTTGAGGGGAGGCCTTCCCCCATTAATAGTTAATCATTAGAAGTTAATCCCAGCTTTTAAAAAAGGCACATTCAATTTTGGAGATAGCTGTTATTTACTTGAAGTTGATCTGGTAATTTTCATGACTTTCAACTAGTTGGCCCCACAGTCAATGACAGTTCGAGAAATTATCTTGGAAAAAATAAATATATTTCTTTGCAGCCAAATAATCCAATACATGGAAGAGGGTTAGAGAGATCATGTTATTTTAAGAGCAACAAAGTGGGAGTTTGTACATTTCTAGCTTTCTCAAACCTTGGTGACATAGTTAACTTTAAGAGTAGTAATAGGTTTCTGAAACAAGAAGCATTTCTTTCAAACCTTATTAGCATAGGAGTAGTGTGTATGATGTAAGTGGTCTATATCTTCCTCTTCAAAAATCTATGCAGGGCAGCCAAAGGAGCCTAAAAACTCCAATTTTAGTATATTTTGATGCTTGAAAGTTCTGTTTTGAACAAGAAGTGAGGATAAGGCCACCTTTGGCCATCTAACTAGCATTCAGACCTTCTGCCATATTCTATTCATATATCTCTCCTATTTCTAAACAAGGTTATTATAACCAGCCTTAATGGTGTAAACACCTGAACCCTGTCTTCTCTATCTAAACTCAACAACTTCCTCCAACCAAGTGGTTTGTCACTGCTGAAAGATTCTCCGCATTGTTTTTTGTCTGAGGAAGTGTAAATAGGCTATTCATGTGTTTCTAAATAAAAATGTACCTAGAAATACTTGGGTCCGTCCTGTCTGATCAAATTGTTAGTTCAACCAACCAAAATGAGAGTTCCTCAATTATGGGAGGGTATTGCTCCCTAACATCCTCCCAAAATATATCCTTTCTATGATTTTTTATCACCTAGAAACTTAGTTGCTATAATACACTTCCAGATCATGGATCCTTTCTTGTATTAGTTTTTCTAGGAAGTTTCTGACCTTGGACCATTACTGCTTACAAGCAAGAACATTTATCTAGAGGATTAGAGTCTTAGAGCAACATCTCCAATATAATTTTGCTATCATGGCAAAATTACTAGCCACAGAAACTTATTTTGGAAGTCTGAACTTGATGCTAGAAGCAACTGCATCAATTTGTTGGCCCGAGGAGAATGTACTTGAAGTTTTGAATGCAAATGAAAATAAGACTTGTGCAAGTGCAATCACAAATAATTTATTCCTTCTTTGTTGGGATTTAAATCCTTTATAAGCCTACTTTTCTCACCTACGAATAAGGCCAGAGTGATATATTTGGCTTAATCCAAATATGGTGGCTGTTACTGAGACTGGTATTTGACTCAACCTGAAAATAACAGGCAAACTCATTCTGAGCCAAAATTTTCCAAATAGGTCATTTGGGAAAATGATTATAGATCAAGATGGAGTGATAGATCTATGGTCAAGTGATTGTGGATGATGAGATGGGAAGGGTCAGTGGGTAAAAGGAAAATGGTGGGACCCAGGGAGGTTTAGTGGGCCTAAAGGATCTAGGGCTCATGGCCAACAAAACTTCATTTGGGAGTCGGATGATCCTGCACTAGTCCTGTCAATAGATTGTGAGAAGTCAATGTGAAGCAAGTCATTTGCGAGGTTTGCACAACTTTGTTGTTGGGTAATTGACTACAGTAAGCCATCTAATCATGTGTATCTATTTACTTTTCTTTGTTAGATTTATAATCTGACTAATGTGAGATGTTCCATAACCATATACAAGTTGACATTACAAAGGTTCCTTCTGTTGAAAACTTCAAGGTTGCATTTTAGACGTTCAGCAACTATGAATCACAACTATTAGTATAAAACTGTTGAGATGTATTCAGGAAAATGTTGATTCTTCTTTATCTATGCCTTTACCTGTTATAGGTTATTCAGAAGTGAATTATTTTGGCATGCTCCAACGCGTACTATGCACAATGTAAATTTTATTTCTTATAATTTTTGGTATAGAAAATCATTTGCCATTATCTATTATGTAACAAATTGGCTTGGCTTTTGAAAGGGACATGATTTTTTATTTGCAAAATTAAGTTCATGCATATTATGTAACACTGTTGAGGAAGTATTTGTATTGTATCTAATTATCTATAGTTCAAAGAAAGTTCCAGTTGAGTATTCTGCTTAAACTTTATTGGCATCATGAACAGAGGTGCATGTAGAAGTGTTTGTCTACTTCAAAATATCACATACAGATTGTATTTTCATGGTGTCATAGATAATCCAATTAATTAAGTGTTTTAAGAGGATAACTTTTGAACATAAGCAAAGACCCGGACTCTATCACTTCACCCCCTCTTTAAAATCCTTTGGTCGATTTCAGTCCTCAACCAATTTAATGTGCCACATTATGTATAACAGTGTAAGGAAAGCTAGACTAAATAAAAAATACATCACACTGCAAGACTAAGTTTAGGTCCTTCAAAATTGTTATCAAGATAATTGAACTAGCTCAAATTATCTCCTTTGAGTTTGCCATTGTGCTCAAAGGACCTGAGTAAATGAAATGAACTATTGTTTTTAAATTCTATTGTGAGTCATTTTTTGCAAAACCTTACGGGTACATTTATTGTCATTACCTCCATATTTTTCCTAGAAAGCAAGCAAGAATTGATTCGCTACCAAAGAATGCCAAATTAAAACCAGGCCTTACCTTGAAGCACTGGTTCAGCCCAACAATAGAGTAGGTCCTTATTTAGACATAAGAATGGCTGGATTGGTGGCACCAAAAATAATTAGATTAGCATCAAGTTTAAGTCCATATACATGATTATATATGGTTGTCTAATTAGTTTTTCCCTGTTCATGATCCTAGCTAAACCTCAGGACTCTTTAATTTTCTGAACAAATGGCATATGACAATGTCACCTTTAAAGGTTTCACAGCATAGCAAGTAATTAGCCTGTTAGCTGAGTTGTTTGTAGTTTCTATCAGAAGGGGGTGGATTGCATCCTGTCTCAGACGGTCAGCGTAACAATTGGTAAAAGAAAGCATTGTGAGATTTGGTCCACTAAATCTCCTTAAGCTGTGCTCCTTGGAAAAATGAATTGGATTGTTGCAGAGTTAAGGGGGTTCCTTCTTGATTCCATTGATATAGCTTAACAATTTTTTCAAGACATGTTTCTGGTTTTTGAGTTCATCTTGGTGTTTTCCGTATGGAGAATAATTTTCAAGGGTGTTGAGATTATGTAAGATTGGTGCAGGAGGTATTTATCTTGTCAAGATCAAAGAAAAGATTCATTTACTAGTGTTAAAACATGTGTAGATATTGCATCTGATCTTGACCATGTTGATGCTGCTGCTATTGCTGAAACTACTTTTAATGATGTTGCTACTTGGGCAACACTTTTCATGATTCGATTGTTTCTGATTCTGTGGCATTCCTATTGCTATTAGTTGTCAGTTCCTATTCAAGTTTTAATATTTCTTCTAATTTAGTTATAGTTTGATATTATGGTTTGTCTAGTAGCATAGAATGGGTTGCTTTTTAACCTTGGACTAGTTTATTTTGTTGAATCTTAAATACCCAGTTTGTAAGTGTTGTATAAGTTTTATTGGCTTGACAGCTTATTCTTGGTTTCCTTGTGATTTAGTACTGTAAGTGTTGCTAAAGAAATATCATTTTGAGAACATCAATACAAAAAACATATTTTAACTTTCATTAAAGGTATTTAGACCTGGCTGAAGGACAAAATTAAAATACAAAATCCCAATAGCAATATGGAAACTGTTATGGTAAAAACCAAATTCTCGAGTCCAAAGAAAGAATACACAATGTTACAGAAAAATGTTACTCCAAGATTACAAAATGATAAAAAATCAAATTTTCTATGTTGTAAAATAGTCTGAAAAAAGTCCGCTGTTTCAAAATTCTCAATGCGTTTAGTTATGATCAGACACCACAAAATTACTAATTCAATAAATTACTCCCATCATAAAAAACTCCCATTCCAAATTATATCTTAATCTGCCCATAGATTAATATTCATGAATGAAAGCTAATGGGGTTGTGGGCAAGTGGTAGGACCAATTGGTTCTCATGTTGGAGCCCAAGGTTCAATTCTCCCCAAGTGACATCTTATTGCTGGTAGGCATGCTGGAGCAGTAGTCCCGCTTCAGTTGATTGTTAGAGAGCTAGTGCTACTGGTGATGCTGATAGAGTACACTGGAGGATTGAAGGAGAAGAGAGACGGAGAAGAAGCTTCTTGCAGGAGATTGATGGTGAAGTGTTTATGCTGGTGGAAGTACATGCTGGAGGATGCACTGTAGGAAAAGATAGGAGAGAGATTCAGTCTAGTGGTACACACTGGAGGTTTAGAGGTAGACATTCTGACTAGAAGAGTGTAGGAGGGTGACAGGAGAGAAAAATGTAAAATGGTTGCTTTGTAGAAGGAGAAGGTAGAAGTGGTTGCTCTACAGGATGAGATAATTAATAGATCATTGCAGTGGTATGCCTTGCTAGTAGGTATTGGTGAAAGTGGTAAATCCACAAATGAATTGTACAAGATGTGGGTCCCATGAACAAACCCTATCAATTCAAGGGGAGGGCTCCTAATAAAGCCCTCACTAAGTGATCTTTATGAAAAAGGATAGTCAAGAAAGGGCAAAAAAATGAAAAAAAGAAACTACACTCAACTAAATTTCTCTTAGTGTTAAAGTAAAGAAAGAGCTACTACCTTGTTAACAGAAGTATTTTACCTTCACATAATATATATACTTTCAATGTCAACTGTCAGTAGAGAACTTCAGTTCGACCTGTATGATATCGAACTCATAAACAGATGGATAAATTGTCTTGGTAGTGAGACAGAAAAAGAAGCTTCATACTTTGTGAGATCTGTTTATTTCAAGAAGATTTATCATTTGTTCCGATTCAATTTACAAATATGGGAGATGAATTTGATGATAATACAGGTGGTGATATTCCGATGTTTACATGAGGTAGTAGCAAAGAGAAGACGTAACAGAATAGGATCACATGGATTTTGCTCTAAGTTACCGGTTCGGGTTCGGGTACGAGAATCCGGTTCGTGGATTCGTGATTTTTTTTCATTATGATTCGTAAGGGTTATGTGTGTGTGTGTGTGTGTATATATATATGCATTATATATACAAAAAAATAAGAGAAATATACATAATTGTAAGACAATCATTTCATGGTATGAATCTATGATGCTTGATCATTGATATGGGGCCGTTTCAGGGTTAGAAAGAAAAAAAAAACAATAAAAAATGTGTTTTTAATGTTTTTTTGGGCCACAGGCCTGATCACGGACCTTGCCTGAATCCAGCATGGACTGGTCCGTGAATCCGAATTTGGTTCGGACACGGCCCTGGTTCGAGGGGCCAGGGTCCGAATCCGGTAACTAGGATTTTGCTTATACAGCTTCCATTTTTTTTAATTATTGTTTTAGTTCTTCCTGCAAAAGAAATGCGAAAATTCTAGTTTCCTCTAATCCAATAGTAGCTACTTCCAACTCATCCACTAATTCACTTCTCCATTTTATATACTCATCATCATGTATGAGCAATTGCAATTAAATTTTTAGTCTCCTTTCTCAATCTTCAAAGGAATTGTATTTGTTTTTCATTTTTGCATGAAGTTTCTTAGACGCATCCTCTATCTCCTTTAGATCAAGATTGTGTTCCATCCCTTAATCACTTGAAAATTTGAAAGGTCAGATCCTGTTTCTAGCATGATCTCTACTCTTTTTGCACTATCAGGAGTTTAAAATAATATTCAGGTCATTCAATCTCAAAATGTCTTTGAAGTCCGGAGCAGGTTGGCAAATTTGTACAAATAAAAGAGATCTACTTGAAATCTACAATGAATACTTCTTTCGGGATTGCAAGTATTTCAAGGTACAGCAGAGAATGTGATCATTCTGATTTGGGTCCAATTTGCATTTTGGATGTCAGAATTTACCAAATTTTATATATAGAAGAACAATCAGGAATTTGTGAGTTGTCACTGTTTCTTCTAAAGCTGGCAATATATGTTCCAACAGAAGTAATTGAATACTTTGAGGTTATACATGGATTTATTTAATTTGAAATTAAGAACAACACGACCATACGAACAAATCGATAGACTTTTTTTGCATTTTAGTGGTGTAATTGGAAACACACCTCCTTCTGGAGGAGATGGGGGTTCAAATCCCCTCTAATTGTTTTTCTTATCAAGTATCCTCAATGAGGAAGCAAAACACTCAAATTCAACTACCAAAACAAAATCCATTACTGGTTAACAAGAAGCTACCGGAGCATATATGTAGAGGTAAAAGTGGACAAGAAAAAATGTCACTGATAAGCCATATCAATTTAGCAAACATCTGGAATAATTTGAAATGAAATTCAAGTTATTGGGTTTCAGATCTGCAAACAATTGGATTGCTGATTTTTTCCGTCAACTTGGCCATGATTCCTGATTGCTTTAATAGGTGATGATAAATTGTAAAAGGTGTCAAACTTATCTAAGTTATACTATCAGAAACTCTGAGTTTCCCAGAAAGACTCTCTGTGGTCAGCTTACCACACTTTTTTCATCGCTGCACCCAGGGTAAACTTCATTTGCATGCAAGAGTTCCAACCATAGAAGCAGATATCTTCAAATATAATGATATTCTCTGATATATCTTTTCTCGGCAGGGTTGCCAACATTTGTTTTTGAAAGTATTGCAAGTTTTTCAAAATATTGTTGACCACAACTTTGACTGAAATTCTCGCCAATATATCACTGGTAATATCACAATTTATTAGTTTCTATCTTTCTTTTTTCCTATGTATCAGATCTGCAATTATTTTAATCACTCTTCTCTGGAACTTTTATGAAGGCAATTATTGCAGTCATTGTTTAAAAATGAGTGTAGTTGTTACAGTTATGAAGACAATTGTTATAATTGGGCTTGAAAACCTTGTGAATAGGGAATATGACCGTTGTTACTGTGATTAATGATTATCATTGTTTCCTTTGATTACAGTGAACACTGCTGTTGTTATTTATGGTTCACAAGCATAGGTGTTTGTAGATAGAACCGTCAAATGATTATGCTATCCTTTGACTTGTTATTAACACATTGCAGATGCTAGTGTTGTATCATTTGCAATTGGTTTGGTTGATTTTCATTGAGTTTTATGAAAGTTATGATCAAATTAGTGACTGCCACTTTCAAATTTTTCTGTAACAGCCCTGTTGCAACATGTGGTACGGATTGTATATTCCATATCTTGATCTCAGATCAATTGGGATTGAAAGAGATGTGAATCTACTTTCTAATGCACTTGGTCTCATAGATTTTTGTTAAGTTTGGAGGGAGATTGCATTATTGGTGAAAACAGTCCCAAACCCTGCTTAGAGTTTTCAGAAACACAAAATAACTCATATCTCCCATTCGCTACAGTGAAAATTGCTAAGTCTTTGAGGAGAGATTTGTTTTGACATGTTCTCCAATATGACAAAGTTGTGGGAACAAAGAAGAAGGTTTGCATGTGTGAAGATGATGCGCTAGGCCTGATATCCTCATGTATTAGGTTGAAAAACATTAATGCTAGGGATCAATTTGCATTGCATCAACCAAGGAGTGCATTGGACCATTGTAAGATGTTGAAGGGTGTGTTTAAACCTTGCTCAGGCCAAGAAAAAGATTGAAGACCCTTTTGGAATCATTTGGAAACTAAAATCCAAGTTGCCCACAAGCCTAGATGCCAATTAGGCCTAATTCCAACTGGGATAGTCAAAATTTGACTCATTCATTGCAAAGTAATCCTACTTCATTTTCAAATATGTTTTGTAAGGGCCAAAAGGGTATCTTAAACTGTGTTTACATTTTGGTGATCAGGTCTGCTTTAGAAGTTATGGAGAAATAGGTCCATTTGTAGGGCTACAAGGAATAGTGGTGATCTATGAAGGAAGTCCTTTGTAGAATGACTGTAAGGTTCTCCCAAGTAGTTGTTTGAACTATTGACATCATTTCTACCCCTGGTCTGCATCAAATTGGTATCAGAGTCCAAATATCTGGGCAAGAGAAGTTTGGAAGTTCTGTAATTCTTTTGGAAAGGTTGAAGTTAGCAACTTGGATGCCAAAAGACTAGGTTGTGAGGAAAAGGAAAGGAAACCTAGGTGAGGTATCACAAGAAGCAATCAAGAGAAGTGAAGAAGCAGGGCGAAAGAGACTTTCATGAGAAAAGAGAATGGAAATGTTGAGAATATTAGTCTATGGAGACTTGTAGAGTAAGGAGTTACCAAACAAGAAACAAGTGGTGAGAAGAGAGAAAAGTGAGATGCAGAAGAAAGATGAGAAGGAAAAACAAATAAATGTTTAGCAAGAGATAATAGAGTTGAGGCACGCCTTGGAACAAATAGAAAAAATTCAAGAAAGAGTGAATCTTGAAATGCAGTAGTATCTTGAGAAAGAAAACCAAAAAAATGGTTGGCATTGGTCAATAAGAAAGAAGGTAAAGTGGCCCATCAAGAAGATCATTCAGAGGAGAAGAAGACAAGCAAGGACAGTAGAATCTAGATCTTGGAGAGTTTTTGTTGATGATGGAAGAGACTAAGCCATCTGAAGAAGAGGAAAAATATGACGAACGCGAGTCCATTGAGGCTCAAAATGTTATTTCTAGAAATATTTGTGAGTCATGTTTACAAGTGCAGTAGATAAAGATGAAGACTGGAAAGAGTATAAAGAAGGAGAAGTGAATATAGTGTATGAAGATTGTTATGCAAATGTAGCACACTACGATGAAGAAGATGCGGTAAAAACAACCGAGGTACTGGTTATATTTTCTGATTTTATGCATGACTATGCTGACAAATTGTATTCAAATGATGAAGATGAAGACATGGATAGTGGTAATAAGATATATGAACGAGAACTAGAGTCTTGGAACCTTGAAGATGAGAAGATCCTAAGAGATGCTGCAAGAAGAAGAAAAAAGATTCAGAGAAAGTCAGGAATGCAGAACATCAATTGAAGGATAAGTTGAGAAGTGGAAGACCTAAGGCCAAAATGAAACATGCATTTGAATGTTTGCAAGTAGAGCAAGATTCTAAATATCAGGTTTGCAGGTTGCAAGAGTCCAAGATGGCAGACATTGACAAATTTGTAGATCCCATCTCAGATGGAACTGAGATTTTTTCTTTTCCTTGCGAGTATGGTGCAAGAGCACCCTCAGGGCCTGATATGTCTCCAAGAGGTAAAAGTTGGATTTTTGTTCCATTATTGTGTTGTTTTAGATTAATAAGGTTATTTTGGACCATGAATAGTCATTTGGGATTGTTTTGTGAAGTTTTAGGCCTAATAGGGTAAAAGTTGTAAAAGTTGCTCCATTGTTTGTCAAAGGTGCATGACAACTTATTGCATTGTCATGACAACTTTTCAAAAACTGGTTAAAAGTTGGTTTGGGTCAGTTGGAGGCTAGGAATTGCTTGTATGGGCGTAAATAAGTTTTTTGGACATGCTTCAAGGGGGGGAGGGGGAGAACTTGTATTGGAAATTTTGGATGAATGAACAAGCAAAATTTCTGAGTTCTATCATGTTTTTGACTGTTTTTCTTACTTTGTACTATCAGTACGACATTTTCATGATCTGCACTTGATTGGGTGTGATAGAGGATTGAGTTATCTTTTATTTGCAATTGGTTTGGTAGGTTTTCATTGAGTTTTATGAAAGTTATGAACAAATTAGTGACTGCCACTTCCAAATTTTTCTGTAACAGTCCCGTTGCAACATGTGGTACGGATTGTATATTCCATATCTTGAGCACAGACCAATCGGAATTGAAAGATACGTGAATTTACTTTCTAATGCACATGGTTTCATAGATTTTTGTTAAGTTTGGAGAGAGATATTGCATTTTTGGTGAAAACAGTCCCAAACCCTGCCATGGTTTCTAGAAACACAAAACTACTATCTTTCATTTGGTACAGTGAAAATTTCTAAATTTTTGTGGAGAGGTATGTTTTGACATGTTCTCCAATATGCCAAAGTTGCAGGAACATGGAAGAAGGTTTGCATGTATGAAAGTGATGTCCTGGGTATGATATCCTCTTGTATTAGGCTGGAAACCATTGATGAGACGGATCAATTTGCATTGCATCAACCGAGGAGTGTATTGGACCATTGTGAGATGTTGAAGGGTGTGTTTGAGCCCTGCTCAGGCCAAGACAAAGCTTTAAGACCCTTTGGAATCATTTGGAAACCAAAATCCAAGTTGCCTACAAGCCTAGATGCCAATTAGGCTTAATTCCAACTAGGACAATCAAAATTTGACCCATTCATTGCAAAGTAACCCTACTTCATTTTCAAATATGTGTTGTAAGGGCCAAAGGGGTATCTTAAATTGTATTGCTTCATAAGTTATCGAGAAATAGGTCCATTTGTAGGGCTACAAGGAATAGTGGTGATTTATGAAGTCCTTTGTAGAATGACTCGAAGGTTCTCCCAAGTAGTTGTTTGAACTATTGACATCATTTCTACCCCTTCTTTGCATCAATGTGACCTTTCCTTTTATAGGGAGTTCAATTATAATGGATGGCCAAGTTTGATCTAAGATCAATGGCCCATATTTATCCAACAAAGCCCTAGGATAACTACTAACTACAAGCATTGAATGTTTATCCAATTAAAATAAGGCACCACCTTGTGAGCCAATGAGAAAATTACATTGCTTTGATTGACCAATCAAAAAATAAGTTAGGTAGAGACACCATGTGGGTTATACGTGTACACTTGTAATGATGTGAGTGGATGGTCTTGGACACGTGAAATTGGGACCTTCTAATTGGTGAAGATGAGTGGGCGCCACCTCAGCATGCTTATCTCATAAACTTGATTAATTCCTTGGAGATGAAGTAATATCTCTTGATACTCAACATTATTAAGCCTTCAATAGATTATGACGGCATATATTCCCATGTAACTTCTTCAATAGTCTGTTGAGTATGTTATCATTGATGTCAAAGGTTGATTATCAAGGTCATATAAATCTCGAAGGATCATTCAGTGTAATAGAAATTTGGTTGAGCTACTTGCTTGCTTGATTGAGCTGCTTGACGTGCTTGAACTACTTGAGTTGGTTGGTTATCTGGTTGAGCTACTTGGTTGTCTAGTTGAGCTACTTGAGTGTTTGCTTGTGCTGGTTGGATGTCTAGTTGTTTTCCATGTCACCGGTTGAATATTCTAGGAGCACAATGTCTTCAGGTAATGAACCGAACATTAGTAAAGAGTTGATTATTTATTTGCTGGGAATATATATCATGACATCATTCATATTATGAAAATAACAAAAGGAAAGCTATCGACAAGTGATAATTCCTATATAGAAGCTATGGAATCCGTTTTGGGAAATTCATGAGGAATTGTGGCAAAGAAATTGGTTTATTGATTTTGAGCTCTACATGTAGTATTATGCCTTATCTCACTCAATGTTTATTTTAGATTCCTTGTTACGTTTTCTTCTTGAAATAAATTTATTCTACCTTTGGTGCGACAACCTCAGATTGGTAACATCTCTTTATGTGAGTGGACGTCTACATTTTCTTTAGTATATGCAAGTTACACATAGATTGGGTATTTTTAAAGTTGATGCACGATATGGAGGTGTTGTGTAACTTCTTCTATAATAGTTGGAATTATTTGAGTTAGTTGTCTACATTGAATTATGTAGCATTTGAAGAAGCTAAATAATCATGCATATGCTGGGAAGATCATGGCTTCAACTTTGATTGAAGAATATGATGCCGTGTTGAAGGTTCTATTCGTTTTTACTCTCCTCAGTTGGGTGTTATGTTTAGTAGAATATGCAAAGAATATCATCGAGTATGTCTAGGCTTTTTCTGCTAGCTGCAATACATGTTTAAAAGAGTGCATTAAAACTGGAAATGAATGTGTTTTTTGCAAGGTGAGTGGTTGCTGGTAATAACTGAGTCTGTGCATGCAACATTTTGTTTTGAGTGAGGTGCGTTTTGTGAAGAGGGAGAAAAGGAAATCTAGCAATTTTTGAAGTGTTGAAGATACTCATGTTGAACATGTTTTTATAAAGAGATCTATTGTGCACTTCAATATGTGAGTGATGTAAGATATCTGTAAGCCGAGCAAAGTTTGTGCACATGTTTTTGATTTTGGGGTGGTTTTATGTTGAGTTCTTGATTCCATTTCACAGATTGGATGCATGGAGTGATGCAAAAGTATTGAAGGGATCAAATAGGATGGTGTTTTTGAGGCATATATACTAAGTAATTTTGCAGATATTATATATAACCAGTGAAAGTGATTAAGGACTGCAGTGAACGAGTTTATACTAGCTGTGCGTCTAAAGTAAAGGGATTACTTGGGTTTAGCAGTGTTCTTGACTTGGGTTGTGGTATTGAGTTGTTCTGTTATATTGAAAAGGTATTGCTGTTTTGGTCTGCTGCAGAAATACATTCATTGATTCATCTATTGCTGGAAAATACAGAGGTGTTGTGTAACTTTGGATTGGGTTTGAAGTTCTCAGAAGAATTGCTCAGTTTTATATTCCTGAGTTGGTGCTCTCTCATTGGGGTTGGTACCTTAGCCGGCTGGAGTTGATGCTCTAGCTGTTCAGAGTTGGTGCTTTATGTGGGTTGGTGCTCACATTTTATAATTTGGGTTGGAGCCTTTTGTTAATGAAAGCCATTATGTGATGTGGTTTTTTATGTGAAAGGGTTTTCCATGAGAAATGTGGTGTTAGCATTTTTTGATGGTTGCTCTCTTTATGTGTGGTTTATGCATTTAAAAGTTGTGAAATATTGATATTTCCTGTGTGTACTTCAGAGTCTTCCCTATCTTCTTTCTTTTGGAAATCTTCTCATTGCCCCAACTTTTGAACTCACTTGTAATTGAAATTTTGATTTCTTGGCCTTAAAGAAATGATGAGTTCTTCCGTGTACTTGAACCATGAACTTGGATTTTCAAAGGAAATTCAAGTTTGATAATCCTCTCCATCTGCTTGTAGCCTTGATCATTCTCTTGCATAATTTGTTCTTTGATCTCCATCTTGAATTTGCATCTTCACTTTGATCCTAGACCTCGAACTATCTTGTTGCTTGAAGTCTTGAGCTTGATCTTTCCATAGTCCCTCTTGCCTTCGAGCATCTCCAATTTTCCTTCATTCCACCTAGCAAAACAAAAGAGATAAATGTATTAAATCCGACAAATAGATATGAAATCTGCACATTTTCTCCCTCAAAATATGAGATCAAATAGTTAAAATCAACTTGAAAATTCCTATCTTTTGCCCAATTTAAACCATTTCAATATGTAATTGCCAAAAAACATTGCATTTGAGGGGGGGCAAATTGCATTTTGAACTTGAATTTCAAGCCCAAAAGGTGGCAAAAATTAGGGGTGTGATGTCCCGAGTGGGACTTGGTATGGTCGGAGTCCGACCTCTCCAAGTCCAAGGCTACACATGGAGGGGTCAGATTCTAACCTCTCCAAGTATAGGCCTCACTCAAATATTCACTTCGCCTATACTTGAAACATTCTCCCTAGCTTGGGATTTGATGAATTGAGTTGAGTTTCAGTCTGAAATTTGAGATTGATTCGTGAATTTCCTCCTTTAAAATTTGATCACATGCCTTTGAGTGGAGGAATTGATTAGTTTATCAGCCTTGACAAGCCTTGTTGTACTTGAAACTACCCATACTTAAGTTGTGAATCAATGTGGAGCCAAGATATGATCTTCATATGGGACATAAATTTGGGTTTGTTTGGACAGCCTTGTCCATGAGGAGGTCAGATTCTAACCTCCCCTTGGACAGCCCTATCCAAGGTGAGATCAGGTTCCGATCTCTCCATGGGACCCAACCTCACCTTGGACAGGCATCTAGGTTGCCTTCCCTTAGGATATCTAGTCCATCCTCCTGAAATGAGTTCATTCCACCTTTTCTTTTTTTCATTTTCACTTCCATCCTTGGTTGCAATGTGATGAGTTTGATATTGATTTCACCTTGAATTCAGATGTGATCATGACTTTCTTTCTTGCCCCCAGTTCTGATCTCATCGATGGGATGGTTTGGACGAACTTGGACAAATACTAAATATCGACGGGAAACAGTAACATGTAGAAACTACAACATTTTGGTAGCAGTATTTAAGACTAATCAAACTGTTAGTCATAATCCGTTGATGATGATAGCAGCGATAATTGGTTGCAGGGATTATGAGCATCACTGATGATAGTGATTAGTATAAGTAGACGATGACGGTGATTAGTATATGAACATCGCTGATGACAGCGATTAGTATAATAACAGCGATAATGCTTATCAGTACAAAACCCATTTGTTATGAAGGAGGATGATTCATAGATGTGTGCCATCAAACAAAGAGGTGTGACTCCGTTGATCATTAAGGTATAAGATGGCGATGATCATCAGGGAATAGCGACCAACATCTAAGAACAGAGACTAACACTAAGAAGTGAAACAAAGGATAAGGGGACAGGTATGCAGCATTGAATATAATGATTAAGTAAGGATTAATATGATAATCAGCAATGAATAAAAGGGTAGTTAATCAAATTGAGTTAATATAATTTCTCATTAATCCATTACTTGAATAAACTTATTAATTAATACCCAATAGTTATAGGAATGACTAATGGTAATAAGGACAGTCAGATTTTTAGTTTCTTAATCACAAATCAAACCTAATAATGGATTATTTATACACCTCATCATAGTTGGAAGGAGGAAGAGTAGGTAAGAGGGTATAAGATTGATCTCTAAATGGGCTAAGAGGGATATGTTCCACTCTTGGGCTTAGACTAATCGAGGTAGGGATCCCACTATGTGCTTCCTGACATTCCTTTGTGATGAGTAAAGTATCTAAGGGGAAGGCATGGGTAGGGAAGGCAAGCACCCATTAAGAAGGACACCTTGGGGGAAACTTTTGGCCAAGAGGGCCAAAATTCTGTCCTTGGGCTTAGTGAGGTCTCCTTGGCCAACCCTAAGATGGCCTATCCTATATAGATAATGTTCTCTATTACCATGAGCTGTAAATATATATACAATAATATATCAATAGGCTCAATGAAGTAACATTGGTAAATATTCTTCCTAACTTTGACTATCCTAACTATGTGAACAAGATCTAGATAGGGTTATATAGGAAAGGGACATTACAGTAGTATTAGAGAATAATCCTTCCATCCTGTGCTGATTAGTACATGAAAACATACCAAAGGAAGGGGAGAAAAATGAGTGAACAATTAAGCAGCAAATTAAGGGCTTTCATGGAACAAAATGAAAGAACAATTCAGCTCCTCCTCCGAGCAATATAAAATATAAGTAATAATATCTCTCGACCCAACCCAACCAATGGGAGGGATACTAATTCTAATCATTCCAAAAATAATCATAAACTCTCACCAAGATTGTCCCACCCAAGGCCAACAAGACCCTCCTTCTTGCCTTGAGAAAACCAAGAGGAAGAAGAAGGGGAAGAAAATGTACCACCCTGGGATAATGTGGATGAAATCTTAGAAGCATATTCTAAATTATCCCCTGAATTGAGAAATCATGTATCCTTTAAGGACTATTGTGATGCCAAGATGAAAGCTAACCCTAACCTTAAAAGGAAGAAACAATTTGATGAAGACCTTGAGAAGAAAATTAATAAAATAACCCTACCTAGTTTTGATGGAATTGAAAAAATTTCTACACGATCATGGGTCCAAAAGCTTGATACATATCTATCATTAAGTCTCATGACAAAAGAGAATGCAATCAAATTTTTTGTGCTACACTTAACTGAGATAGTCCATGAATGGTGGCAGCATAGATTCATCACTCAAGGCCATCAACTTATAACCTCCTATGATAAGTTCACCCAAAAACTCATCAAGAGATTCAATCAAAGGCATCCACAATGGTACTTTAGGGAGTTAGCTCAACTAAGGCAACAAGGAAATGTGGAAGAATTTGCTAATGATTTCCAAAAACCGACTATCATGGTACATAAAATTTCACAAGAAAACCTTTTTGTAGAGGGCTCAACAGAGTCAATCCGTAGCATGGTTAGTGCTTTGAAACCCACAAACTTCGAAGAAGCAATCTCTAAAGAAAAGAAATTTGATCACTAACCGCCCATAGAATGGTTCAAAAAAATTTCATCAAAAGAAGATACACATAAGAAAGAATCCCCTAAAAAGAGACCATGTTTTCATTGCAAGGAACCTTGGGAGCAAGGACATATGTGCAAAGGAATGGAAATACAAAAGTGAAGTGATGAATTAAAGAAGAAAAACCTATGTTTCAAATGCAAAGACCCCTGAGATCGTCATCACATATGTAAAAAAGGAAGCCATATGCATAATATAGAAGGGGCATCAAATGAAGAGGAAGATACTCCTAAAAAAAGAGCAAGAATAGATGAAGAAGAACATGGGTCCCTTGCCACCGTTTCTCAAATCAATGAACACCGACCCTTCAAAATCAAGGGCACCCTCAAAGGACAAAAGATAATCGCCTTAGTTGATAGTGGAGCCTTGCATAACTTTATTAGAAAAAGTCTTGTGTCAAAAAGGAAATTGGAGACTAAAGACTTTAAGGGATTCAAATTGGAGCCCTCCTATTTACTTGAGCCATTTGTGATGAAATGGTCACATAATGAGATGTTTGTTGATGAATAATCTCATGAAGACGAGCATTCTCTTGTTTTAACAAATTTTTCTTTTCTCTAAGCTTGTGATTTCTTTTTGAAACGTTTGAGAGTGCATCTTGAGCATCCTACAAACATCCCAGCCATGATTGTTTACCAAGTTCAACCTTGGTGAACTTGTAATCAGAGTGAGTAAGCTCTTCAATTGGTTTATCTACCAAGAGTTCTGCAATTTCAGCATATTTGGTCTTCTTAGAATCAACCATGATTCTTGAGACAACCTTGGCCTTTGAGGCTTTAGATTTACCCTTATTGGTAGAGAAATACTCTAGGGGCAATGTGACCTTTCTTCTCTTCATGGTGATATTTCCCAACCATGCAGGCAAACTGAAACCCTCCTCTGCTGAACTTGGAATAGTGATCATGGTAGACATTAATCCTGTTGTATCTCTGTTGTCATGGTACATGCCTCCGTTTGCACAGTAGAAATCACGGGTGTTCTTCGAGATGAATCCGTCATGAATGTTTCAAAACCTGCAATCGAAGTATCAAGTTGGGAAACTTGACCTTTTGTGAGAGCTGGGAAATCACCAAAAATGTTTGCCAAATTCTCACACTTCTCTGCTGTGAGGACAGAGGGAGCTGCAAAAGAGATGGGAACTGTGGACATGTTCACCTCCAAGATAGCAATGGTAGGTGTGAATACAATGGAGAATGAATCCACATCATTAGCTACAACATCTAGAAATGGCTCTTCCTGATTAGATGGATCCTTGCTATTTGGTAAATGAGGAGGAGATATGATCATTATTTATCCTTCTTCTTCATCTGATTCTTCCTCTTGCAGGGGTGCTTGAAAAAAATCTAAGGGTGGATTTGACCCTTTTCCTCCTTTGAGCTTAAACTTGAGAGTTTTAACTGGTCGTGAAGAAGATGAATCATCCTTGCTTTTGATTTCTATTTGGGATCTCTTTCCAATAGGACCAAAATGATTGCAGTCTACCCCAATTTTTGGATGTACTCTCTTGAGGCCTTTTCTTTTCAACCATTTGTTTGTATTCATCAAAATGGATTAGAATCTATCAAAGACAAAATTCCCTTCCTTCTATTGCCACTGAATAGGAAATGGGACAAGCTTTTCAAACTGCGTATTGTAATACTCTGGATCTAGGATTAAGCCATCATCTTCGATCTCAAAGCCTTTTGGAATCTCAATCATATTAAGATCAATGATTTTTCATAGTGTGAGTCTACAGTAATCCATTCTCATGATGTCTACCTTAGTGCGCAAGTCAATCCACACATCCTCCATGCGATGAACATGGGTGAAGGCCCTTTTGATTTTGGAATGCATCCCTCGATAATCGAAGTCAGATCTAGCTTTGAATTTCTTCAATGTAATAAGCTTAAGTTCTTCCATACCTTTTTCTTTATACAATGAATTGAGTGTATATCGACCAATTTGGAGGGGTTTGGCGGTGGTGATACTGAATCCTGGTCTATGGTGACTGTGCTGGTATGATTGAACTTCCATGAGCTGCCTCACCATCTCCATGAGGATGATCCTATCAGTAGGATATCTTGGTAAAGCATAGGGTTCTCCTTGAAAATAACCAACTCTCAAATAGGTAAAAGTTGGAAATTGCAGGAAGATACACCCAAATTGATTTACCTTCTCCCAAGCCTCATATGATAGTCTTTTAATTGCCAACTCTTTGTCAAAAAGGCACCTGAAATGTCCAAAGAATGCATCTTGTACCCTCTTGTAATGATATTTTCTTTGTGTCAGCATGATCTGATCACGAAATTCCCAAATGGGTACCAGCGATCGATCACCTTTGGTGAAGAGTCTAGAGAATGTCCCCATGGCTGCAACAATGTAGACCAAATAGGAGTTCATGTAAAATGGTACTGATGTTCCCACATGACTCAGCTATTAGCACAATGTTGTGCTTATGAGCTCTCCCCAATAGATAGGTTCTTTGTTTTTAAGAATTTGAAATATGAATTTATACATTCATTGTTCAAAGTTACATGATTCTTTGAGACCACAGATTCTATTGAGGAGAATTATCAAATCATTAACTTTTGGAGAGAAGTCAGATCTGTGTGTTATCTTTGGCCATCAAGAGAAATTTGATCTTTTATTGACCAACCATTGATCATTTATGTACCTTTGATAATTTGACTTATTTTGGTTCCACGACTGTATGGACATATCTTTAGACAAGTCTACACATTCAAGATTTGCAAGAATTTTGAAAATCTGTTCGATGACGTCTGGATCCAGGCTGATAATCACTTTACCATATGCATCTTTGACTATCTTGCCTTCAGGATTGAAATGGCATGCACACTCAAAGATGAACTCAGGTTCTAGAGTAGCCATAGGAAAAGTAGATATCAGGTGAATATTGCTCCACTTGATACACTGTATTTCCCTGTTAACAGGATCTTTGAGCCTTTGCAATAAATTGGTCATGTCAACATACCCAATCTATGTATCTGAGATTTGATCAAGAGTTGATGAAACAAGTGAGGCTGTGGTATGAGCCAACTCTTTGTCATATTAATATTTCATCTTTCCTTTGATGGTGCTGACATTTCCTGTGTTGTAACATGGAAATTCCAAAGGGTAAATACATCATCTGAGGAGATTAGATCCATGTGAGGGTTAGGCTTTGGTTTGCAATGATATATCTATGAAGAACAAGGTGTTCGGAGTATTGATTAAATACTCATAGAACACATTTGTTGGCTGGAAGTGAAACAAATAGCACATGTATGTGGACAAAAATAGACAAAATCGGACTTATAGAGATGGATTGCCTATGGGGCTTTGTTTGTATGGTCAAGAATGCAAGTTGGATGCATATGGACATGTGTAAATGATAATTTTGGTATCTAAAAGAGTGACCTTTTACCAAAATCAGGTTCTTTAGAGGTAATTACATGTAGTGAAAATGACATGTTTTTACATGTAATGGGCTTCGGAGATGCAATCACATGTGTTGGGGAATGAAGGATGAATTGGCATGAATGAAGGAAGCATGTATGCATTTGCATTCTTGACAGGATAACTTCAACTTTCTTCCAAAAAACAAAAACAAGATAAGCAACAAACAAACAAGAAAACAAAAATAAAAACAAAGACATACCTCTTGCTATTGACTCAAACATGACAAACTTGAAGATATTCTTCGACATGCAAATCCATTTTTTGATTTTGGATGATTTTTATATGTTTGCTAAAGAAGACTTCAACTTATTTAAACACAAAATGCAAAATACATAGGCTACATTTGAACAAATGGATAAAAACGAGCCATATAATGCAAAAATGTAGGAAAACAAGTGAGAAATACAAGCAAAATTAAATACATTTACTTACTTGGAGCTCAAGGAGCCAAAAATAGAAGAAGAGGAAGTTTGAATGAACTTTTCTTTCCCAAAATCAGATTCTCCAAGTGCAAACGCATGCAACAACTTAGAGGCTTTTGTCAAACTCCAAGTTGCAAATCGTGGTCTCCAAGATCAAATGCATTAGGCGTTTTTGTATGTATTTGCCAAAAAACAATCTTACAAACCCTTTACATGCAAAACATTTTGGCAAAAATAGATTTGTTGGGCATTTTTGGAGAAAAACGCACCTTAGACATGCATTTACATGAGATGTTTTTGGCTGAAAATGCTCAAAATCTGTTCTTGAGAAGAAAACACATGCATTTGGGGGCAAAATTAGACTCTCTACATGCACGCGCACAAGTTTTTCTTGGCTAGAAATGACTTAGTCAATTATATAAAAGCCAAATTGCACCCTAGAGATGCATTTACATGTTTTAAAAACTTGCTTTATACATGTAAATGTGCATGACTTAGTCTTTTTCAAGAAAATTGCACTCTCCAAGTACATTTGCATGTTTTATTTTCCACAACATATGCAAGTCGCACTCTCCAAGAAGGATTGCATGTTACATCTTCATGCTTTTACATCAAGTTTTTGGCCTTTTACATGCAAAATCAGATTCTCTAGATGCAATTGCATGTAAAGTAGGAAAAGAAAGTCATGTTGTTGACTTGCACAACTTAAGTGCTTTATTTAGCACATGTCTATTTGTTTATTGAGTCTAATATTACTAAAGCTCGGGTCAAAAATAACATTTACACTATATAGTTATATATAATGTATTAAACTAGAACTATATAGTGATAAAGTCACTTAAGTGAAAAATTTAAAAGCAACTCAACATTAAAATATAACATAAAGTGCACTATAGTCACTTAAGTGATAAATTTAAGTGATAAAGTAACTTAAAAACATAACATAAAATGAATTTATGTTATATTTTTCAAAAAATGCAACTCAACTATAGAAAATAATATCTATTTTTTAAATATGCAATTGAGCTTGGAGAGTCCACTTTTGGGCACTTAAATAGTCATATTTTTTGACTGATAACTTTGATTAAGCCCTAAGATAGATCAAATCGAAGGAAAAACCAAAAGCAAGAGATTGGATGAAATAAGAAGACTAAAAATAACTAAACACACTTGAAAACATGACAAAGGATGATGAAGGATTCAAAAACCAAGTATAGGAAGACAGACTAAAAAAAATGAAAAAGACTTGACGAAAGCCTTCAACAAAAGGATTCACTAAACATATTGTGGTCAATTGATTGATCAATATTGGCTAATTAAATAGCGAATTAATATAGAGAAACATGAAACTAAGTTCAAAAGTTTCGTACTGTTACCTACATTTTGTGGTGACAAAATGTAGGACAACAACTATATTTGACAATTCAATCATGAACCATAGGAAGATCTAGAATCTTCATTGTTCACATTTCTTTATCCACTGATAAGCATCCTGAAAAAGTGCGGGCCAATAGTATTGAGCTCTTAGAATTTTATGTGTAGTGGTAGGTGCTGAGAAATGTCCTCCACATCCTTGATTATGGAAAGAATTTAGAATTCGTACTTGTTGGCTTTTGTCCACACATCGGAGGAAAGTCCCATCCATCCCATGATTGTAAAGTCCATTTTCCCATAGGATAAAGCCAGAAGCTTTGAGCTTGAGAGTCCTCCACTCTTTAGATGTTAAATGTGAGGGGCATTCTCCATAACTTAGGTAATGAGCCATATTTGAAAAAAACTCATATGCAGTGCTGACGAAAAGGACAATAGGAAGAGAAAGGGAATTCTCTTTCTCTATTTGTAATGGTACATTTTCAGCCATAAACTGACAAAGACCCTTACCTCGGACCAGTTTGGTAGGTCTTATCTCCATGTCATATTTTTGAATTTTGGCAATCCAATTTCCTCTCTTTGTACCAAAATCTTGTTGTGTCAAAATGGTCTTGACAGTATATCTGGGAACAAGGCTATGACATGAGAATTCAGTATGTAGAACCTGAAATGCTTCACTACTTTGACCACAACATAAGCATGCTTCTCCATCTGAGTGTACTTTCATTCATGAGCTTTCAAAGGACAACTCATAAATGAAATGGTATATTCGATCCCTTCATCATTTTTTTGCAGTAGGATAGTAGAGAGAGTATGCTTAGAAGCATAACTATACATGATGAAACTCTTTGTATAATCAGGGAAAACAAGCACTGACACACATGCTATTATGTCTTTGATTTCTGCAAATGCTGTCTTTCCTTCTTGACTCCAGTGAAAGGCATCTTTTCCTTTCATCATATCAACAATATGACAAGTTTTTTTCACAAAATTGGGCACAAATCTTCTTAAGAAACTCAACTTTTCGAAGAAAGAATGAACCATTGTCTTATTTGATGACAAATATAGGCCTTGAATGGATTGCACCGTGTCTGGATCGATTTTGATACCTTTCTTGACACAATATGTCCTAGCAACTTACCTTCCATTAAGCCAAAGACTAACTTTTTGGTATTGAGAGACACATCATGTTGTCTACATCTTTCCAAGACTTGTCGGAGATGATTGAAATGATCTTGACGTGATTTGGAGAAAATAGTCAATTCATCCATTTACACAACGATGCATTTCTTGATTAATCCTTTAAAGTTTTTCCCATTACTCGCTCCTAGGATAAGTGGATTCCTTCTTGAAAGATAAGAAGAAGGAATATTTGTAACATCCTATTTAATAATCTCTTAACTTCTTTCTTATCTTGAGTTGGTCCAAGGAACATTGATAAGGGGGAGCCTTCCCTTTAAGGTAGGAGAGACATTGTCTCATACGCTTTGGCTTGTATACCTATTTTGCGACTAGAATTTTTTCCAAAACTGTCAATTGCAAAATATCCACCCAACAAGTCCCTTTGCATCTTCAGTAGTATTGGTAAAAAAGAAAGAGTAAACATTGAGAATGTGTATAGATTACAGAGCTCCTAATAAGAAGACAACTAAAAGTCGATACCCTATACCGATGATTGACAAGTTAATTGATGAGGTACATGGAGCTTGATATTTCTAAAAAATTGACCTACGTTGTGGATATCATCAAATTCAAATGAGAGTGGAAGATGTACATAAAACAACCTTTAGATGCCATTATGGGCATTTTGATTTCCTAGTTCTACCATTCGGTCTCACTAATGCTCCAAATACATTTCAATCATGCATGAATCATATCTTTCAAAACAATTGAGGAAATTTCTACTTGTATTATTTGATGATATTCACATTTATAGAAAAACATGGGAGGAACACCTCAAATTGAAGAAGTCCTAAGTATCTAGAATCAAAATCCTTGTTTGCTAAGGCTTCAAAATGTGAGTTTGGGTTAGAAGAAATTCTTTATCTAGGCCACAAAATCACTATAGAGGGAGTTAGCATCGATGAGGATAAAATTAAGGCCATCAAAGAGTGGCCAAAACCCAAAACTCTAACTCAACTAAAAGGCTTTGTGGGTTTATATAGTTATTATTGACACTTTGTGAAAGGGTTTTCCAAATTAGTTGCTCCCCTAATAAACTTAACCAAAAAGGGAGATTTTATGTGGAATGATGTAGCACACCAAGATTTTGAAAAACTCAGAGGTAATGAGCTCATGTCCAATTTTGGCTATTCTAGATTTCACACTACCCTTTGAACTACAATGTGATGCTTTAAGAAAAGGAATTGGGGTAGTGCTTATACATAACAAACATCCCATAGCATTTTAAAGCTGCAAGCTTACATAAATTGAGAAACACTACTCTATCTATGATAAAAAAATATTGGCTATAATGCACACTTTAGCCTAATTTAGACAATACTTAGTATGTGGGAAATTCAATGTTAAGATAGACCATAACAACTTAAGATTCTTTATGAATCAAAAAGAACTTAATGACTACCAACGAAAATGGGTAAGAAAAATTTAGGCTTACGAATTTGACATTGAATATGTCAAAGGAACTAATAATGTGGTAGTTGACACTTTGTCTCGATGATGTCACTTGAACACTATAACTAGCATCACAGGGAATTAAAAAAATGATATTATTGCAGAGTATGCTAAAGATACTTAGGCCAATGAGATATTTGAAGGGAAGTTACCAAGTGATGACTATACAATAGTGGATGAGCTCATAATGTACAAGGGTAGAATATTCGTTGTCCCTAACTCCAAAATGAAAGGGAAAGTTATGAAAGAATACCATGACAATTCCCTAGCAAGACACCCAAGATACTATAAGACCTATAAACAAATAAGGGAAAAGTATTCTTGGAAAGGTCTCAAAAAAGATGTTTTGAAATATTTCCAAGAATGTATGACTTGCCAAAGGAACAAAGTAGAGAAGAATCATCTAGCACACCTTTTGCAACCATTACCCATTCCTAACAAAAAATGGGAAATTATTTCAATGGACTTCATCACTAGTTTTCCATAAAGTGCAAGGGAAAGATTTCATTTATGTAATAGTCAATCCTTATTGCAGAGTATGCTAAAGATACTCAGGCCAATGAGATATTTGAAGGGAAGTTACCAAATCATGACTATACAATAGTGGATGAACTCATAATGTATAAGGGTAGAATATTCCTTGTCCCTAACTCCAAAATGAAAGGGAAAGTTATGAAAGAATATCATGACAACCCCCTAGTAGGACATCAAGATACTATAAGACCTATAAACAAATAAGGGAAAAGTATTCTTGGAAAGGTCTCAAAAAAGATGTTTTAAAATATGTCCAAGAATGTATGACTTGCCAAAGGAACAAAGAAAAGAAAAATCATCCAACACACCTTTTGCAACCATTACCCATTCCTAACCAAAAATGGGAAATTATTTCAATGGACTTCATCACTAGTTTGCCATAAAGTACAAGGAAAAGATTGCATTTATGTAATAGTGGATCGACTGACTAAATATGCTCATTTATTTGCAATAGCGACTCACTACAGAGCACCAAATATAGCATAATTATTCTTTAAAGAAGTATTTAGGTCACATGGCTTACCAAGAAGCATAATTAGTGATCAAGATAGTCGATTCTTAAGTTAGTTCTAGCAGGAACTCTTCTGATTGGAAAGAATAGGCTTGACTCCTAGTACAAGTTACCACCCCCAAATGGATGGGCATACATAAATCATCAACAAATGAATAGAAGGATATCTTAGAAATTATGTCACAGGATAGTAGAATGCCTGGATCAAGTGGTTGCATTTAGGGGAATAATGTGACAATACCACCCATCACATGTCGATTAGAATGAGCCCTTTTAAAGCATTATCTAGATAGTTGCAAGTTGTATAAAAAATTTAGTACTTCCAATTTAAACCTCAATCTGATCCGATTTCAAACATAACAGATTTAGAACACAATTCATTGGCAATTAAGGCCAATTCAAAGTGTGGCGTGTTCATGAGGAAATTCACATTTCTTCATGCTTTTTTTGAAACCCTTATGGTTCTTCTCCAAATTCAATTTTTTAAGAGATGCATAATAATGAGATGCCTTTTAAATTTCTTCAAGGATTTTTTAATAAGCATTAAAAACGTGGCTTCTTCAATACACCAAATGCTTCAAAACTTCAAGCTCACACCTTTCACTTAAGAGGCTTCAAGGACACACCATCAAATTAAAATATTAAATGCATTAGTCAATAATTAAGCTAAGCTTAATTAATAACTCCATATGCAAATAGCTCAATAAAATGCTCCCAACACTCAGCGCCTTGAGCCTCCACTGCACTGCCAAAAATATAACCATCCCAAAATAGACTTACTATAAATAGAAAGTCTATCACCGAGACCCTCAAAACCAACTATCAACTTACGAGAGTCACAATGATGAATTGACCAAATAACCTCTTGAACTCCTGCTAAAACAGGGACATCATAGTCCTCCCTCCCCAAGATTTCTTGTCCTCAAGCAATCGCAAACCAAGATGCTGCAGTATATCCTCTGAGTCCCAAGTGGTATCCTCGGCTGGTAATCCATGCCACTTCACCAAAAACTCCCTGATAACTCACCTACATAGATGTCTCTCCCTAGTGTCCAGAGTAGCCTCGGGAATCAACTCCAACTTCCCCTTATCATCTAGTGGGGGTAAAACAAAAGATGGGACAACATGCTTGCCCAACGCCTTCTTGAGGCGTGAAACATGAAATACATTATGCACCTTGCTGTCCTCTGGAAAATCAAGCTCATAAGAAACCTCACCAACCCGCCCAACAACACAAAAATGACCATAATGTCAAGGTTTGAGCTTCTCAACTCTGCTCTTTCGAATGGATGATCACCTGTAGGACTACAACATCACATATACCATGTCCCCTACCTAGAAAGAGTGAGCAACTCTCTACTGATCAACATTCTGCTTTTGTTGATTTTGAGCTCTTTGTATATTATCCCATAATTTTCCCATAATATCTTGACTGTCCTATAGAAAATCACCTGCATTGGGAACTGTGCTATCACTAAGCATCAGATCCAAGAAAATAGGAGGATCATACCCATATAGAGCTCTGAAAGGAGTCATACAAATAGACATATGGTGAGTGGAATTGTAGCAATACTCACATAAGTATATCCACTTCACCCAAGCCCTCTACTGAGTGGACACATAATCTGAAGATAACTCTCCACCCATTTGTTAACAATATTAGTCTAACCATCAGTCTGTGGACGGTGATTGGTACTAGGAGTCAACTCCATGCCACAACCTAAATAACTCTTGCTAGAAGTGACTCATAAAATGACTATCTCAGTCACTCACAATATTTTAGGGTAAACCATGCAATTTGAAAACCTCCCAAAAAAATATCTCTTCAACCTAAGTCGTTGAAAATGTAGTAGTGATCAGAAAGAAATGAGCATATTTTGTGAAACAGTCAACTACCACATAGATTTAATCTATGCCCTGAGCTTTAGGCAAGCCCACAATAAAATCCATAGAAATGCATTCCCACTTCTGCTCAAGAATGGGAAGCGACTATAGTAACCCAGCTGGATATGTGTGCTCTTGCTTGTTCTACTAGAAAACATAACACTCTCTAACACACTGTTGCACATCATGCTTCATGTCTTTCCATGTGAAATGCTCCCGCACCCACCTATAAGTTTTAAAAAACCTGGGGTGTCCAGCTAAAGGAGAATCATGGAAAGCTGTCAACACCACCTGCCTAACACTTGATCCTGGAACCAAAAATACTCTCTCCTTGTAAATGATCAACTCATTTACAAGAGTATACCTGCTATTCTGTATAGTCCCATCAATAAAATCAGATGTCCACTGATCTCTGACATAATCAATGTTAGAGTAAAGTATTAATTATATTAATTAATTTTACTCCCTTCTTAAGATGTCACCTCTTTTTCTTTAGTTGTTTATATTTAAGCACTCATGCACTAGTTGTTTTAAATATAAACTTGCATGCATTATTCATGTAATAATTAAACTAATTATTACATGCACTAGGGTTTTCCTTTCAAGGCTTTCGATCTCCTTTATAAGGATGATCCATTGTATATTTTATTCATTCATTATTTTGAGGATTTTTTTTTTCATATTTTTGAGTCAAACCGTTGCCCTCTTCTTGTCTCTACTTCCTTGTAATAGGTTTTTGTATGCATGTGATCTTTGAGTTTTATGAATTTGTATTGCTCAAATCCTACATGGTATCAGAGCCTAATCTACTACAACTTGTTCAAGTTTGAAGAAATCAGAGTTAAGAAAATCATCTGGTTCAGATTAGGGCTTTTTTAGTTATTTTTTATTGAAATTATGTGGTCTCTAAATTTTGGTGCACTCTGAGCTCAAATGGATCTCACTGTTGAGCTCACACCACCCAAAAACCCCTATTTCGATATAAAGCACGTCCAATTTGGACAACTTTGCATTTTGGGGCATTTTTTTGGTATCAGACAGCTTAACATGCTTCCAAATGCAGAATTTGTATTGACTGACATGCTTCTTGAGGTAGAATTCTCTATTTTGGCATGCAAAATGAGGTAAAAGTTTTTCTATTTGGCACACAAATCAAGACCAAAAAATTGGCATGCCAATTGAGGCAAAAAATTGAAAGGTTTGGAATGGATCCCAAGGCATGCATGCGATTTTGTAATTTTTTTTTTTGGCTGTCAAATTTAAGCCAAGCGAATGCAGTTTTAGCCCCTGGTCATATGGTGACTAGAGGCCCATAATTTTAGCCCCAAGGGGCTTGTATGCTGCGACATCCATTTGGCTGTCAATTTTAAGCCTGTGAAGTGCTGACGTCAGCACATCTAGACACCATTTTGGGCCCTTCGGAGAACTTGGTGGTTTTTTGCTCATAACTTGAGTATACAGTGTCGAAATCGGGCAAACAAGATATTGTTGGAAAGCTAGTTCCAAGCTTTATCCAGATCTAGAGGTTTGAATTTTTTATTTTTCTTTTTTGATTATGTTTTTTACTGTCAAATCCAAATGTTTAGTTTTGCACTCTGGAAGCTCTATCTTGTGCATCCAGATTCCATTTTGGGAAAGTGAGATATCATTGAAAAGCTTGTTCTAAGAGATTTCTAGTTCTATGTGTCATTTTTTCAGATTCTTCTCCAAGTACATTTTAATCAGTTTCTTGCATTTTTGCATTTTGGTGGATATCTTGTATGTTACAGGTCCTGGTATCTCTTCCCTTTGAGGGTTGGCTCGTCTTAGGCTATTCTTTTGTCTTAGTAGCCTTCACTCTTCTTTAAGCAGTGTATACTTCACTTTTGTAGCATTATTTTATGCACATGCACTGAGATAAAGTACCATTATATTGCATGCTTGGAATCTTGAACATGTTTGTGCTATTTGTACTTGCACTCCATTATAAAGTGCCATGGGGGGTTTGATGTTTGCCTTTGTTTGCCATCTACCTTTGTCAAGTGAGTGTTCCTTCCACGACATTAGCCTTAGGGTATCTTTAGTTGTGTTTGTACTTTCACTGCACCTTCAATGTTCTTGGTTCTTCATGACACAGTTATTATTGGCACTATTTTTAGTGTACCTGTCACCTCTCCCTTGTCAGCATTATGGGGGGGCTTCTACTGATTGTTCTTCTGCTTCTTTGGTTCAATAGTGTGAGCTATGTATTCAGTATTTGTTCCTATGTACTAGGCGGGTGCAGTGGCTAGGTACCTATGCATTTCAGTGAGATGGATCATTTACCATATAGACACTCTTTCTTTCCTATTTTTAGAGGCACTCTTCCATCTTTCATTGATCAGCTCTTCAGGCTTTGGTATTTTATACCATCTGTATCTTCGAGTTCAGTTGTTTGCATTTTTTTGCCTCCTGATTCGAGTAGTGTCATTTGAGGGCACTCATATAGATTACAATCTTCTCTACCTAGTCATGCTCTATTTCAGTGGAGGATCTTTAGATCAACAGTTACTTCTTGACAGAGTTTGCATCTTCTTGCTTCAGTGATGTTCTACATGTTCATTCTTATTCCTATTTTTTGGAACATTCCTAGTTTTGGAGGCTTCTTTGGTCCTTCAGATTAGTCTTTGTCTCTTTTTGGAGTAGAGTTTTTCCCATGTGGTTTTCTCTATTTCTTTTCTTTATAGAGACTCTCTTTTGTACTTGGGTACCTCATCTGGCCATGTTGCCAAGACCCATTTCTACTTTCAGCACTGTAGTTTCCTTTTCTTTCTTTTTGCATTGTTTGTAGTTGCATTGTTGCTCATCTTAACGGGGGTGTTAGAGTAAAGTATTAATTATGTTAATTAACTTTACTCCCTTCTTAAGATGTCACCTCTTTTGCTTTAGTTGTTTATATTTAAACACTCATGCACTAGTTGTTTTAAATATAAACTTGCATGCATTAGTCATGTAATAATTAAACTAATTATTACATGCACTAGGGTTTTCCTTTCAAGGCTTTCGATCTTCTTTATAAGGATGATCCATTGTATATTTTATTCATTCATTATTTTGAGGATATTTTCTTCTTCATATTTTTGAGTCAAACCCTTGCCCTCTTCTTGTCTCTACTTCCTTGTAACAGGTTTTTGCATGCAGGTGATCTTTGGGTTTTGTGGATTTGTATTGCTCAAATCCTACAATCAACAATGATCAAGTATCTCCAATCCTCAGATATATCTGTCATAATGCACAAATGAAGCCTCTAAGAAAGTGCATCAACAACCACATTCCGAGTTCCCTTGATATAAGAGATATCAAAGTCATATGACTGAAGTTTGTTGAACCACTTTTGTTGTCTCTCATTGAGGTCACACTGTCCAAGGAAATACTCCAGGCTATTATGATCAGTTTTTATGCAAAAATTACTACCAACCAGATACTGCCTGAATTTAGCCAAGGCATGCATTATGGCTCACATTTCCTTATCATAAATGCTAACAGCTTTCTTAGGACCCTTGAGCTTCCTGCTCTCAAAAACAATGGGATGGTGATCTTGGAAAAGTACAACATCAATGCCCTCACCAGAAGCATCACAATGAAAATCAAATGGTCTAGAGAAATCTGGCATCACTAAAACTGGGCATGATTTCATAATCTGCTTGAACTTCTCAAAGCACTCATGTGCCTGAGAGGTCCACTAGAAAGCACCCTTATGGGTCAAATCTGTAAGAGGATTTGGATGATGAGAGAATCCTACAACAAATCTATGGTAGAAGACACACAGACCAATGAATCCTCTTAGCTGTATCAAGCTCCCAGGAGTAGGCCAATCCAAAATAGCATGAACCTTTTTAGGTTCCATGTGCACTCCCTCTGTATTGATAATATGACCAAGGTACAAAAATTCAGTCATTCCCAAAGCACACTTGGACTCCTTGGCATACAAGGAAGCAATATCCAAATGAACCAGATGGTCCTCCCATGTCCTATATACCAGTATATCATCAAAGAAGACAAAAAAAAACCTCCTCAACTAGCTGTGGAAGACCCTGTTCATGGTGGACTAAAAAGTAGTCGGAGCATTAGTCAATCTAAATGACATGACTAAAAACTCAAAGTGTCTGCAATGGCATCAAAAATTTGTCTTCTCTATGTACTCCTCCCTCACTCTAATATGCTGATAACCAGATCTCAAATCAATCTTAGAGAAGAAAGTTGCACCATGCAACTCATCTATCAGCTCATCAATGCTAGGGATAGGATACTTGTTTTAAATTGTCTTTCGGTTCAACATCCTATAATTAATGCACATCCTTAGTGTACCATCCTTTTTATTCACGAAAACAACTAATGAAGAAAAGGGAGACTTACTTGGTCTAATATGTCCCATAGATAGCATCTCCTAAATAGTGATTTCTCAATCTTATATTTCATGCACTTGGGATACTAGTAAGGAGTGATCATGATGGGCTTAATGCCCTCCTCTAACTCAATGATGTGCTCAATGCCTCTTTCAAGTGGCCTACCATGAGGTAAATCACTAATCACTTTAGAGTGTTTAGTTCTAAGATCTTGTATGTAAGGATGATAAGCTAATTTCCCTGTCTCCTCAAGTGTGGGTAATAGTCTACACTCTGCTGCCCACTCAACTGCATCATGACTGATAAGACGCTGCATATGTCTAAGTGAGATAGTCTTCAAATTTTCTTCTTTGATTTCCTTGAGAATATGCTTTTTCCCATCTATTTCAAACTTCATTTCCACATCCTTAAGGCTGAGATAAAAAGCCTCAATGGAATGTAACCATCTCATGCCCAAAACCAATTATGTCCCTCCCATGTCAACCACATAAAAATCAGACTTAAAGTCATAATTTTTTAACCTCACGGGAAGGTCTGGAATCATCCCGTCACACTTAAGTGTATAACCATCAGCCACCTTGACTCTAATGCCTTCAAATCATCCAGTCTATAAGCCTCTCCTAGATACCAATTGTGAGTCAATGAAATTATGGGTAGTACCTATATCCAAAAAAGAAATAACATGCTTCCCTACTAGGAGTCCCTGTAACCTGAAAGATCCATCTTTCTGCATGCTAGAGAGGTATACAACCTTAAGGTTGGGATCATCATCAATCTTTTCCTCATTAGACACTTTTTCATAGCTCTCTTCTTCATTATCAACTTGCTATCCCACAAAATTAGAACTATGTTCATCCTCATAAAACCACTCTAGAAGCCTATTTCTCCCTTAGGCTTCAAAGGACACTCACATTTTTCATCATAAGGACCCCTACAAGAGAGCCATAATCTCTTTCTCCTCAATTCATTAAGTGTTTCCTGATTTAGAGGCCCTGTCATAGGTCTTTTGGAATCTAATCCATCTATTCTTTTTGGGACAACTTTGTTGTTATATGAAGAACTAGATGGTTTAGGAGGAAATCTAGTATGTGGAGCTGAAAATTCCAAGTCTCTTTCTTTCTTCATGGCTGCCTGCAAAGATGAAGGGTCAAAAGACTTAACCCAACCCTTGTGAGGCTCAACTAACCCCTCTACGAACAACATCACATGCCTCCTCTTTGAAATATCATACACCATAACTAAAACCTTCTGGAACTCACTGATGAAGGCCTCCAAACTACCAGTCTATTTGAGTTGTGCCAACTCATGGAAATAGGACTCTCGGTCCTTCCTATCAAATATCTCAACCAATCTATCTACAAACTCCTGGTAGGACATAATATGATCATGGTGAAATGAAACTAGCCCATGATACCACTAGTCTTGGGCTATGCCATCGAAGTGCAACACAACAAACCATATAGCATCCTCTTCAGACATAGGACGTAGTGACAAGTATGTATCTAGCTTGTGAACCCAAGCTATAGATGTCATCTTCTGACTTCCATCAAAGTGAGTCAAAGTCAATTTACTGGTTGCTTGTTTTAAATCACTTTGTTTGGGCCTCTATCTCATGTTAGGACCAGGTCTACCTCTGGAATCCTCTCTCTTCCACGTCAAGAACCTGTCAAAGCTCAAATTTCTTTTGATTGCTTTAGGTAAAGCATCCCACTCTGCAAAGTGAGCCACCATGTTATCAACAAATGGAGCTAGCTCTATCTCAGCACTATCTGTATTTGCCTCAAGCCTCAAGAAAGTAGGACGTAAAGGCCTATCATGAGTGCTTGTAGGATCAACTCTAAAATCCTATCTATCCTCAATTCTAGACCTATGAGAGCTAACTAATGCACTCCTAGTGCCCTTATCTTTGCCATGATCACCATGTAAAGTCATATGCTATAAGATGTTAGATAGTTGTTGCAAAACATTTGCAACTTGATGTTGTCCTCCCAAATTTCTAAAAGCATCTCTAGCCTCTCTATCCACATCATTACCTATATTGCCAATATTCCTGTCACCTATATGACCAAAATGTGGTCCCTATTCACTACCTTTTGGTGGTGGGGAAGCTCTACCCCTGCGGGTATAGTGCATTCTTGGAACAACTCTCTTTGCCATAACTGGACCCAAATTTCCTACAGACTAGCAAGACTATTTCTCTAATACCACTATAAAGAGCTTGGCTAGCTCTCAACTGCAAACTGAATTTTTCTTTTGGTATATTTGTTTTGCAATTTTTTGTTTTGATCATATATTTTTTTTTTTGTGATTTTTCAAATATATAAAAATTCCAAATAACTACTTCAACTTTGAATGCTCACAAATTAATTCTAATTCAAGTGCTTGTAAATTCTTAAAGAATAGTACATATATTTAATGCAAAATAGGCACCTTTGAATGAGACACAACTGCTCAAAGAAGACACCTTGCCTCTATGAAGTGTTACACAACCTTGAATAAATAAAACACAACCCCCTATAAATAAGTTACAGCCCCCAAAATGGTTCTCAACCACAAGGAATGACTTCTCTTGGTGTTGGAGACGATTGCTAGCTTGATTGAAGATATCGACAACTTCAAGGAAACATGCAGTGTAATATTATAAGTCAATTTTGGTTGTGAAATTTTCTGACTAGCTTAGGCTGAATATGTTCAATATAGATTTCTCATAAAATTTCATCACAAGGGGAGCATTGTTTAGTTGGTGTTTAGTGTGTTCGAAATGTGCACTTCCAAGTAACTATTCAACAAATATGTATATTGAAACATGCAGTAACAACTTCAAGCAGTAAACATTATTCAACAGTATGGAAGGTGAACACGTTTCATATTCATTCAATATTTAAACAATGCCACTGATTCAATACAACTCCATGATAGTTCAAATGCCAACACATTGCAGAGAATACTATTAATTTCTAGACAATACACAAATGGAAGAAAATACAATGGCCGACTTGGCTTACTCGCTGTATGTCCCAAGGTTGAGTATGTTGAATCCAACACTAAGAGAGATATCTTTGATAACTACTAGCTCCCTATCACTAGCCTGAACTCCTCCCGAAACACCATTCTAGCACTGTCGATGTTAGTCCAATCAATCTGTGCTACATTCGAGTAACTCTGTAGTATCTATTGGAGTTTAACATTGCCCCGAACTTCCCAAATGCTATGACCACAAGTGCTAGCCACATTCCTTCCAGCTAAGAAATCCCAAGAAACACTACCCATGAATCTCATGCGCAGTGGGTGGCTAAGGGAACTGCAACTATGGTGACCATGGAGCACTATGACCAAACTGGTTATACCAGTTTGAGCAACCAAACACTATGGTGGCTATCGCGTTAGATACATACTAATGTTGCATCGATCATTGTTCTCCTGTTGTGACCAATCGATAACCTTCTGTAGCCTGCATTTAATGTCACTCAAACTGATTACCATACGCAGCTCACAATGTCCATAGGCTCACATCTATATACGACATAAGGATGAATATCAAACAAGGGTCTTTGCGGTATGCTGAGACACAACCAAGTTTATATCCACCATGCGTGGATTGAAAAGATTTTTATCGAGGATAGATATCCAACTTGATACCAAGGAGGGAGTCTTGTTACTCAATATTTAGTTCCTGCTGCTATATATCCAGTACTAGATTAAAAAATGTATGCAATGTATCCTTTAACTGTCAAAGAAAATACCTGAGGAGGATACTAAAATCACTGGTGTAGTGATGCTAGAACTACTGGAGTACAAAAATTGTCCTATTCACTGCTCATTGAATCCCAATGTGAAATTTGTATGATCCCACCATTAATGAGGTGTTGGGGCTACGTCCAACCTCTCAAGTTTCCAGAGGGTTTGCATCCTCAAAAATATAACCAATCACAAATGCAACTAGATTTTACTTTTATTTTGTCTATATTATTTCATGGTACTTTTCCCAAGGTGTACCTTTTTCTTTTATAACCTCAAAGTGAGGGAAAGCATGAAAAACTAAGCCATGTGGGATAAATGAGCTCACTTAAGTCACTTAAGTCACTTTTATAAAATAAAGTAACTTTAAGTCATAAAGTGACTTTACAATATCACTTTATAAAATAAAGTGATTTAACTTTAGAAATAGAGCCCATAGTGTAAATATTCACCCATTGAAGCCTGTGACTATCTGAGATCCTCTGAAAAGAAGCCATTAGCCTATGCGGGTGGGAAGATAGATTAATCAAGCGCCATAATGGCCTACTACGGAGAAGGGGACATTACATGTGGCTACTCTAGATATTGTGGGTTGTATAAAAAATTTGGTACTTCTAATTTAAACCCCAATCTGATCCGATTTCAAACATAACAAATTTAGAACACAATTCATTGAAAATTAAGGCCAATTCAAAGTGTAGTGTGTTCATGAGGAAATTTGCATTTTTTCATGCTTTTTTTGAAACCCTTGTGGTTCTTCTCCAAATTCAATTTTTTAAAGAGATGCATAATAATGAGATGTCTTTCGAATTCCTTCAAGGCTTTTTTAATAAGCATTAAAAACGTGGCTTCATCAATACAAAAAATACTTCAAAACTTCAATCTCACACGTTTCACTTAAGAGGCTTCAAGAACATATCATCAAATTAAAACATTAAATTCATTAGTCATTAATTAAGCTAAGCTTAATTAATAACTCCATATGCAAATAGCTCAATAAAATGCTGCTGACACTCAACTCCCCGAGCCTCCACTGCACTGTCAAAAATAGAACCATCCCAAAATAGACTTATTATAAATAGAAAGTCTATCACAAAGACCCTCAAAACCAACTATCAGCTTATGAGGGTCACAATGATGAACTGACCAAACAACCTCTTGAACTCCTGCTAAAATAGGGACATCACATGATCTCTGTGGATAGTAGAGTGCGAGGAGCTAAAGATTTCATACAACAAATTATAGATATTATTAATACTTTAAAGCATAGTTCCCAAACTCGGACTCGGCTTGGACTTAGCAAGGCCGACTCAACTCATGACTCGACTATGACTTGGAAACAACTCGACAAAATAAAAAAGCCCTTGAAATTTAGAGATTTTAAAAGATTTAAAACTTGTTTCATGCACCCATTATTGAATAAAGCTTAAAGACACTATAACATCATCAAATAGAAGCTAATTTGATCACATGCATAAACATACATCCATCACATAAGTACAAACTTAAATTGTAGCTGAAGGAAATAGAAAACATAGATATACAGAATTATAAATATTGTCAAATGTATATAAAATCCACGAAATCCATGACATCAAATGTTCCCAAACATATGTCTATAGAAAAACAAGTCTATGGCTTAGGTTGTATCTCAGCCTTAGCCTTGGCCTTATAGTAGCATGTCCACCTCCTACAAAGGTATCCAAGGTAGGTCCTGGATGACTAACAAGCCATAGTATTTGCCTATGATGTGCCACTTTGATCAACATCAGCTACACAGTAGCCTGATCGTGCTCTATCCTCCTCCTGGGCTGCCACAACCACAACCTCAACCTCTATGTTTGCCTAGTCAACCCACCTATGGTCTCCCCAATGCAATTTGTGGACTCCTTGATGCTCTTCTTCCCCACTAGTTGCAAACCTATTCCCTTTTCTTTTCCTTCCTCTCTCTCACTTTTCCTCTCTTATTCTTACAACTAGCAAATAGAATAACATTTAGTGCAAAATAGAAAACATAAGTGAAAAAAATAGGAAATAACTTTTTTTCTTTTGCTGGCCGAAATTGCCAAACATCGGTGCGAGTCATGTTGCCATGACTTGAAGAATCATGCCATGACTCGCGCGAGTCATGCAAGTCATGAGCCATGACTGGCCGAGTCATGGAAATAGGTTGTTATGACCCGTTTGCCTTGACACGACTCGTGGACTCAGAAAACTTAGACGACTCAGGATGAGTCCAGGAACTATGCTTTAAAGAACAACCTTCACCACGCTCATAATCAATAGAAAATCTATTCTGATCAAAAATATGTGGAAAGGAATTTCAAAATTGGAGATATAGTGTTCTTAAGGCTCCAACCTTACAAACAATTGTCAATCAAGAAGAATGGGGCGCAAAAATTGAAACCTTGATTCTATGGGTCATACAAGGTCCTGAGGAGAACAAGTGAAGTGGCTTATGAGATAGAATTACCCGAGGATAGAAGAACCCATAATATTTTTCATGTATCTAGACTCAAGAGAGTCCTAGGGCAACAGGTCAACCCTTGTCCAGAACTGCCCCACTTAATGATGAAGGTAATCTTATCTTGGAGATTGAAATTATCTTGGATATGTGGGAGAAAATGTTAAGGAACAAAACTATTCCCAAATACTAAGTAGAATGGAAAGATTTACCTAAGAAGTATGCTGCATGGGTAGGATCAATGAGTGTTTCCCATTCGAATCTTATATAGATTGAGGTCAAGCAAAAAAATGTATCTTAACATATAATTTGATTAAATTATGAATTATTCATAAATATATCTCCTATAATTCCTCCCATAATGCTTTAACATTTAGATTGATAAATTATTAATATTTAATCTATAATATACAATAATAAATTAATATTTAAATTATAAAATGTAATAATAAATCAATAACATTTGATTTATAATATGCAATGATAAATTAATATTTAATTTATAAAATGTAATTGATGGTCTAGGACGCTGTACAATTGATGGTGGTCAATGCATAGTGGGGTATATGGCATGAGGCAAGCACACCAAATAGAAAAAGTGTGAAACAAAAAATCCTTGATAATGACTGGTGATTTGCAATAAGGTCATAAAATTGCTAATTTTATAATTTAGTATTAATTCAAATGTTAATTTAATATTTATTAATGTTTATAACTTGTGAAACATTTCAATTCATTTATTCTACAACTAGCTATTTCCAAAAAATTGCGATGTCTACTCCCGCCCACATTCTAGCTTCTCCCGCTCGTGTTCAAAATCCTCCCACTCATGCCCAATCTACTCCAACGGCTCTGCAAGCGGATGAAACTCAAGTCTTGCTCTTGTCGACCCCTCTTGCTGGTGTCGTCCTTGTGGTGTCAGGGGTTTCCCTGCTCGCGTCCTCATGGGTCAGTGCTCCGATTGCTCAGGGATTTGTGATTTCATATGCAGATGTGGCTACCTTCGAGGCGAGCATTTCGGGTCCTATTTCTGGGCAGAAGGGACCTTCCACTTCCCTCGTGCAACTTTTTACTGTGAGTAAACCCATTCGGGTTAACTTTGATTCAGAAATTGTAGATGAAATTTTAAAAAATAGGGAAGACTTCTCTTCCAATGCAGCCATTTTTTGCTTTAAGGGTTTTTGGCCCTCTCTCTCTGACCTACATGATTGGATTTCCAAGCATTGGGAACCTATTTTATTTGTTGTTGTTCAGTTATAACCTGTGGCCAGGGGCTTCTTTAGTGTGAAGTTTGACAATGCTAAAGATAGGAACTCTATTCTGCGCAATAACTATTTTATGTGGGAGAATCGTTTCCCCCTTATGGCTAAACCTTGGTATATGGGGTTTGATCCTCTTACTGAATCCTTCAATAAAATCCCCTTATGGGTTAGACTTCTAAATCTCCTGCTCTATTTGTGGCTTGATTTGGTTTTCAAAGGTGTGGGTGAGGCTATTGGGGATTTCCAAATGGTGGATCCCTTCTCCTCTGATGTTCTCAAAACTACTTATGCTCGTATTCTTGTGGAGATTGACATCTCCAAGGGCCTTCCTGAGAAGATCACATTGGCTTCTCCTTCGGGCTCTTGGACTCAGATTCTTGACTATGAGAGAATTTTGTTCAGATGTTGGAAATGCTACAAGACTGGCCATCTTGCTGTGCAATGTGTCTCTGACAAGGTCAAACCAAAGAAATCACCTACTTGGTGGTCGGGGGTTGCTAACCATCATTATATGGTTTGTAAAACCTCTATTGTTGAAGGTTCGGATGCTGGCTCTCCTCCTTCTGATCATGCTGATGCTGTTGATCCTATCTCGGCCTTGGTTCAGCCTGCTGTTGTCTCTGATGACTTTGGTTTTGTGTTGTCTCCTGCTGCTATTGGTCCTGCTGCCCACGGTGCTGTCTCTGGCCCAGATGCTCTTGATGTTGTCTATACTTCTGCTAATTTTCTGGCTGTTGGAGCTTTATCCCTTGTCTCTCCAGTGAGGGCTCAGGAGAATGATCTTGGTGCTTTTCTTGCCCCTTTGTGGGCTCTTCTAGTTCTTCTCTACCGAAGGCTATTAGTTTGATGGAGGATGGATGGACTACAGTTAAAGGAAAGAAATCTAAGTCATCAACTCCCTTTGATATGAACTTACGTTCACACAAGGCTGGGCAAAAATGTATATCTTGAGTGCCCTTTGTTGTTTCAGCCAGGGTTATTCTTTGGTTTGACCCTTAGGCTTGTTTGGTGGGGCACCACAGTTGTATTATGGTCTTTCTATTGCTCTATCTTTTTATGCTTTTGTACAAGGTTTTGGGACCTTTCAAATCTTGGTTTTACTTAATCAGAACATTTCAATTCATTTGATGATTTTAATTTTTGTGACTTGTTGCACTTGTAGATATGTTTTCTCCTTCATTGAGCCGATTGTCCAAGTGATTAGATATGTTGATACTAACTCTCCTAGCCTTAAAGAGATTTATGAGACTTTTGATAGCATGCTTGAACAAATCAAGCAAACAATTCATGTTAGGGACTCTACTTTGGGACTTATAAGGAACATCTTAGGCCCATTGTAATGTGACAAGGGAACATTATTAACACAGTGCTTCATATGGCAGCCCATTGCCTCAATCTCAAATGGTATGTAGCGAGACCTAGGAGAGCGCCTCCATCTCATGATCAAGAGGTGAAAGAAGGCTTCAAGAAGGCCCCTGGGAAAATGTGTATTGAAGAGGAATCTGTTGTACTTCACACATAATGGCTTGCATTTGCCAATTTGTGTGGTCCAATCTTCAACAGATAGGAGACTAGGACAAATAGAGCAACATAAGCTCAAATCAACCCTATTGGATGGTGGATGTGGTGTAGCAAGGATGCACTAGAGTTGAGGTTACTTTCCATTCATCTTCTTCCATAGGTTTCCAATTCCTCTGCTATAGAAAGGATTTGGTCCACATATAGCTTCGTCCAATTAGTCAAGAGGAACGACCTTACCTCTAGACAATTGAAGACGGTGGCTCTACATAGCGCTTTACAACTACATAATTGCCAAATTCTTGATTATTGTTAGACTTCAACCTTACGTTGGGATGTTGACCCTAAAGATGCTATATTTTTTGATTTGGAGACATGGGAGGGATGGTTGGGGTTCCATTGCCCGAGTCAACCCCTTGTATTGGCAGTGACTTAGAATCGAGCTCCAATTTTGATTTAAATCTACCAATTGTATATGTTGATTAGGGACAACCATATATTTTCTTAGTTCTATGGTTATGTCATTTCATTGTTGAACGTTGAAGTCTTTGGGCATCTTATGTTATAATTCTTATATAATATGTATGCACATTGATGATAAAGCAATAGATTTTTGTTAATTTGTTTGTTGATTCTAATGTGAAATCTCAATTCGAGTTTAATGTTATGTATTAAACTTCTACAATGTCTATGATGCATGTATTATTAGTATTATAATACTAATATTTCAAAAAAAATTCTATATGTTTTTAAATTTCCCTTTTTAAAAATAGTCTTCCCCTAAAAAATGGCCCAAAAGTACCATCATGTATTTAAGAATGCTAACTACTAACTCCCTTCATAATGGCGTGAGCATGGTAGAGATTTGGGACATGTTTGGGCATTCATAAATATCTAAGCCCAGATATCTATAAAGTTTAAAGTCGTTGGAGTTTGGTTACTAAGTTGTATTTCTACAAAGTTTAATGTGAAGACTAGCCTTGAGCCTTCTTGATCCTGCCCAAATTTTTTCAAGGCCGAGTATATTTTTCTCCTCGGGTGAAATTTGGGTCTTGCAAATTGGTATAAGAAAAGGTGTTCATTGGTGTTCGTTATTTGAAATGAAGATCTATGTGCAATATTTGAGACAACAGTGTATGGAGAAGGATATGTGAGAAAAATTTCCATTTCATAAATTTAAGGTAAAAGAATTTAATCATTTCACTCTATTGCACAAAGTTGACATACAGTTGGTGTTAGTTGGTGTTAGTATGTGACAACTATTCACATTGAGTTTAAAATAGTGATTGAAATGAAATCTGTATGTTAGTATGTGACAGTCATTCACATTGTGTGTAAAATAGTGATTGAAATTAAAAAATGCATTTTTGGAGGAAGAAGTTGAAGTAGTGTTATAAGGTGTGAAAGGGAAGCTATTGAACTAAATAACAATGCATTATACTCATTATTTTCTATAATTAAGTTTGATCATATATTTACAAGTGAAGAATGTGCATCGAAGGGAAGGTGTGTTCTTGAAACTTTGTAATTGGAGTCATTTGTTTTTTTACATTATGGATACACATAATTCTTGTATTTTTTAGGTCACATTTATACTACAATTGACAAGAGTTTGAAGGTTCTCAAAGGCTCACAAGTGAAATCAAGTAAATAGAGTGTAATAGAGTCTTATAAAGGTTGGAGGCATGGAGGTAGGAGGTTTATAATTATTCCAAGCTAGTTTCTTGTTCAATGATGATTCATTGTATGAAAAGCACCCTATTTGTGCCTCCGATGAAAAGAGGGGACTTGGCATCATGTTTGTCTTTTCAAGAAGCAAGGGGAGCAAGATTTTTGTGGGTGTACTTTGTTGTATTCATGTTTGGTTAATGATTTGTCAAGCACTCGAGGAGACATTAGTCACACTCGACGAAGATGTGGACTTTTGGAGGAAAGGTGTTTCATGTGCCGATTTGTGGTTGGTGATTTGGACAACAGAAAAGGGCTTGTTTCCACAACACTTGAGGAGACGTTAGACACACTCAGAGGAGATGTTGACTTTCAGAGGAAAGACATCTCATGTGTAGTACTAGAGGAGGCATTGGACACACTCAGAGATGTGAATTTTAGAAGAAATATGTCTCATTGTGCATAGAAGGTGGAAACACTTATTTGTTCTCTCATGTTGTGTAGATGATTTCAAGGTCTACAATTAGGAGATCTACTGATGCAGTTAGTTCAGTATTTCCTGGGTGAACAAGGAGGATTGGTGAAGGCGCTTCATTAAATTGCCTAGAAGGATTGGGTTTAAAATACTTGCAATGTTCCACTCTTGTTCAAATTAATATAATAAGGGGGGAATGTTGACATATTACATTTTATATTAATAATTAATTAGTATGTTAGTTTCTTCAGAAGTTATTCCCGTAGGTTAGTTATTTTCTAAAAATAAAGCTTTATAATTTGAAAATAATGTAAAAGCATCCATTGAATACAATAGAATTAATTGAATGTCAAGCTTTTCTACTTCCGCTTTATCAATTAATCTAGTTGAGAATCCAAAGAAACAATGACACTTCTCTAGCTATAACGCCATACCAAAATGTAATGTATTTGTTGTTGTTTAATCAGGGCCAGGGTTTAAACAACATTACATCCAACTAGTTTGCATTTAGATTGTTGCCTTTCTGAATTAAATAGTGTGTGATTTTTCATCATCGACGTTTCAGATCATGATCCATCATCAGGATGGAGGACTAGATAGAGAGCATTAAGATACAATAGCTGCAGACTCAAGAGTATAAATAGAGGCGGAGGAGGAAATAAAGTTTATATTCTCGAGTCTGCAGCTGTTTTACCTTATTGCTCTTTATCTAGTGCTTCATCTTGATGATGGATCATGTAGTATGATCCAAAACATCGATGATGAAAAATCACACAGTTTAATCCAAAAAAACAACAATCTAACATGATGAACTCTAGAAATTACACGAATCTTATTAATTTGCATTTGTCATATTGTGAAGTTATTTTTTACCTCTGGCGTCATGTGCAATATCTATCCTGGAGATAGGTAAAATCTCATCAACTACTTCTAGAAGATTACTATAAAAACCTAGTATCTCGACCTTAAAAAAACCTACACCCTGGCCTCACTGGCCAACACTTGAGTAGCACCAAACGATACCCTAGTGACGCCCTTTTATTCTTTATTCAAATCTACAAATAACAAATAGTAATGAAAGACGTGTGATATCGCTGGCATACATTTTGTCCAGACAAAAGCATTGTGGATTTAGTACACGATTTTCTCAGTTTTCCGCCGTTCATTCAACCAATATGCTCTGAGAAACATATCAGTTGCAACGATTTAGGGCATAATTTTAAATTTTGGTAGATCAGGATATGACATGCGACTGTCCATCTCAATCTCTTGGAAATGACAGCCAAATGATTTCTTACAAAGTATCTTTTCCTCTTTGAACATCTTCTGCTCATTTAGTCATGTTCAAATGTTTATTATCTTAGAGTTAGATTGAGGTTGCTGTGGAGCTTGGTCCTGCAGTGGAAACCAAAAGTGCAATGTGAGAAGAACGGTCATTCCAGGTGAGAGAAGTGGATTCAAGCCCTACTGGATTTTGATAAGATTTCTGTACCGCATACCCAATGAATTTGTTTATGCTTTACATCTGCATAGGTAGGGTTTCTAAGGGTCGGGTATGGTGACTTCACGATCTATTAAAAAATAAATTTATGTTAAAGGGGATTTTTTCTAGGATTACATAATTTAGATTTTTTATTTTTTTTTAATATTTAATTTTAATAATGATAGGTCATAGAGTGTGATCTTATAGGTTATGCTAAAATCTGATATACAATTGAATTCAGAAACAGCATTCTCTTTATATCATAGATTGTGGAAATCTTTTAGTTCTACACAACTCCTATTATTTAAGATTACATATTTCAGATTGTTCAAAATTTTTTTGTCACTTATTTATTAACTAATATTTTAATTTCCCATTAGAAAAGAAATAGAAAGAAAATGAAATTTCTTTTTTATTGACACCATTATTCATGAGGTCACCAACATTCAGGGCCATAGTTTTGAAATATTCCTAAAATATGTCAGCAATATCCATTGAACATTTTTAGACAGTCCCCTCCATGGAAATTCATGTACTTCTTGATCTATTTTTAAGGTGCAAAAGAGATCTCACGAAAAAAAAAAAATTATGATGCTTGGAATAGTAGTGGCTACCTTTTAGGATTGCATATTTCATCTAATTAAATTGGGATGGGACTAGAAATTGTGCCACTAAGTTTAGGGATTTTTTAATCACTTGTCAATTCCGCAACCTTCCAGGATTGCATATTTCATACAATTAAATTGGGGTGGGACTGAAATTGGCCCACTAAGTTTAAGGATTTTTGTATCACTTGTCAATTATCCACAACCTTTTAGGATTGCATATTTCATCCAATTAAATTGGTGTGAGATTGAAATTGCCCCACTCAGTTAAAGGATTTTTTGTATCTCTTGTCAATTATCCGCAACCTTTTAGGATTGCATATTTTATCTAATTAAATTGGAGTGGGACTAGAAATTGTCCCACTAAGTTTAGGGTTTTTTTGTATCATTTGTCAATTGTTTGGAATTTTAGATTTGGTACTTGAAAAATAATAGAGGGAAATGATGTTTATTTATCAAGTTTTCATTCACTAGACTACCAATGTCTTTATATTTTGAAGCTTAAACTTTTAAGCTGAATTGCTCTACTAAATTCATGAAACCACTATCTTAAAATATTCATAACAAATCTCATCAGTACTCACTACATTTTTTTTGAAAGCCCCCCTCCATGGGATTTTATTCTAAGCTATCCCTTACGTGGTAGATGGGGATTTGAATGCTTTTAAGTTTGTAATAGAACATCTAGAGTTGTGGACCAAAGGGAGCATTTAGGACTAAAAAGTTCCATAAAATTCTACAATAAAATATTAAGTAAAGTATCACAAGATGTTATTAAATGCCCATTCATATATTTATAATCTCTCAGTCAAACATATATGTTCATTCTTCTATGTAATATTTTGCAAACATTTTTCATTAAGTTAATATACTATTTCTATAGGATATATAGAAGTTTATGTTTGTAAAGCTCTCTCTCTCTCTCTCTATGTATGTATGTATGTATGTATGTGTATGTGTATGTATATAGTCATTTAGATTTTTTTAATCAATAAACTATAGTCTAAGAGGCTATTTCTTTAGCATGTTAAATAAAATATTATATTTATTTTCTTGGGTTATGTAAAAGAATTTATAATTTATAAGACTAACCAGGACAAACTGCACAAGCCTTGATATTACTTTACAAACACAAACTTTTAACCTGTATCTTATATAAATACTATGCAAATGAAACTATGGATTATCTTTGATGTCATTGAGCACCAATAAATGTAGTCATGGATTTTCCTCAAGGGAACCAGACCAAATACCTTATTGAGAAAATTTAAGCCCATTGCAAGCCTCCTTCAATACCTAGATTTTGAGTGGTAAATTAGTTGTAGTAAAGGTTATTTGTGTATTGATGATGACTTCTTTGCTAATCAAGACCTTTTCATCCAAAGGGAGCATACTTACACCCTACATTGTTGATTGTGGAAGATCCGTTTAGTGATTTCTTGTAAATTAACCTCTCCAACATTAAATGACTACACTTTTATTTTCCTCTAGGTCCAAAAGGGAAACCTCAAATATTCAAGATATATGCACATCGACCCTAAAATGATGCATTATCATTAGAAATTCATCTCTCAAAACCATTGGACTGCATGAGGCACAACAAAACTAAACCTTAAAGATAATTGTTAAATTTATTTTTGAGATGGTCTCGGTAAAAAGTTATTTGTGTATTGTTGCAAAGAAAACAAGAGTCCATCGAGGAATGCAAAATAATGGAATACAAGGTAAATGGTGGATTGAAAATATTGGAAAAGGAGAAATACTCATTATTAAAATCTCAATATCTTTGGCAACTATAATCTTTAAACAAGGCATATTGATGATTTCACATGAACACTGTACAAATGTAGCCACATGGAGTAAAGATTACTGATAACAAAGGGATCCTTTATCAACATCTAATGGTGTTCAAAATTAGTGTTACAAATAAAATTAGTGTTGGTTTTAGAATTAGGGTTATTGTTAAGTTATAGTTAGAGATAGATGTAGAATTCGGGTAAGTGCACCAAGATGGTGTGCAAAAATGTGGCCAGCGCCTAAAAAAATGTAAACCTTTCATAACCCGCTCGGGTTATTTAAAATTTGAAAAACTAGGCTTGGCAAACCCAAGCCTTTGCGAAGCCACAAAAATAAAAATAAAAACTTAAGTTCTTCAAAATGTGTATGCGTTTTGACTATCATAGATTTTTTAAAAAAACTCGCGTTTTGACTATTTTTCTTTCCACCAAAACTGAGTTTAAAGGAGAGAGGAGGAAGAGAAAATGCCAAAACCCAAACGGGTTATTGTTGTTATTGAATTTTGTTGCCATATTGATCATTTTGCAAGAAATGCCACATTGTTGAATAGGTAAGAATCTATTTTTTTTAATTGTTGTTGTTTCGATTGAGTAGGGTTTGTTGAATTGATTTAAGTTTTTAAATTATTTTGATGTTAGATTAAGAAAACAATCCCCGACCACAAAAGAGACAGTCAATACCTATTCAAACACATGAAAATCTTGATAATGTTGGAAATGAGCAACAAGAGAACCCTCAAAGTGTATCCCCACAACAAGAAAACCCTCAACAAAACCCAAATCTGCCGCCAAACCCAAACCCACCTCCAAACCTGAATCCAAACCCCCCACATCCTCCAATAGGTCGCATTGATGCCACACACAAGGACCTTATCAATTGTCTTCAACAAAACATTACCCAAATATCCAGATTGGTTATAGGTTGAGGTCCTCTAGTTTTGAGCACCACTCATCCCTTGCCACTTCCTTAGAAAGAATGGCCAATAGTGCGAATGAGGTGTCTAAGGAGGTTACAACATGGGGTTCATAGAGGGATATCTATGTCATGCATTTTATGTTGATGGGTTGTCATATGATCAAGTGAAAAAAAAAGAATACTTAAAGAAGACATATGTGCTCTTTTCACTGATCCTATTAGTAGTAACTCCCTAGAAGTAACTATGAATCGATTTCCCATACATTGGTGTGTTCATAATAGGATGAGAGCTACATTTTGGGATAGGTGGTATATGGTCTTTGACCAAGCACCCTGTAATAATTAGGAGGTGCTTTTAAATTTTTTGAGAAAGCTATATTGTGAGTTTATCCTCAGTGAGAATCCAAATTAATTTGACATCTGACAATTCTAGGGTAGAGGGAGAGGCTCTGTGTAGGATAGAGCTAGGGCCCATAGGGTGGTAGAGTCGTAACATAGGAGGCATCTAGCTAAAAAACCCATAGTTCATGTTACGGTCTTGGTAGGAGTGAAGGAGTCTATGTATTTATAGACCCTTCAGGCAACTACATCATTGACCGATGTCATTATTGAGCATGACACATAGTTAGTCAATGCAGAGGGTGGATCAACACCTGCACCACCTCCATCATCATCAGATGCTCCATTTGGCTCAACCTATCCCGTTGAGCATATGTGCCCCAAATGTCAGGGTATATGTGTCAAGGTAGATACCAATGTGATTGAGCATGGTTTGGCATCCCATTCATGTACACATTGTGTTAGTAGATGCCAATCATTTTTTATTGAGGATGTGGCCCTCACAAATGACCTATTGATGATAGTGTTTTCTATGAGACGGACGCAAGTATGTTTATTTGTGTTTTGACATGTTATTAATTTTAATCACCTAAATCTTATAAAAGTAAATAAATATTTATTTAGAGAATAAATTAAATTGATATATGAATAATATGCATTGCAGGGTGCAACATGTGATACTACGAGCACACCAGAAAGTGCTCTTTCAACTAGACGTGCACGGGTAGCTTTGACACCTGAGGTATAGTTTTTAAATATTCATAAAAATAGAATAATTTCTTGGTGTCAATATATATTTTCTTAATATGTATATTTATTTGATGTTTTATGGGGCTTGTTGGGGGTTCAAATGTCCAAAGTTGATGATGTTATACTTTTTGTGATTGACTTTGGCCTAGAGAGCTTTGCAGTACATCATATTTTTCACACCTCTTGTTTATAATTTTAATTGAACCTATGTGTTATCATATTCATTTCTCTTATGTTAATTTTTTTTTTTTAGGTTACCCCACCCGACTCCAAGACACTAGAATGAAAAGGGAAATCCTAAAGGACACCCAAAGTACACAAGGTAATTTAGTAGAATTTAAGTTTATTTGTTGAAATGTATTATGATTAAACATGTACATGTATACTATTCAATGCATATGTCTTATTTGTTCTATATATTGTTCAACAATTGGGTTTTACATGATAAGCAATGAATGCACTGGATGTTGTTGATGTTTAGGAGTGGGAAGAGGTAACATTTTTATATTCACTTTCGATTGCATTCTTGTTTGTTCAAAATCGCTTAGAAATCCTTCCTCTACAACTATGATATATGTTATTATTTTCATACAGGAAATGGTCATAGTGGCCTCATCAACAACGATCCCTCCTAAGAGTATAGGAGAGCTATCTGAGGCTCCGATATGCATTGTGTGTGTGTTTTAAACATATGAATTTAGAAATGAGTACATGCATTTTTACTTTTGTAGTGTTTGTCATCAACTTTGGGTTATTAACTTGTGTTAATTATCTTTTACCTATTATAGCTCCCTTCACGACTTCCTATAGATCCTTTACCATTCCATTTTGTTAGGAGTCCTCACCCACAAAGGATCCCATCAACATTACTACACAACCCAAGTGCAGAAGAAAGAGATGAGGTAATCAACAATTCAATTTCCAACAAATTATAGTCTAGTATTTAGTCATTTTGATAGTATTTGGAGATAAGATATCTAATTTAGCATTTGAATTGTTCTTGTGCAGACACCCAGCGAGCCATGTACTGCTTCAAAGAGGTTCAATTTTGATGATCCAACACAATCATAGATATTGATAGAGATATATAGATCTAGTTGTGGTCATTGAATGACCATTTTTAATATATATTTGACATTTGTATTGTATATATCGACCTTGACATGGTACATGCCACATTTTTGTAACTATTATTGATTTGACATCTATGCCATTTTTTGATATGTACATGATTATTGTTCATTTTGATATATATGAAACTTGATATTCGATCCAATTTGTTCATTGTGCGCATATCATTGTACTTCAAAACTTAATTTTTTGCAATTAATCAAACATGTTTACATTCATTATTTAATATAATAGAATTGAAACATGTTTATCAAAGTCATTGTGGCATGGATAATGTAATCAAAGTCATATGTGACTTAATTTAATGTAATAAGGCATGAAAAGACAAAATATGTAATTGTTTTTTCTATTGTGTCAAATTGTCCTAATTGACCAAATAAGGGTCATAGGAATATGTATATTAATGGGTGGTTTATGTGGTTTCTATTTCTAGTGGATTGTGTTTTGGAACAAGTTGGTCAAAAATGTGAAATACTCGATTTTACCAATGTTGCTTAGTGACCCTTAGGGACACCCTAGTTTGGTGTGCTTGCAAAGGTTTGAGGGACTCCATGGACAAGACAAGGTTGTCACTAGCATTTACCCAGCCAATCAGAGCTAATGGAGTAGACGAATCGATCCCATGATGAATAGATTGGAAGATAGCCAATGTTGCTCATTTCAATTTAGCAACATTGCAACTTTTGACATAAACCGAGATAGGGATGCCAAATTAAAATGAAGGAGAATCTCCCAAAACTGAGATGGGTAATTGTAGGCCTCCATAACATGGTCTTGTAGCACCTAACGATTTTTTGATACCTCGCATGAGCTCTGAGATATGCCCCAATAAAGACAACTACCCAATGTTGCTTAGTGACCCTTAGGACACTCTGGTCCAGTGTGCTCGTGAATGTTCTAAGGTCTTCATGGGTGAGATGGGGTTGTCACTAGCGTTTACTCAAACAACTAGAGCTAATGGAGTAGACGAATCGATCTCATGGTGAACGGATTGAAAGATAGCCAATGTTGCTCATTTTAATTGAGAAACATTGCAACTTTTGACATAAACCAAGATAGGGATGCCAAATTAAAATGAAGGGGAATCTCCCAAAACCAAGATGGATAATTATAGGCTTCCATAACATGGTCCTGTAGCACCTAAGGAATTGTTGATACCTCACACGAGCTCTGAGATATTCCCCAAGAAATATTGTTGCTCAATGTTGCGTAGTGACCCTTAGGAACATTATGGTTTGGTGTGCTTTTGAACATTCGAGGGACTCAGTGGGAGAGATGGGGTTGTCACTAGAATTTACCTGGCCAACTGGAGGTAATGGAGAAAATAAATCGATCCCACAGTGAACAGGTTGAAAGATAGCCAATGTTGCTCATTTCAATTGAGCAACACTGCAACTTTTGACATAAACCAAGATATGGATGCCAAATTAAAATGAAGGGGAATCTCCCAAAATTGAGAAGGATAATTTTAGGCCTCCATAACATGGTCCTTTAGCACCTGATGATTCATCAATACCTCACACGAGCTCTGAGATATGCCCCAAGAAAGATCGTTCCCCAATGTTGCTTAGTGACCCTTAGGGACACTCTGGTCTGGTGTGCTTGTGAACATTTGAGGGACTCCGTGGGTGAGACAGGGTTGTCAGTAGTGTTTACCTGGCCAATCGGAGCTAATGGAGTAGACAAATTGATCCCATGATGAATGAATTGAAAGATAGCCAATGTTGTTCATTTTAATTGAGCAACATTGCAACTTTTGACATAAACTGAGATAGGGATGCCAAATTAAAATGAAGGGGAATATCCCAAAACTGAGATGGGTAATTGTATGCCTCCATAACATGGTCCTATAGAGCTTGAAAAAATTTTGATACCTCGCACGAGCTCCAAGATATGCCCCAAGAAAGATTGTTGCCCAATGTTTCTTAGTGACCCTTAGGGACACTCTAGTTTGGTGTGCTTGCAAACGTTCAAGAAACTCCATGGGAGAGATGAGGTTGTCACTAGTGTTTACTTGGCCAACCGGAGATAAAGCAGACAAATTAATCACACGAAAAATAGATTGAAAGATATTTAATGTTGCTCATTTCAATTGAGCAACATTGCAACTTTTGACATAAATTGAGATAGGGATGCCAAATTAAAACAAAGGGGAATCTCCCAAAATTGAGATGGCTAATTGTAGGCCTCCATAACACGGTCTTGTAGCACCTAATGATTCTTTGATATATCACATGAGCTCTGAGATATGCCCCAAGAAAGATTTTTGCCCAATGTTGCTTAGTGACCCTTAGGAACACTCTGGTTTGATGTGCTTGCGAACCTTCAAGGGACTTTGTGGGAGAGATAGGGTTGTCACTAGTGTTTACCCGACCAACTGGAGCTAATGCAGTAGATGATTTGAACCCATGATGAACATATGGAAAGATAGCCAATGTTGCTCATTTCAATTGAGCAACATTGCAACTTTTGACATAAACCTCCATGATTCATTGAGTACTCCTGCACCAACAGTCTGCATAAAAATATATAGCCATTAATTAAATCACATTTTCCATCTTATCAACTTAATACATTCCATTACTTCATATGACATGAGCTTTTGCAGTCACATCCATGTTATGGCATTTAAAGAATAGTTTTTTTAAAGATATGTCTGAACATGTTCTTAATGGTAATTAATATTTAAGTAAACCATTTTTAAATAGATTTCACACTTATTTATTGTTGATTGTACAAAATAAAAGATAAAGTTCAAAATTAAATGATATACTCTTCTAAAGGGGTTGAGAGGATTTAATACATGTATTTCATTAATATATTTGCAAATCAACCCTGTTGCACCTTTTATATACAAAATTTGGCATCTAACATGCACATGACAGCTCCTTGCCCTTTTTTTACATAAAAATTGGCATCTAATATGCACATGGCAGCTCATTGCACCTTTTATATACAAAAATTGGCATCTAACATCCACATGACAACTCATTGCTCATTTTTTACATAAAAATTAGCGTCTAATATGCACATGGTAGCCCTTTTTAATACAAAATTTTGCATCTATTTATGCACATTACATCTCATTGTCATTTTGAAGTACAAAATTTGGCCTCTAAATATGCACATAGAGAACCTCGATGATATACACAAAATCGTCGAAATCATTCTACCATATTGTAGAATCATTCTTCTAGATTTTCCAAAATTAGTCAAGAGAACCTTCTAGATCAACTCTAACCGTTATTGTGTCAAGTATTGCCTCGTGGTCAGATTCATGAACTTTCTACAAATTCTTGTTAAGAGGTCTTCCATGATATTTAATCAATTGAATATTTGTTGCAGCAATAAGGTTAGATTAATGAAGAATATGTCTATGTGTCTCAAAATCCTCAAACAACCAGGTATTAGAATTCTTGATAGGATACCTACATTTTATAGAGTTTAATAACCAAATTAATTCAAAGTGTAATAAAAAGAGTTTAATAGGTATGCATACAACTGGACACAACAATGGTACCTTCTAAGCCATTTCCTTGTGACAACAATGGATCCTATTGGGTACTGAATACCCTCTCCATCAATGACTGTAGTTGTCAATTTCTTTTTGGCCTCAATACAATGACAAAAAAATTAATGTGTTCCTTCTTCATTGTTCTCATATGCAATTACTACATATACATTACCTGCATTTAATAGAAGGATTAGTTAATACCAAAATCAACATTTAAAGAACTAATAAATTGTGTTTAAAATTGATTTAACCTACGAAATCTAGAGAATTTACTTGATTCAACTAGGTCTGATACATGGTGAAAATCTACTGATGCTTCAAATTGGTTCATTTTTAGTTCTCTGGGAAGTTGATATATATCTAGGGTTTGCAAAGGTCTACAAGACCATTGGTCAACCCACTCTTTTGACTTACATTCATCCCACACAAAATTCATACATGAAGAGAAAAAGCATGCAATTTGTCTAGTATAAATAGCTAATGATGTTGCATTTGAACTTCTAAAAGAATGCATGTCGCTTGATCCTGTAAGTATATAACAATCAAGAAAGTTTTCAATGTTAGATTCACGTATCAACTGAAAATATCTAGAAACCATAGACTTACATGCATTACCTAGTCTCATCATAGAGTTACACCATTGCACAATTGTTTCTGCATCTATTAACACCGTGTCACCTTTGTACTTCAATTCCTCTCTAGTAAGAGCTCTTTTCACACATGCTCTCGCACCATCATGCTCTCCATTTCTATGTCTTGCCTTAGTGAAATTCTAAAAATATTGTACACCACTTGTCACGTGCATCCTACTCAACCAGTAGAACATCCTTGCATTCTTGAATTGTGCGGTGTAATTGTCCGACCATATTAAGTATTGGTTGTATCTTATACCTCTTTCTCTTAAAATATCATAGAAGACTATAAAGCATCATTGCACAAACTCTAAGGAATGAGTACAATCATCACTGATATAGAAGTGATACTCTCTTATAACCTTTCTGCCCTCCTCTGTGGTACCATGTGCATGCACGAATGAAATGTGTACAAAAATAGTAACTTGAGTAGAGTGGTAATACATAGGTTGTACTTCATTTTAAGGTTTCAGTGTGTAATTCTTAGAAAAATCAATGACAGACACAATAGTACCGAGGGGGAAAGTGTCCTTACACAACTTGAATTGCTCATCTAACCACCTAGCTCTATGTGTGTGACCTATGTACTCATTAACTAGTTTCTCTTGAAACATCTTCATAAAATTAGCTACACATATATCCCTTTTCACTAACTCACACCTCTTTAATTCTTTTCGATCTTTAACACCATATGTGACTGACTTGTATTTTCTAATAGAAACTAGTGTCTTACCAATTTTATGTGTGCGATCTAGATGTAGGCATGTAGGCAAATGTTGCAAACCACCGCATGTAGGACAAAACCCTTTCAAACACATCATCTTATAGTAAATGCACCTTCTATCTCTTCTACATAGTACACTTGAAATAAATTCTCTTGGTGACTTAGGAGGTACTTATAGACCACATTCATGCAAAACATCGTTAGTGTGAAAAGTACAACATATATAATGATTAATATCATAATCCATAGAAAATTCAACATGTACCCTACAACAACACGTAGTACGTGCATGATTAATCTTAAATAAAATGGTTTTGTCATCTCAAAAAATATTTGGCTAATTTTAATATGAGGAAATCTTTGAAGAAACCTTTCATAAAATTGTGTTTGAGTCATATCTAAATAGTGTTTTGGATGTGGTTCACAGTTTCTAAGTCCAATTCGCCTTCTAACATCTCTTTGGTTGGGTAAAACCATTGTGTTGTCATGCCAAAATTTGTCAATTAATGTTCTTAGTGCATCAATAACAACCTTGTCCTTGCGTGGGAGTCTACCTGAGAATGCCCAAAGAGAATTATTGTTAGGATCCCCAATTTTCTCTCGCCTCTCTAAGGCATTGCATAATGTTGTTCTACTTATTTTTAATGACTTTCTTGTTTTTCATATTAAATGAGATTTTTTGATTTCCTTTCCTATTATGGTTGATGTGAGGACACGTCGAGTAACATTAGCATCTTTTGTAAGTGCTTTTGTACCAATGACTTGGTATGCATCAAATAGATTTCTCACAATAGTTCTTTCACTACTATTTTTCGATTGTTCTTAACCCCAAAATTCTCATTGTTTGTCTAAATTTCAAATTTTTAATCATTTCAACAACTAATTGGCATCTTCCACTTTGGTTTAAATTTTTAAAATAGTTATTCCAAATTCTTTTAACCATTCTCCTACAAATTCTTTCATAAATTTTATCATGCATTGGCCTCACAATATTTTCATCAATGTCAATTAGAACCTTTGGTTTTTTATGAATTATTCTAGGAGGTGTTAAGATACCTCGTGCATGGGGTGGCTGCAAGAAGTTGAGTCCCACTTTTGGGCAAAAAGTGGAAGTGTTTTCCCTATTTTTCAAATTTCATATCAATTGATGTCTAAATTTGAGGCACTTAGAGATTGAATCTCAAAAAACTTCAGTAACAGAAAATGTGGTGCTAGGAGTCTACTTTTCAAATATGTAATTTATTTAAATACCCACATGGTATAAATTTATTTTTAGTAGGAATGTTTGAAAACCACTTTTTCAAAATGCTTGTTTCAAGACCATACCATAGTTGTGTACGACCACCATATTTTGACCTAAATTAATTAATTTTTGAAAATCCTTTTGAGAAAATATACTTAGGACACCAAAGATTGATGAACATATTTTTCCTTATTTTTTTATTGAATATATTTTTTTAATCAATTTTTAATTGACTATAAAGTATATTTTCAAAACCTCTGGTGTACGACCACTATAATTTGATGAAAATTTCATATTTTTTTAAAATTTATTTTTTTTATCTTCAAGAGAATTGTATGTAGATTGATGTCAAATAATTTATTTTCTAAAAAAACCTAAAAACAAAAAAGTTATTAAAGTTTTTTACATTTAGGAACCACTTTTGATGAATAAAAATGCAAAAATAGTAAAAATAATCATATCACTATGAAATTTACATTTTTGAAATTAGGACAATGAGAATTCTAATGAATTTTTGTTTCGTCAAAAAATATGATTAGGAAGGCCTTCAAAAAAATTATGACAAGACAAGAATTTGACATTTCAGTGCCTTATCCAAATTTTCGGAGGTCAAGGCATAGGCTTGGTTCCACCAAGCCTATTTTGAATTGAAATTTGGGGTGGGGTCTGTTTCCCACCCATGTCTTAAGAAATAGGTGCCCATTATTTATAATTCAAAAAATGGGCACTCGTTTCTTAAAAAAATACATCAATGTGTAAAAATGCATTTCTAATCATAACTTTTTAAAAAAATAGAAACGGGCACCCATTTTGAAATAGGTACCCATTTTTCAAAAAATAGGTTCCCATTTTTTGAATTTTGGATTGAGCATCTGAACCTAAATCAGGTGCCCATTTTTTTAAAATGGGTGCTTGTTTCTAGTGGCATTTTCGAACTCCACAAGACTTCGGCCGAATAGGCACCCAACTTCTTACACTTATCCCATGCTCTTGGTTTTCATTAGGTGCATTATGTGCATTAATATCATCAAATTGAAGTGGTGTATATTATTGAAATTCATTAGGTGCATTCATCACATTGATTTGAAATGGAGTAATATGGTCATTGCATTCATTAGGTTCATTCACCATGTGCATTTGAATTGGTGCATTAGGTACATTTATCATGTCAATTTTAATTGTTGCATGCTCATCATTGTCATTAGATGCATTAGATGACATACCTCCATGTAACCTCCTCATACGCTCCCTTTGTCTTATCTTTGCTCCCTCTCATTGTTCATGTGTTCCTCTCTTGTTCTTTCCTATTACATTAATATTGATTGTCCTATGTACATAACATCATGATGAGAATTTACAATCAAATAGAAAGAAAACAACAAATGAAAATTATTTTATTATAATCTAAAGTAACAAACCAAAAACTAAAACAAATCAATCATTTCAAAGTAAAATTTACAAAAAAATACAAACCTAATTGTTATTGTCTCAAAAATTGATGTCAAACCATGCAGTGGGACCTTCAAACAACTTGTAGTGTTGGTCTCTAGATTATTGGGAATATATTATATAGATTTTCTAATAACTCATACGGGTTATGGAAACCTAAAACCAACGTTAACATTTTCCTCATAACCCATACAGGTTATGAAAAATTAGAGGTTTGACTCTACTTTTCCATAACTCATATGGGTTCTATAAATAGGAACCCAAGAAGGAAGGGAGGGGAGAGAGAGGGAAGGGAAGGAGAGAGAGAGAGAGAGAGAGAGATCTCAAAGAGGATAATTAGGTCTCTGAATAGACAAAGACGATGATGGGGGAAGGAAGATGAGAGAGAGGAAACGAGGAGAGACATACATGTATATAAACATATATACATATATCTATATAAATATATGTATATATAACTATAGATATGCATAGATACATACATAAACACATATTATATATGTATTTCTATACATATGTGTAGTAAATGATAAGTTTACAAGCATACAATTTTATGTCTTTATAACCCATGCGGGTTTTGCAAAACTCAAAATGATGGTTTTAGTTCTACATAACTCGCACGGGTTATGTAAAACTTTGAATGGTACTTTTTCTTTTTCAAAACCTGAGCGGGTTATTTTTCACATCAAGACCCGTATGGGTTTTGGCTTGGTAAGAGGGTTGGAAAATGACCCTAAGGCTTGCAAGCCTATTTTGCCTCTATTTTCGTCCCTTAACACATTTTTTCATCTTCCAACATGATTTCTTGACTTCGTCATCATTTGGTTTACAAATTATCAAGTGGCTATCTCTAAAATTACCACCATAAACTCAAACATCTTCTCATCTTTCTAACCATATAAATTTTTCAATTTTTAGACAGCATTAACATAGTGAAATTTAATTTTCTTTACCAATGTCTTGACAAGCCTCACAGACATATGTCTACCATTTTTTTAATAACTTTTGATCTACTTGACCAATTGCAAAAAAATTACATATTATTTTTCTACACTTGAATCTATACACTTTTAAAAAAGAAAATTGCATTTTCAATTATTTTGATACAAGTTATGCCAAGCGCACGAACATGTACATGATTTTTAGGATGTGGTCACTTTAAAAAATCATAAAAAAGGTAGTCAGCTAAAAATTAGGAAAAAACACATAACTTCTAGATCTCACTATTACCTACCATCCTACCAAATGGTTTTTCAAAATACTAAATCTAACTATATCTTTTGTTGAGCATACAGAAACAACTATGTTATGTTTTTCTAACAAAATTAGGAATAGTTTTTCATGTGCGGAGGATTTGACCCTCATAGTATTATCTATTTTTAAAACACTTTAATATTTTATAAATTAGATTCAAAGTAATACAATTCTTATTCTTTACACATCTTCTAATTTTGAGTGCAAGACCCTCCAATTTCTCTTTGAAGTTTAGGTTTACCCGATTTCAGAAAAAAAGTGGCTACTTATACCCCCTTTTTGCACACCATCTTTGTGCACTTACCCATTAAGGTTGGGTCTAAGGCTAGACATAGTTTTATCATCAAGGTAAGGATTAGAGATAGATTTATATTTGTGGTTGGGGTTAGAAATGTTAAGATTAGTGTTAGGATAAGAGATAGATTTAGAGTTAGGGTTGGGATTAGAAATATTGTTAATACATTAAAGTTAGGGTTTTGATTAGACTTAGATTTGGAGTTACAATTTAAGTTTTAGGGTTAATTAGAATTAGAGTCATGTTTGGGGTTAGAAATAGTGTTAGTGTCATTGTTAGGATTATGATTCAAGATAATTTTGAGTTTGGGTTGGGGTACAAGAAATAATGTTAGTGTTAGAGTTTTTTTTATTAGGGTACAAAAAATAATGTTAGTGTTAGAGTCAGGGTTAGAGTTAGAGTTAGAGTTAGAATTAGTATTAGTTTTAGGATTGGGACTAGAGTTAGGCTTAAAATTACAATTATAATTAAAATTTGTGTTAGTTTTAGAATTAGGATCGGAGATAGGGATATGGATAGGGTTATTCAATCAAAGTCCTAATTGAACCCCAAGCTAGATTGGAAATTAATTAAATTATAACCCTAATTGAATCCTAACCCTAACTATAATTGAACTCTAATCCTAACTTTGAATCTTATTAAAAACTAACCTAAATAAAACCCTAACCGTATATCCCTAATTGAAAACTAACCTTAAATAAACACTAATTGAACCATAACTCTAATTGAACTCAAGCCTCAACTTTTGACCGTTATGAAATCCTAAACCTAACTTAACCCTAACCCTAACCCTTACCCTAATTGAATCCTAACCTCCCAACTAAAACCTAATTGAATCTAACCTTAATTAAACCTTAATCTAACTCTTACCCTAACTCTCTTTGAACACCAACCCTAACCTTAATCCAAAACTTGCACCAACCCTAACCTTAATCCCAAACTTGATTATAATTTTAGTTTTAATTTTACCTTGATTCAACAAGCTACCAATTGTTGGTTTCTATAGTGTAGTTATGCAATTGTAGTCAAGTAACATATTTTATTTTTATTCATATTGCATATTGAAAAGAATTTTTTTTGGCTTTTTATCTCTTTTTATGAGAGACTTCATAGCATCAAACTTTTTTAAATTGGGAGTTGGACTGAAAAGCTTTGAGGCTTGTAATTAGACACTACCTTTCTGATAATGTTATCATACATAGTCCACTCTAGATTTATAGGGGGTCGGTTGATGAAGGATTTCTCAAAGACCCAACTCCTGATACTAGTTTGGGAAGCCGACCCTTTGGAAATTTTCAAGCTCGGGTAATTGAGCAAGTTCAAACCTGGCCTCCACACTTTTTTCTCTCACAATATTTATGTTCATGTTTTCAATTTTGTACCTTCATTTTGGTATCAGAGCGCCAATGTGACATTGTAGTATGTGAGAGGGTGTTTGATGGCAATAATATGATCCCTTTGTAAGCGTAAACCATGGATGGGTGATAGCCTCACTTGGTTGTTTTGATCAATATTAAAAGATCAATAAACTACTTTCCACTTCCAGTTGCTAACCATTTGCATTTGAATTGGCACTTTGAATGATCGTTGAAAAGTATTATAGGAATAAACTGAGGCATCTATATATATTTTATTATTTTTCATTGAGTCATGCCAACTTGAAATGAGCTACGAAGAATTCCTAAGACATTATAGTTAGTCCTCTTCTTGTTAGGTTTGATTGCGCAGGGCCAACACTGTGAGAATTTGATTAGTAGATTCAAATCAGATAGCAATGGAAGATAGCAATGGATTGAGACAGCTCATGGAATTCAAGATTATGATGGAATCAAAACAATCTGCATGGTCAATGGACCTTTGGTCTATTGGTGAATTTGAATGGTTCTCAATGAGTCTATCAGAGATCAAGTCTTGTTGAGTGCAAGGATCTGACATCATAAGGGATGAATCTGAGATCATTCTAGAGATGATTTTGGTGGTGTGGACGTAAATTTGAACCCCCATAAAAAAACAATCTCCATGATGAACGGGTTCTTCACTCTAAAACAAAGAGTTTTAAAAACTAGAATGACTTACCTTAGACTATCATAATCATGATGTTAGGAATCCTAGCACAATCACCTTTAAAATGAGGTATAATTGGCCTCCTTATGGTGCACTCTTAAATTATATATTGTCATAACCTGATTGGTGAGTTCATGTATGTCGACCCTATCTTTAGGCTTCTTTTTATTATCATTATTAAGAAGTGTCTAATAGTTTTGTTTGAAACATTGAAGTTAGCGCACTCAAATTTTTTCCTCCAAGTGTGTACCTAGTAGAAGACTGACTGCAAGAGATAATAAGAAACATGAGCAGTCACATCTTCTTATTTATGCACATGTGCGATAGTTTTTGGAGAGATTAGAGGAGAATAGGTTAGGAGGAAATGTGGCTTGAGAGAAGAATCCTCAGATCACGTCGGGAAAATTAGAATAAGTAGACAATGACAGTTTGATGGAAGAGAAGGAAGAAAAAGGGAGTTTAGAAGAGAAGAAGGAGAGTGCATGGGTGAGAAGGTTGAAAAAAAAAACAACACACTGGTAAGAAGGGAAGGACACTGAATAGAGAGGGTGGAATAGAAAGGAAAGGGACAGAATAAAGGAAGCACACAAAACATAGGAAGCACACAACAAAGGTTGGATTTGATACTCTCTTAATTTAAACAAAAATAAAGCTCTTTTCTGAGTTTGACTTCATGTTGTTTTAAATCCAAATAGAATTACAGGCAGCCAAATTCTAGTCTAGTGGCCATGATTTACAAGAAATTTCTCTTTAGATTACTTTCTTTAAATCAGTAAAATAGAAAAAGTAAAGAAAATACTTTAGTTCCTCTACACACTAATATCTTATGGTAGGTAAGATTTCACTCAAATTTTATGGCCTAAAGATTTACTTAGAGATGATGATTATATTCAAATGCATTATGTTAATCAATGTGGAATGTAAAATAGGGCATGCATTGTAAATAATGTATTCTATAGCTGGAAGAGATTTGAATAAACTTTAGTTGGAAACCAAATTAGCTACTATCTTCAAAACTAGTCACTAGAAATAGACTATAATCACTAAAAAAAATTTGTTAAATTTCCTTCACGTCAAACACTTGGTTGAAATTAGTAAGAATGCTGGTTGTTTTCATATTTAATCTGTGTCAGGAACTATGTAAATTTCTTGTAGCTTGGCAGTAATTGTTGACTGTATATTTAATCTGTGTCAGGAAGTATGTAAATTCCTGTAGCTTGACAATAATTTTTGTTTCATTCTTTAAAATCTATGATAGAAACTACGTAAAATTCTTGCAACATATAGTGTAAAGAAAAAGGAAAAATCTATTTATATAAAAGAAGGGAGAAATTGAAATAAATATTTATTTTTGGAAATAGTTGTTATCTTAGATCCAGCCACATGAAAAGATAGTAAACACAAACAAAACTCTTTTGGAAAACCTTTGTATTGGATTTATGGTTAAAATCTTAGGACCAAGCTTGTTGTTCTATTTATTTAACTATGACAGGGATTTTAAGAATTTCTTGAAGTAGTGTTTCATGTTGTTGTTTTGCTTATTTAAACTGTGTCACGAACTGGATGAACTTCCTGTAGCAGTGGGAAGATTTTCTAAAATATGAAATATGTTTTCTTTATAGTATATTTTTCTGGAATTGAGTAATTATGGTTAGTTCAGTATGAAGCAAATTTTGTACAGAAAGGATAAAAATTATTTTTATGATGTTTCTTAGTCCTACATTTTGTTATGCTTCGAGAAAGATATATTGGGAAAGGGTGCCGAATATGGGAAAACATAGAAGGGTAAAATTAATTTCTTTTACCTGCCAGTAGAAATATGGTCATTAATGCTTAGTCCTAAGCTATGTAAACACATAATGGAATTTGTGTTGGTTATGTACTTTCTCTCTACCATATCTATGTTAGTTCTACTTTGTGTATGATAAAGTAGTTAGTTCACAACTTGCACCGGATTCCTTCTTGATCCATCAGTGTCGAGTTGATAGATCACTCAAGTAGGATCAATGTGCTCTTCATTTTAGGATGAGCACCGAGCGAGCTAACCACTCCGTGGTTGGGCAGAATAAATGCTTGGATCACATTTTCATCTCAAGATTTGTAGATGGACGATTGACTTTCTGATGGCATAAGAGATAGGAATATGTAGATGGACGACTGATAGTCTGATGACATATATTTGTAGATATCTTGTCTTATTTTGACCATTTTTGGGTCTTGTACTCCATTCCTTTGTAACTATGTAATTGATGTATGATGTGCAACAAAATGGTTGAAATCCCTTTAGTATTTTTACTCATGTTGTTCTATTCGACAACATGGTCAAATTTTTATCTATTATGTCAAGGATATTCAACATTATCTTATATTATTGTAATCTCTTTATATAGAAATGAAATTTATTTTGTGGAAAAGTCTTATTATCTTTTAGACTTGTTATGTTTTCAACTTTCTGAGTTTTTCTGAATCTAGAGCTTACGTGTCTCTTATGTGTAAGATTCGGTCTTTACATGTGGTATCAGAGCTGTGTTTAAACACTTGGACCTTGGTCTACTATTGCTAAGTTGTGTACTCATGCTTGTTGTAGGAAGTGATTTAACACCATGCAAACTAGAAACAATAATAGGGGTGGATCCAGTAATGAACGGGTCAATGAGGAACAAAATCCAAGGATGGATGATATCCTAAATCACTTGGAAGAACAAAGGAACCTCTTGCAACAAAAAAATAACTATATGGAACAACTTGAATAGGATGCAAGAGGTAGAAAAAATGAAGAGGAAATAAGAAAGAGGGAAGAGGATCAAAGACTTGAAGCTCAAAAGAAATAGGATGAGGACCATTATTTGGAAGCACTGAGAAAGGAAGAAGAGAATAGGAGGAATGAAGAGCAGTAGAACCAAAATGAAAATCATGGGGCTGCAAACGTACCTAATAACAGAGAAACAATAGAAGAGGAACTGAGTAAGGACCTCAAAAAGTTCATACCTCCTACATTTGATGGTAAGGCCATCGGTGATGTTGCTGAGACATGGATAGTATCCATGGAAAATTATTTTTGTGCTTGTAATCTTTCAAGTGAATTTAGAGCTATGTGGGGATTGTTAGGAATGGAAACACAAAGAGGAGGGGGGGTGAATCAATGTTTTATATATTGTTACTTTTTCTGAACTCTTGAATCTTAACTTTATTGCTTAAGTACTAAACTAAATATTAATGCAAGTAAGATGAGAAACCATAACACATAACACACAATATGATTATAGGGAAACCCAAATAGGTAAAAACCCTAGTGGGAATTGACACCCACTAAAAACTGCACTAGTGTTTTGTGATCCTTGTTAGACGATCTTGCAACCCTGTTAGGAGTTGTTCTTTACAATGCTTTTAGTACAGAGACTTGGTCAAAGGTCGGACCCTATTAGGAGTCTTTTACAATAACCCTGTTAGGGGTGGGGACACACTATCCTAGAGCTCACTGCTCAAGTGGTGAAGGATACAACTTTTTGGATCTTAGATACACACTATATCTGTAAGGTGAACTGCTATTGTGACACTACTTGTCTGATTAGTTCCTTTTGTGTGCTGATGCTTTAGCCTCTTGTAAAGATCTATGACATTCTACCTGCTCTTTGCATACTTCTGCTCTACTTCTATCAACTCTATTTCACATCATGTTCATAATTACAAGGGCACATATCTTATTTATATGCGCATACAAAACTCTTCATCAAGTCAGCCTATAACTAATTATATACAATGCTTCCAATTGAATTGGCTCAAGCATGTTTACATATAATAATATTAGCATGTCTATGACCTAAATGCAATAGGCACATAGCCTTTACAAAACAATATTACAAGCGCTAATCAAAATACAAATAGCTGGCCATGTACTATGTTCTGTTCTACCACTTACTGACTATGACTCTTCAATTGGCTATATCTTCATCATACTGACTCATCTGATCATGTGCTCTTAGACTTGGCATGATTACTTATCAAAAAGCTTATCTTCTAGGGCCCATACCACAATTCAGTCATATGCACGTGCGTTGATGCTCTGTTCACCTGGTGCTCTACTAACTATCCAGTCTTTCATACTTAACCAAATTCTGATCTTGTGAATAAGTGCACTGCCTCTAAAATATCATATGACTTTGTTACCATAATGACAACACTATATTTAGTCATATATAATAGTATATTCAACTTTCCAACAATATCCCCCTTTGTCATTAATGGCAACAAAGGAATATGGCGAAGTTACTAACTGTATCCTTATACACAATCTTGCTGATATATAGTCTAACTTATATCTCCCTTTTTAATATATACTATACTCCTTTACATCATATACACACTCCATATTCTTCTACATACTATAGTCCCCCTTTGACATTAATGACAAAGGTACTCAAAAAAGGGTGTATCAACAAGTACTTACAATGTGAGTACATCCGGATATGCTATCTTTAAGTTGTGGATCTCTTGCTGCCAAAATGTTGTTAGTGCATTTACAATTTGTAGATGGGTGCAGAACATATATGTTAATTTCTCCATCTTCTTCAAATCTATACTTGGACCTTGATCATATGTCACCATAGTGGCATCGATCTCCTTGATGTTTTGATTTAGCACACCTAGTGAGGGCACAAGAGCATTTCTTAGTTGTGTTTGCCTTGCCCTTATTTTGGACATTTCCTTCTCTACCTTCTCTATTTTGTCTACTTGTCCCTGGTATACATTATTGCACATGTTTATATCTATGGAGGGATCTTCCACAAATTTCCTTACTTTGTCTATCATCGCTTTTGCTTCTTGAATCTTCTTATAGAGGTCTATAGTCATCTTGTCTTGATTCATGCAATTAGCTATGATTTTTCTTCCTTTAGCTGCAATCTCCTTCAGTGAAGCTTGACCAACCTTAAGAGAGTTGAGATCAAGTGTGAAGTTACTTGTTATCTCATTCAGCCTCTTCTTTAGATACTTTCCTTCTACTGCTTTGGCTGTTGATTCTTCTAGGATAGAAAAAATTTCTTTGAAGCTTGTCAGAATGATACTGACATCATCCACAGAATGTACCTTTTTCACCTTCTTTTCTTATGGTAGTAGACTATTAAGGATATTGACTGATTCAAAAAATAGAGGGTTTCTCATCACTTGTTTCTCCTTAGCCTTCTCCATTGCAAGGACACTGATCTTGATCAGGTCTTCTTCTCCCTATGAATCCAAGCTTGTAGTATGAGGGGTCAAACTTGACAATAATGATGTTGATGGAATAGGAGTGATAGGTGTGTTGTCCATCACTTCTATCTTTATCCTTATTGGAATTTCAGCAGGGGGTTTATCTGTTGGTTCTTTTTCTTTCTCCTCTTCTTTATCTGTTAGATCCTCAATCAACACTTCTTGCTTCTTAGGTGAATTATCACCGCATAGTATTTCAACCTCTTGTGTACTCACAAATGCTTCCTCAAATTTGTCCTAGTCTTTGTCAATGGCCTCCATTGATATCTCCACATTGTCAATCATTATTATGTCATCTTCTTGTGTTCCAGGCATGGGCATAGACTTTACTTCATCTGTAGACACTGTCACTGAGGGTATTGATTCTTGCCGACTTGTTATTGGTGCATTTTTTATCTCTGAAACCTTGGCTTTCTTAGATGGCACTTGATTTGTGGGTGCAGTAGGTGGATACACGTGTCTATTTAAGAAAACTTTCTCAAATTCTTTCTCAGTCTCTTTTGCTACCAACCCATAGTCTTTATCCATTATTTGTAGAGTTCTTAGTTTTGTTCTTAGGTGTAGCTTCACCAGATCTAAAAATAGTATTTTCTCTTCTAATGAGCATACAGGGAGGCTTTCATCTAAAATATTTTCCCTTATTCTGAGGTCTTCCTCAATAGCTCATCTCTTCAAGAAGTTTAGAATGTTCCATGCTTTTTTTGGAATAACTGTCCTAAGTTCCAATACTATCTTCTTGAACTTAATCATATGCTTGATTATCCTTTCATGGATCTCTAACTTATCAATCTCATTATACATATCATAGAATTTCTTTATCTGATCAATTCTTCCTTCATCAACAACCCTAGTTTTCAATACTTGAAGACTAGGTCGAAAACCTACCTTAGGAGGTGCTTGAGTGATCCTTCTTAGATTTGTGGTTGTCCTAGAGGATGGATGGCTTGTGCTAGTTTCCTTCTTCCTCTTTGGAATCTTTTTATACTCAGGAGGTGATGTGGATTCTACATCAACTGTATCTAATGGCACAGGGGTGCTCTTAGTAGTTTTTCTCTTCTTTTCCTTAGGATCATCTGATTTCTCATATTTTTCTTCACCAATGGGTGTGCTCTCAAGTTGCATTGCAATCTTGGCTTCCCTTGCCTTATCCTGATCAACTTGTGTCACACCATGAATCTTTAGTATTTTTGAGGTAATTTTGGAAGCTTTCCTCTTGGTCGCAGCACTGTTAAGAATTGCATCAACTTCCCTTGTCTTTTCTTCATAGGTACCCCATCTAGGTTCATTGGGATCCTTTGGCGCTATGAGGAGGACTTGTGCATATGCCTCTAAGATGTGTTCCTCCACTTCATACCCAAGTGGATGAATCCATTTGGTCCTTGGTTCCACTGCTTCCATACAAGTGGTGTCTGTCTCCACCATGAGACATATACTATCTTTGTACTTCTCAACTATACTTTCAGGAATCTTGTACCTCATCTGCATTTTTATCTTGAATGTTTTGAGTTCTAACTCTGTGTAATCCTTCAAGGTGCTTTCAGTAGATGCCTTGAATGAGATTTGTGGCATAGTAGGAAGACTCCTATCAAGATACAAGTCTGTTACTTTAATGACTATGTGGAAGTACATATATATGATATGTGATCCAAATCTAAAAATCTTACTCTTATCATACTTAATTGCCCTTATGTTATCTATCAATTATGCATGCAAGATTTCACACAAATTGAATCTTCCATTCTCTCTTACCAATCTAATAGCTGCTAGAATAGTGGTTGCAGACACACTATTAACCCTATTTGTATGTTGAAATCTATACCCAAGTATCATAGACATCAATTTGATGTCTTTCTCCTCAATCATCTCAATGGTCATGCCGCACCTATCACTGCAGGATTTACATGCATGTTCTACTAGTTTCCTGACATCTTTTCCAACTGGAAGAATGGTGCCAGACTTTGAGAGTCCTGTCATCTCATGAATGAGATCAGTGGTTATTCTTACAGGGAATTCTCCTATCTAGAATAGGTCATCATGAATCCTACTTAACATAATCTTAATCCACTCTGATTCATAAAACTCATATGCAGTAGCGTATTCTATAATGGGGTTGCCTTCCAATTGCACGAACTCATTAGTGAATGTTTTATCTAGATTCACCATGGTTTCCATATGCACCCTGATTCTATCTAGTCCTACTGGTTCCTTTTTGGAGTATATGTATGTACGTATGTCTTCTACGTGCATAACACCCATTGGGGTTCTAGAAAAGGCTCCTTCTAGGTCATCTAGGGTGGACTTGAAGGGATGCCTCTTAAACACATCTTTTTCTTTCAGCAACATCAAATACAACTGGTGTATCCGTGACTTACTTGAACTATTGCTTCACAAAGGTTTCCAAGGGTTTTCGGATCGTCACGTTTGAGCTAGGGCTTCCAACAATTAATTTTTCTTCTTCACTAATAATTCAACTGAAACACTTCTTATCTCAACGGCTTGATCTTTTGTGCTCTCCAAATGCTCAACTGAGAATGCAATGTGTGAATAATAAGTCTCTGGTGGCTATAAAGAAACTTTTCTGCCATTAATGCTTACTGCGTAAATGCAGAATGCAACTATGAATTTTGTTCTTCTTCTCTGCTATCAATCAGGCCGTGCGCTCTTGCATACTGCATCACATATTCTCCAAATGATTGTAGTCCAAGGTGCATACTCTAAGGGTGAGTATACTAGCCATGTAGGGGTCTAGAGCTAGTCTAGCTCCCCCTATGACCATGAAGGTCATTTAACCATAAATAGGAGGTGCATCCATTGAGGATGCATCCTAAACTATTTCAGCAACATTATCTGACTTTTCTTCCTTCCAAATCAAGCTCACATCTTCTGAATCTTTCACAAACTTGACTTCTCCTGCTTCATCCAATATTGATCCTTCTAAATTTTTAGGGCTTTCCTGTCTCTGGGCTCTTGTTCTGTAAAACCTAGAGATGTGTATAGTCTTGTTGCATGAGTGATGAATGACTAGGGGTCTGATATTCCTTGGCACATTCATGTGAGTTACCATACTGCACTATCTAGATGTGTGACCAACATAATTGTATATCTGACATGTAATGTTCTGAGAGTTTCTTAGATTATGTTGTGGATGACTTCTCTAATTTTTCTAATTTTGATTTAATCTACAATTCATAGCTCTATGACCAAACTTATTGCATGAATAACAGTAACCATTGAAAGGTCTTACCTCTTTACAATTTTTTGCTAAGTGACCATGCTTGTTACAGGCATAACAAGTCTTTTTTACTGGCTTGCGTTCATCCTTAGATGGTTCAACTTCTGCTACTATATGATTTCCTACATTTTGAGCTTCTGAGGATTCTTCAAATTCTTTCTTTCTTGCTCGCATGTCATTGATCTAGTTTTGTGCTTCATTGAATCCAATACCATTGGTGTCTCCTTTAATCTTCTGAGCATACAATTATGACTCTATAAGATCCTTTCTTGTGTGCAACTTGTCAATATGATTCTTTTCTTCAATCAATTCAGATTCTATCTGCTTCTTAATGTTTTCCAACTCCAAGATTTTCATGTTTGCTTGCCTTAGTTCTTCATCCAACTGCTTGTTTTCTTTGATTTGTTCTCCATAGACTTCTTGATTGTTAAGTAACTTTTCATCTAATTTTTCAATCTGATCCTTCAGAGATGTGTTTTCTTCATTCATATTTTTTATCATTATCCCTAAGTCACTTGTAGAACAATCTTTCAGGTCCTTTCTTAATTTCTTGATGATTACTTAAGAACCACTAACCTTGTCTTTCAAATCTTCAATTTCTTTCTCAGATCTGTCAAGGTCTTCAAGAGCTGCTTCAAGATTCTTCTTCAGATGTTTCACTTCTTCTGAACCCATGATCTCCTCAAGTGGTTAAACTTATCTTTTGAGGACCAACACTCTGATACCAATTGTTAAAAATGGAAACACTGAGAGGGGGGGTGAATCAGTGTTTTATATATTGTTACTTTTTCTAAACTCTTGAATCTTAACTTTATTGCTTAAGTACTGAACTGAATATTAATGCAAGTAAGATAAGAAACCATAACACATAACACATAATATGATTACGGGAAAACCCAAATAGGTAAAAACCCTGGTGGGAATTGACACCCACTAATAACTGCACTAGTGTTTTGTGATGCTTGTTAGAAGATCTTGCAACCTTGTTAGGAGTTGTTCTTTACAATGATTTTAGTATAGAGACCTGGTCAAAGGTCAGACCCTGTTAGGAGTCTTTTACAATAACCCTGTTAGGGGTGGGGAAACACTTTCTTAGAGCTCACTTCTCAAGTGGTGAAGGCTACAACCTTCTGGATCTTAGATACATACTAATTCTGTAAGGTGAACTATTGCTGTGACACTTCTTGTCTGATCAGTTCCTTTTGTGCGCTAATGCTTTAGCCTCTTGTAAATCTCTATGACATTCTATCTTCTCTTCGCATACTTCTTCTCTACTTCTATCAACTCTGTTTCACATCATGTTCATAATTACAAGGGCACGTGTCTTATTTATATGTGCATACAAAACTCTTCATCAAGTCGGCCTATAACTAATTACATACAACACTTCCAATTGAATTGGCTCAAGCATGTTTACATATAATCATCTTAACATGTCTATGACCTAAATACAATAGGCACATAGCCTTTACAAAACAATATTATAAGCGCTAATCAAAATATAAATAGTCGGCCCTATACTCTATTTTGTTCTGTCACTTACTAACTGTGACTCTTCAACTAGTTGTATCTTCATCATACTGAATCATCTGATCATGTGCTCTTATACTTAGCATGATTACATATCAACAAGTTTATCTTCTAGGGTGCATACCATAACTCATTCATACACACGTGCACTGATGCTCTGTTCACTTGGTGCTCTACTACATGTCTAGTCTTTCATACTTAACCAAATTTTGATCTTGTGATTAAGTGTACTGACTCCAAAACATCATATGACTTTGTTTCCATAATGACAACACTATATTTAGTCATATATAATAGTATAGTCAACTTGCCAACAATTTTCAATTGGTTGGTGAGATAATGAGATGGCTGAAAAGAGGATGCAGCCTAGTGATATCTCTTGGGAAGAATTCCTAGTACTTTTTTGTAAGAGGTGGCTACCTCAACTAGACTATGATAGGAAAGTGGCTAAATTCTAGAACTTGATTCAAGGATTTTTTACTGTCACTGGATACCATGAGATATTGGACCACTTGGTAAAATATGTATCTCAATATCAGTAGGATGAGAGTTTTAGAACCCACAACTTTATTCTTGGATTACATCTAGAGATAGGATCAGAAGTGGATATGCATGATCCTGAGACTATGGACTTTGCTTTTAGGAAGGCTTTGAGATAAGAGAAGAAACTTAAGTAGGTATCTTCAATCAAAATGAGTCAAAGGACTAGTGCACCTTAGGGATATAAGAGAAAGTTTCAAGATAATAAACCAAAGTAAATTGGTCAAAAATAGGTGTAGAATATGAGAGGCAAGGGCAGCGGTAATGCTGGAAGGAACAATAATGGTAACCAGAATAGGGAAATCAACATGAATGACAACATGAGGGATAAACCTGATGGTAAATAGGGGCCATGAGATGGTTGCTATACTTGTGGAGGTGACCACTATGCTAGTGTTTTTCCTCAATGATCAACCCATAGAGATGGGAAAGGACGTCAAACTCAACACCAAATTCATGCAGTTATGAATAATAGACAATCTAATTTTCAGGGAACACCCATTCAGATGGCCGGTAAGCTTTTTGGTCATGACATATCTATTTTGATTGATGCTAGAGCTACTGAATGTTTCATAGATCCTAGAGTTGTTTATAAATTTCAAGTTAGAGTAGGATGTATGATAGAACCATGGATGGTAGAATATGGAAATAAGGTAGAGCATAAGGTTGAGAAATGTTTATCTTGTAGTGAGATTGAACTTCCTAATTTTCAAATGCAAGTAAACTTGTATGTTGCACCTTTAGGTTCCTATGATATCATTTTGGGCATTAATTTGTTAACACAACATAAGGCCATAGTGATCTGTAAAGATAAAATAGTAGAATGCCTTGATGATGTAGGTTATCCTATAATACTCTATGGTGTGAAAAGGTCTCTTGAACTTAGATAGATTATGGCCATGCAATTGGAAAAGGCAAAGAAAAATGGGTGTATGATGTATGTGGCTTATGTCAAAGATCTGGACATGCCTCCTAGTTTAGTAGATTTTCCTATTTTGCAGGAATTCAAGGATATTTTTCCTGAAGAGTTTCCTGAGTTACCTCCAAAGAGAGAATTTGATTTCTCAATTGATGAGATTCTTGGAGCTAAACCTTAATCAAAGGCTCCATATCGAATGACCACCACTAAAATGTATGAGTTCAAGATGCAGTTGCAAGAACTCTTGGATAAAGAGTTTATTCACCCTAGTGTTTAACCATGGGGACCTCCAGTGATCTTTGTGAAGAAGAAAGATGGTACCTTATGATTGTGCATAGATTACAGAATGCTTAATAAGGTGGCCATTAAGAATAAATACCCTCTTCCATGGATAGATGAACTTTTTGATCAAATGAAGGGAGAAATTGTGTTCTCCAAGATTGATTTGAGATCTGGATATCATCAAATCCAGATCAAAGAGGTGGACATATCCAAAATAGCTTTCAAGACAAGGTATGGACATTATGAGTTTTTTGTCTTACCTTTTGGATTGACAAATGCACCTGCAACATTTATGAGCTTAATGAATAGTGTATTCAGGGATTGTCTCAATAAGTTTGTAGAGATATTCATTGATGACATTCTGATTTACTCCAAGAGTATGGAGGAAGATGAGGAACATTTGCGGATAGTTTTACGGTGTCTAAGAGACAAGAATTTGTATCATAAACTATCAAAGTGTTCTTTCTATAAGAAAGTGATTCACTATTTGGGTCATATCATTTATGTAGATGGAATTGCAGTAGATCCGAAAAAGATCAAAGCTATTCTTGAGTGGCTAGGTCCTCAGAATGTGAGTGAAGTGAGAAGTTTCATGGGACTTGCAAGATATTACAGGAAATTTTTAGAGGGATTCTCCAAGAGTGCAACACCTATTACATCTCTTCAAAGGAAAGGGAAAAGATATGAGTGGACTAATGTATGTGAGAGAGCATTACAATTGTTGAAACAAAAGCTCACATCTGCTCCTATCTTGATTATACCAGATCCTAATGGACACTTTACTATTATCACTGACACTTCAGGTGAAGATCTTGGTGGTGTTCTTATGCATGGTGGTAAAGTAGTGGCTTGTGAGTCATGAAAATTGAAATAGTATGAGGTTAACTATGTACCTCGTGAATTGGAATTGGAAACAATTTTGCATGCTTTAGTGATGTGGAGACATTACCTTTTGGGTAATCCATTTGAGTTGAAGACTGATCACATGGGACTTAGGTATATCTTCACACAACCTAATCTCAATGCTAGAGAGAAACATTGGTTAGAGTTTCTGAGTGAGTATGATTTTGGTATTGATTATATTAAGGGAAAAGAGAATAGAGTAGTGGATGCTCTAAGCAGGAGAAGACACATTTCTACTATATCTACTTCTAGAACTCAATTGAGAGAATATTTATTAGAGAATCTTTCAGGAGATGACCATTATGAGATGGTTAAGACAACATTACTTGTAGATCCATCAGATCACCATTTTGATGGATACACTTTTGAGGATGATGGTATCATGAGATACCAAGATAGGATGTATATTCCTGACTGAGTAGGGTTGAGGAAGTTAGTTTTAGAGGAAATGTATTGCACTCCTTTTTCAAGACATCCAGGGGTAAACAAGATGATTTCCAATTTGAGGTAATTGTATTTTTAACTAGGGCTAAAGCGTGATGTTATAGATTTTTTAGCCCAGTATTTAGAATGTCAACGAGTTAAGGCTAAACATGTCCACCCTGCAGGACTTTTGTACCCACATGATATACCAGAGTATGAATGGAAAGTCATTAGTATGGATTTTATCTATGGTTTACCCATGATACAACATAGACATGATGTAATCTTGTTCGTAGTTGATAAACTAACCAAGGTAGCTCACTTTATTCTAGGGAGATTGATAGATGGATCTTTCACTTTGGCCAAGAAGTTTGTCCAGGAAATTTTCTGCTTGTACGGGGTGCATGAGACCATCACATTAGACAGGGATGCTAGGATGACATCAAGGTTTTTTACAACCTTGAATGCTTCCTTGGGAACTAGGTTGAATTTCAGTACCTCTTATCATCCACAAACAGATGGACAAGCTGAGAGAGTGAATCAAGTCATTTAAGATTTACTCTAGATGTATTGCATGGATCAACAATATAAATGAGAAGAGTATCTTCCATAGGTGGAGTTTGCCTACAACAACTCTTACCATGCTTCTTTGGGAATGGCACCATTTGAGGCACTTTATGGATGGAAGTGTCATACTCCTATCAATTGGAATAGAGTAGAGGGCAAGATAATCATTGGTCTTGATATGCTGAGAGAGATGGAAGAACATATGACTTTGATTTGTACTCGGCTGACAAAAGAAATTGATAGAAAAAAGAGTTACGCAAATAGGAACCACACTTTTAGATAGTTTCATGAAGGTGACAAGCTGTTTTTGTATGTGAGACCACATAAAATCTCAATCTCTTTTGGTAAGTCTTCAAATCTTGCACTGAGATATGTGGGTCCTTTTGATGTTTTGGAGGTCATCAACCCCGTTGCCTAAAGAATTTCTCTACTGCTAGCTCTTGCCTAGATCCATAATGTCTTTCATGTTTCTTTGTTGAAGCCCTACCATCTAGATGCATCTCATATTCTTGATTGGCATGCATTATAGGTTCAGGATCTGGGGGTGGTGTTGGTACAGCCTACCTGCCTCGTTGATCAATGTACCATCAGGGTGCATGATAGAGATGTATTGCAGTATAAGGTCCAATGGGACCAATTATCTATTGACAGAGCTAGTTGGGAAGATGCAGAAGACATGCATAGATAATTTTTGTAGTTATATTCTTATATTTATTTTCTATCATGTTTATGCTTTAAGCTTTGTAGTGAACTACTTTATATGTTTCCATAAGGCATCGGGTCTATGTCATAACTTGATTTGATGCTCTTAGTTTATAGGACTATTTTTGTGACTATTTTAGACTTATGTTGACTTGGTCAAAGGTTTGTCGACCCAAGTCATATTAAATAAATGATATAGATATAACTTCATTATGCTTTTCTAATTAATTTATGCTGAAATATTTAAATGAAGTAGAAAGTATGATGTTATATGTGGAATTTTTACTTTCATTAATAATTATTACTGATGATAAAATTGAAATGATGAACATGCTATGTAATTTAAATTCAATTATGGGTTTAATGAGACTAACCTATTGATGATCTTTTGAGTTTGAGCATACATGATAGGAGAGGAAGGAGTAAATGTGATTGAGGTAGAGTGTATTTATCTTGTCGGTAGGGATGAGATCAGAATAATGGTTGCAAGCACACACCACTTAAATTATTTTGAAATCTTAAGAGTTTCTTGAATTAGCTCATAAAGTGAATGTTTTGGTAAAATAGTACTATTAGTTTTCTTCTTTTTCTCTTGCTCGAGTGATTGAGTTAATGTGTATGAGAGTTCTTTAAGTTAAACCTTTTGTTATCTAGGGAAATGAAAATTTGTTGGTTTTCTATTTGTATTTTTAGAAAATGTTAAAGTTAGTTAATTTGGAAGTACTCTAATGTAATTATTAGTTTCTTTATTTCATGAGAATATAGTTTTATTTAAATTTTTGTGGTTGCAATTTATCATTTTTTTTAACACGAGAGTTACCTCCAGTTGGCATGCTAAAATTTTTGACATAAATTCTTCTTACATAATACCTTCTCATAAGGCATCAAGGACGATGCACTTTACAAGGGAGAAAGGATGTCATAACCCGATTGGTGACTTCCTATATCTACACAAAAAGGATAGTGAGTTTGACTGAGTTCATGTATGTGGACCCCATCTTTAGGATTCTCTTTATTATCATTATTAGGAAGTGTCTAACCATTTTGTTTGAAGAATTGAAGTTAACACACTCAATGTTTTTCCTCCAAGTGTGTACCCAGTAGAAGACTGATTGCAAGAGATAATAAGAAATGTGAGCAGTCACATCTTCTTCTTTATGCACACATGCGACAATTTTTGGAGATATTAGAGGAGAATAGGCTAGGAGGAAAATGTGGCTTGAGAGAGGAATCCTCAGATCACATAGGGAAAATTAGAATAAGTAGAAAATGACATTTTGATGGAAGAATAGGAAGAAAAAGGAGTTAAGAAGAGAAGGAGAGCACATGGGTGAGAAGGTTGAAAAAAAAACAACACATTTGTAAGAAGGGAAGGATAGTGAATAGAGAGGGTGGAATAGAAAGGAAAGGGATACAATAGAGGAAGTGCACAAAATAGAGTAATCACATGACAAAGGTGGGATTTGATGCTCCCTTAATATAAACAAAAATAAGGTTCTTTTCTGAGTTTGAATTCATGTTGTTTTAAATCCAAATAGAATTACAAGAAGCCAAATTCTAGTCTAGTGACCATGATTTACAAGAACATTGTCTTTAGATTACTTTCTTTAAATCAGTAAAATAGAAAAAGTAAAGAAAATTCTTTAGTTCCTCTACATGCTAATATCTTACGGTAGGTAAGATTTCACTCAAATTTTATGGCCTAAAGATATACTCAGAGATGATGATTATATTCAAATGCATTGATGTTAATCAATGTGGAATGTAAAATAGGGCATGTATTGTAAAGAATGTATTCTATAACTGGAAATGATCCGAATAAGCTCTAGTTGGAAACCAAATTAGCTGCTATCTTCAAAACCAGTCATTGGAAATAGACTATAATCACTAAAACAAAATCTATTAAATTTCCGTCACCTCAAACACTTGATTGAAATTAGTAAGAATGTTGGTTGTTTTCATATTTAATCTATGTCAGGAACTATGTAAATTTCTTGTAGCTTGGCAGCAATTGTTGACTGTATATTTAATCTATGTTAAGAACTATGCAAATTCTTGTAGTTTGACAATAATTATCGTTTCATTCTTTAAAATCTATGATAGAAACTGTGTAAAATTCCTGCAGCATATAGTGTAAAGAAAAAGCAAAAATCTGTTTATATAAAAGAAGGGAGAAATTGAAATAAACATTTGTTTTTGGAAATAGTTGTTATCTTAGACCCAGCCACAGGAAAAGACAGTAAACATAAACAAAAAAATTTTGGACAACCTTTGTATTGGATTTATGGTTAAAATCTTAGGACCAAGCTTGTTGTTCTGTTTATTTAACTATGATAGGGATTTTAAGAATTTCCCAAAGTAGTGTTTCATGCTATTATTTTTCTTATTTAAACTATGTCAAGAACTAGATTAACTTCTTGTAGCAGTGGGAAGATTTTCTAAAATATGAAATATGTTTTCTTTATAGTATATTTTTCTGAAATTGAGTAATTATGGTTATTTCAGTATGAAGAAACTTCTGTACAAAAAGGATAACAATTATTTTTATGTTGTTTCTTAGTCCTACATTTTGTTATGTTTAGAGAAAGATATCTTGGGAAAGGGTGTCAAATATGGGAAAACAAAGAAAGGTAAAATTAATTTCTTTTACTTGCCAGTAGAAATATGGTCATTTATGCTTAGGCCTAAGCTATGTAAACACATAATGGAATTTGTGTTGAATATGTACTTTCTCTCTTCCATATCTATGTTAATTCTACTTTGTGTATGATAAATTTGTTAGTTCACAGCTTGCACCAGCTTCTTTTCTGATCCATCGGTGTCGAGTTGATAGATCAATCGAGTTGGGTCAGTGTTCTCCTAATTTTAGGATGAACCTCGAGGGAGCTAACCTCTCCGTGGTTGGGCGGAATAAATGCCTCGATCACATTTCTATCTCGATATTTGCAGATGGATGATTGACTGTCTGATGGCATAGGAGACAGGAATATGCAAATGGACGACTAATAGTTCGATGGCATATATTTGTAGATATCTTGTCTTATTTCGACCATTTTTGGATCTTGTACTCCATTCCTTTGTAACTATGTAATTTATGTATTATGTGCGACAGAATGGTCGACATTTCTTTAGTATTTTTACTCATGTTGTTCTATTCGACAGTATGGTCAAATTTTTATCTATTATGTCAAGGATATTCTACATTATCTTATATTATTAATGTAATCTCTTTATATAGAAATGAAATTTATTTTATGGAAAAGTATTATTATCTTTTAGACTTGTTATGTTTTTGACTTTCTGATTTTTTCTGAATCTAGAGCTTACGTCTCTCTTATGTGTAAGATTTGGTCTTTACATATATGTTGTTGTTTGGTATATAAAATTTGTGCCTAGGCCAATCCAAGAGAGTGGTGTTGGAAATAGCAATAGAGAAATGTATTGCACATTGCCATCAAACTAATTTTTTTACTAAGCGGTCCAGTTTAAGAGAAGAAGAAGACAACAACATAAGAGGGCCTAAAGATTTCAACATAATGAATGCATACAAGTGTAAAGCCAACATATGTAAACTTTAAAAGTCTCTCATTTATGTTACATTTCTTTTTTGTTGTCTATGTTTTTCTACAAATTTCACTTTAAAATAGTTTTGGCACTCTTAGGAGAAATTTGGATATTATTATAGATTATTAGTGAGTAAAAACTATTGTAAGTTGGGTATTAAGGTGTAAAAGGGGGAATTATTGTTCAAAGTTTATTTAGGAGTTCCTCATATACATGACAAGACAAATGGTCATCCAAATCATGTTAAGGTTTTTTTTATTGTTGTAATACATGTATTATTCATGGAATCTAATATCATTATTTTTATGGGTCACCAAATGATTATTCTTTTTTATTGTTCATGATACACTTACAAAAAATTTAAAGTTATGAGTACTACTTATGAAAGACTTGTGTTTTATAGAGTAAAGAAAATGATATACTGGAGGTTGGAGGAGATAGGGGCGGGAGTTTTCTATCATCCTGAGATAGCTTCTCTCTTAGGGATGATTTATTGCATGAAAATCACTATATTTGTGTCTTGAAGAAAAGAGGGGGATTGGAATATTTGTGTACCTTAAAGGGGCAAGGGGGGGAAGATTATTTTGGGTGCACTTCATTGTATTCACATTTGGTTTAAGATTCTCTCATCATTTAAGGAGATATTAGACACACTCGAAGGAGATGTGGACTTTTAGAGAAAGGTGTCACATGTGAAGATGTGTGGTTGGTGGTTTGTGTAGTATAAGAGGGATTATTTCCACCACTTGAGGATCCATTAGATAGACTCAGAGGAGATATGGACTTCTGGAGGAAAGGTGTTTCATGTGTAACACTAGAGGAGGCATTAGATGCACTTCAAGGAGATGTGTAGTTTTGGAGGAAATGTGTCTCATTGTGCATGGAGGTTGGGAACACTTTATGTTCTCTTATGTTATGTGATGGGTCCATAATTTGTCCTTGTTTTATGATATTTTTATGCTCTATTTCGAACATTTCTAAGACACTTGTTATACCTTTTAGTATTTGAACTTTCGAATATGCTATAAGTACAACCAAACCATAAAAACCCTTTGGTATATAATAGTTCATATACTCTAAATACCTTTTTGCCAAATATTATACATATATTGCAGTATTTTATATAGTCATTTGAATGTGTGCTCTAATATTTGGATTAGTTGAATGGTTAAATGCTTGGAGATATGTATATGCTTCTAACTTTCTAGGGAAAGAGGAACGACTAAAGAATGGATCAACGAGCATTGATGAAAAGCAAGGAAGACTCAGTCACAGTGATGGAAACATATTGTAGTGCCATGAGACATGCCTAACAATTTGAAGAAAGAACCATTCCAGGAAATATAGGAACGTGTTTATGATATATCTTCTCTGCGATAAATGTTATGTTAAGCGGATATGCAACCTTTATGTTATTTTGTCATGGACTATTGTACTTTCCTTTCTTTATGGCACAGGTTAGTTAGAAGTTATCTTTTGTGTTTAAATAAGCATTGATCCTATATATAAAGGGAGATGATGGTTAGATAGAGAGTTAGTCATATGGTTGTATTACTGATACAAAGATGAAGTAAAATTACTTTCCAGTTATGTGTTGTCTCATGGTAATGTAATCAGTTTTATAGAAATATAATGAAGTGATTTTGAGTTCAATTGTGTTGGTAGCTAGCAGAAGTCGGCCAAGGGGGCTCACTTAGAAGGTGGATTAGAATAGAGTAGATTAAGTTGTTTGAGCATTTACTGCAATTCAAGTAGAGTCAACTGTTCTTTCTTATAGCACTATACAGTGTATGTTCCTACAACACTTGTAGAAATGATCATCGTGAATGCTTTAGGCTGAAAAAATAGACTAGGATTGAACTTATAATTGCCAGGACTATTTTCCATTAGTAGTTGCGTGTGTTTACTTTCTTATAGCAATAGTGTAATTTTCTTTCATGTATTTCCCTTCCTACAACTTAAGAAAAATGACTCCATGAGAGACTTAGTGCACAAACCGTGTTGTCCCATTTCAAGTATACATCCCTTGGTGACAATTTAAATGCAATTCATGATAGGGAAAATAATACTTAGTTCAAATATATTATTCCTAGGAGAAGCCACAACATGATTATTATTACCTATTATGGGGCTGTTCATTTTTGGCATTGTTGTCAGGGATGGTGTCAAGCTAAGAACCTTATTGAGTCATTTTAGATAGTTTCCCATTTTCTAGATAGTAGTTTTTAGCTCTAAACTTGCTTCACAAGTTTGTCATACTACCTGCATGCATCAAAGGGGAAGAAGATGAGACATCTATGATAGATTCCTTCCAAGAGAACCTAGTAATCTAAACATAGAATCTAAAGAAGTTGAATTACCTTTTGTTTATGCAAGTCTTGAATTTCATTCAACATTCTCATCCATAGAAGACCCCTTTGATCCATATGATCTTTGACCTTTTGCTAAAATTTTGGCCAATTTTCTTAATAATTCCACCACAAGTTTACTTGTTACTAATAATCCTTTTCTTATTGTCACTTCCTAGCCACAACTTCACTCTCAAGTACTTGCCAATGATTGTGTTGTAGTAAAATATATCTCACATAGTTCTATTTTGTTGTTATCTACCTATGAGGACTGTGCTCTTCCTGTTGAACCTGATATTATCCATCAATTACTACCATGTGAGATATCCACACCTCCTATACCCATAGTATCAATGCTTGAACTAACAACTAAGGTGGAGCTCTCACCTGGTCATAACCTGTATGCCAACAATAAACTATCATCATCACAATTATCCATGTTAACTCAACTCCTTTGTAAACATGAGAAATATTTTTCTTGGGATTATGGAGATATGAAAGGACTGAGTGCAAATATCTATACACATAGATTCTATATCAACAAAGGTAGTTTACTTGTTGAATGCTAGCTTTATTTATCCAATCTCAGAAAACCAATGGGTTTTTCCTTTGCTAATTGTCCCTAAAAAGGGAGGTAAATGGAGAATATGTGTGGACTACAAAGAACTAAATAATGCTACAAAGAAAGGTCATTTTCCCTTTCCATTCATTGATCAAGATTTGGATACCTTAGCTGGTAAAAAGTAATTTTCTTTTCTTGATGGGTACAATGGATATAACCAAATCAGTATTGCTCCAGAGGATCAAGAAAAAACCACATTTATGTGTCCTTGGGGAACATATTCCTATTATGTGTTACCTTTTGGTTTAAGTAATGTTGGACAACTACATTTCAAAGGGTTGTTATTAGCATCTTAGTTGATATCTCACATGATTGCATGGAAATCTGCATGGATGATTTCACCACATTTGGTGTTACTTTTAATGAAGCTTTGGTGAACTTAGAAAAAGTGTTGATCGGATGTAAAGAGCATAATCTGTCCCTGAATAGAGAAAAATGTTTTATGATGATTCAATAAGGAATTGTGCTAGGACACTTCATCTCAAAAGTTGGAATACAAGTGGACCCTACAAAAATTGAGGTAATTCTTACGCTGTGTATACCTACAAAAAAAAAAGATGTTAGATCCTTTTTAGGACATGCTGGTTAATATAGGTGTTTCATTAAAAAATTTAGTCAAATAGCCAACCCATTATACACATTGCTTACAAAAGAATCCAAGTTCACATGGACACCAGCCTGTGAGGAATCTTTCTTACAACTCAACTCCCTTCTTACTACAACACCAGTTCTTAGAGGATCTGATTTTTCTTTGCCTTTTCATATTCATACTGATGCCTCTGATTATGCAATAGAGATAGTTCTAGGTCAGAAAGCCAATAGCCTTAAACATGCCATTTACTGTATCAACAAGATTTTACATGAACCAGAGCTCAATTATACAGTCACTGAAAAAGAGTTGTTGGATGTTGTCTATGCTTTGAATAAGTTCCTTCATTATGTTACAGGATAACCAATCTTTGTTCATACTAACCATGTAGCTATAAAATATCTTATGACCAAACCTACCATCACCGACAGGTTAGAAAGATGGTTTTTGTTTCCACATGAATTTGATATAACTATCATTGAGAAGCCTGGAAAAGCTAATGTTGTGGTTGATTATTTATCAAGGCTCCAAAATGATAACACTGATACTTCTGTGATTAATTATGCATTCCATGATGAGAATTTGTTTTATATTGTTCTCAAAAGCCCATGGTATGCTGATATAGTTGACTATCTACCAGCTGACAAGATGCCTACACATTTTTCTCCCAAGGAAAGAAAACTGCTCATCGAGAAAATTTTTCAATTTTCCTAGATTGATAATATATTATTTTATATTGGTCCAAACCAAGTCATGCAAAGATGTGTATGTGAGGATGAGACTTATGACATCATTCATGCTTATCATGATGAGCCCTGTGGAGGAAACTTTACAACTAAAATGACAACTATGAAAATATTGACAACTGGTTATTATTGACCTACACTTCATAAGGATGCACCCAACTATACCAGGAAATGTGATAAATGTTAGCAGATGGGTCTCCCTACAAAGTCAGATGAAATGCCTCTATTTCCACAAGTGGTGGTCACACCATTTGATAAATGGGGCATGGATTTTATTGGTCCTATTTAACCGCCATCTAATAGAAAATCTTATATTCTAGTTTGCACCGACTATGTCACCAAATGGGTTAAAGTCAAAGCAATGAAGCATGCACATGATAACAAAGTTGTTGAATTCTTATATGAAGAAATATTTACACACTATGGTGTTCCAAGAGATCTAGTTATAGATCAAGGGGCACAATTCACATCAACCTTGATCACAACACTTATGAACGAGTATAATATCAGGCACATAAATTCAAATCCCTACCACCCTCAATAAAATGGTCAAGATGAAGTTACAAATAGATAAATTGAAGCTATTCTTACCAAAATAGCTCAACTACATCATCGAGATTGGAGCATCCACCTTCCAGAAGTATTTTGGGCTTACAGAACAACATGGAAGACAACAACAAGCTTCAGTCCTTTTGAAATTCTCTATGGAAAAAATATAATGTTTCCTATTGAATTTGAATATAAAACATTATGAACTTCCCTAAAGCTCAACATTGATCTTTCTACAGTACAATGAGACCACCTTCTTCACCTCAAATCTTTAGATGAAGTAGGGAAATCCATCTTGGAGAGAATAGAGATAGTCCATAAGCAGAGAAAGAGGTGGCATGATTCACACATCAAGAAAAAATGCTTCTCAGTAGGTGATTGGGCATTTTTATTTGATTCATGTTTCCAAGAAATGCCTGGCAAGTTACAAACATGGTGGCTAGGATCCTATGAAATTGATCATGTGTTTGACAATAGAGCAGTCCAATTATCCACCATTGATCCTATTCATTTCAATTTATTGGTAAATGGTTATAGACTTTGTCTATACCATTAGCCACAGAAAAAAGATCACTTCCTACAACAATTCCATGATAATACTTTAGACTCACTAAAGGTAGTACTTCCTGCAGCAGAAGGTACCAACCTTCTTCTTCCAACTTCACCCTAAATTCCATTGGGTATGATCATAATAAACACTTCATTTTTTATTAAGTTTCTTTATCCATTCATTTTCTACATTATTATTTCCATTCCACTCCATTTCTCTACCTTCCATCCACCCATCATCCACATCATAACATTTCTATTTTATTTGCTTTCAATAATTGCCACGTCAATCAATGCAGTCATCTTCAGCACCAGTTCTTTTGATGAAGTTTTCAATTTTCATCACCCCCTCGTGCATGTCGAATCATCATAGAAGGTACAAAAAATTGATCTCTTCAACTTTTATTTCATACATTTGAAATATTATATTTAATACTACTTTTATTTATAATGTGGGATTATGCCAGTTCCTACCTCATGCCTAGTATGACAAGTGTGGACACTTGTCCTAATTACATAGGGGATAGGGAAGGGTATTAATTTTCTAGGTCACTATTATCGTACTCATAATTCCTTAATATATTTCCCTGTCTTTTCAAATCTGTACTTATATTCTATTTATTTAAGTCCTTTATATTTCACATAAGTTTCATACTCTAATTTCTAAATCATCTCCAATCTCTGACTTGATGTAGCCCTAAAATATCATAATCAAGTTGTGTGAAAATTCATTGCATTAAAAACTATAATTCCCTTTCCTTGAGTGTCATTATTATCATTTCTAAAATGTAACATAGAGCTTACAAGGGAATTCATAGTTAAAGGTGCAGTTAGGAATTTTACAAAGCTAAATTTTAGGGTATTACAGAGGTGATTAGAGGAATTGGGGAATTCCAAAAGGAATGGAGAAAATTATAATTGACAAATTGCAGAGTGAATTGAGAGATAATTTGGAGCGATGGGAGAAAATTAATGCGCTATGAACTAGTGGTTCATACCATCTTTCTTACAGATGTGGAAGCGGTCAAGAGATTGCATGCTTGTGGGTGGCTCACATATTTCCTAAATTTGATTGAATTTGATGAGGAGGTAGCTACCTAATTCATGAAGAACTTTGATGAAGGAGAAAAAAATGTGTAGGACCTTACAGTTTTGGCAACAGAGGAAAGAATATTAGAAGTAATCAGGTTTCCTATGGTTGGTGATCATTATCCAAATGAGCATGATGCTAGGTCATCTCGGGCCCAATTTACCCTACCTGCAGACCCTTCATTGGAGAAGAATAAGAAAGGATGCAAGTGTGTGTCCCTTCCTTCCCTATTTGATGAATTGGCAATGAAAATTATAAGGTACCTCACTTGTGAAGGATAGTTTTCTCATTTACATGCACATCATTTCAAGTTTCTTAGTTATGTTAGGCATAACTCTCCAGTTAATGTCCCAAATTTTCTCTACAATATATTAAGTATTGGTGCAGAGGAAAGCCAAAAAGGAAAAACCAACTCTGTCACTCACCATGCTTTAATTAAAATACTTGTTGAGAGGTCAATTAGGGATGTATCTCCCTTAACCTAGAATGAATTTATCCAAATCAAGACTTTGCATCCCCAGAATGACCATGTTGAGCAACATGTCCATGTGAGTGATATTCCTTCTGAACCAACAGCCGAGATAGCTAGCCAAGGAGCAGAGCCTAAAAATCTTAAAGAAATTGAACCTCACCCTACTCTAGTGGAAGATGCATCTACCTCTTCCCAAAGAAAAGGGAAAAAAATGATGAAGTAATTTTAGTTCTTGAGGTTGAAGACCAAACCCAAATCCCTATAGTTTCCAGAAATAAGAAAAAGAAGACAATTCCTACAGCAGAGAAACCAAACAAAATTGTTAGGAAGAAAACAATAGATATTACAGAGACTCCATTACGAAGGAGCTCCCAAATGAGAGGGCAAGTGCCAAATATTCCTCCAAATGGCCAATCTATCTCACCATATCAACCTACCCCTTAACCTCATATGGATCATATTTTTGATAATAAACAATACAAATCATTGTTCTAGATAGTTCCCAAAATTTAAATGATTCATTCAATAATCAGCCTTGAAGTTCTCATCAAGAGCCAATTTAGCAACCGAGTGACCCTCAATAAATACAACAAAAATTCTAGGAAGACATGCAAGAAGAACCTCAAATAGCTCAAGCTTCATCTCACTCTTTTCCAAGGAATGATATCGTGCCCTTCCAAAGAAATTTGTTAACTGATTATCTATAACATACCTATAAGGAGAAGAGAAAGCTTCAACTCATAGAATTTGGTACACCTACTCTTCAGCCCCTCCTTTTCAATTTGTATAGCCAGTTTGTGTTTAAAAGAACTCTTTGGAAAGAAGAAAGGAAGAAAATGCATAAATAAATTGATGAACAAAAGGAGGAAATAGAGGATTTAAAAGAGCAATTACAAAGGAAAAAACAAAAAATGAACCATGCTTTAAATTTGGTTGGTCGTATTATTGTCTGTAGGCCTCCTCCCAGGGTTTATGCTATATGTTTAAAAGAATAATTTCTTATGTTTCAATTAATGATGACCATTAAGGATAAGGAGTCAGAATTTAAAACAACTAAATAATTCTATGGATTGTACCAATCCCTTCATCCCTGACAAAAAAATTTACTTTGTGAACTTTATCTCCACAATTTTATTATCCCTGATGAAACTGATTGAAATCCTTTACTCTATATTGGAGATATACAATTGAGAGCTCTAATGTCATGGATGCATAATGAGACTAACTATGACAGATAGTTACATGCTTATAAAGATTAGGAGAGGTCAGAACAATTACCCCTAAGGGTTGAAAGTAGTAAGCCTGATGTTTTATTAAGGGACTAGTTAAAGCTTACGTATGAAAAAAAAAGCAAAAACCAGTGAGAAAATTTTTGTTGTCAGAAAAAAGGTTTACAAAGAATTTTAGGGAATGCCCTATTTCACTTTACATCGATCTTTAGTAGGTGCTAGAAATAGGTCGAGTAGATTACCAGAAGCCTTCAAGAAATCAAAGCCACACAACCCCCTTAACCTTGAAGCGACCATAAATAGGGCACCCAAGTGTATGCAATTAGAGAGGTAGAAATGGTGTGAACTTTGGTGTCCTCTAACATTTCAGCCACCAATGCTCATGTGGCCCTTGTATGATGGAAATGCCACAAAGATAGATCAGATTCAAGAGGATTATAGAGTGGACTGTTGGGATAAAACCAAGAGATTTTACTATACCTTCAAGAGCAAGAGAAGAGGAAAGACAAAAGTAGGAGAATTCAGAGGAATAGCCAAGAAATACAATGCTTGAGCACAAGCATTATGATCATACGGGGAAAATGATGGGTCCATAATTTGTCATTGTTTTATGATATTTTTATACTCTATTTCAAATATTTCTAAGATACTTGTTATACCTTTTAGTATTTGAACTTGTGAATATGCTATAAGTAAAGTCAAAGCATCAAAACCCATGTGTAGATAATAGTTGATATACTCTAAATACCTTTTTGCCAAATATTATACATATATTGTAGTATTTCATATATTCGTTTGAATGTGTTATAATATTTGGATTAGTTGAATTGTTAAATGCTTGGAGATATGTATATGCTATTAACTTTCTAGGGAAAAAATAAGGACTGAAGAATGGATCAACGAGCATTGATGAAAAGCGAGGAAGACTTAGTCACGATGATGGAAAGTTATTGTAGTGTTGCGAGACATGCCTGACAATTTGAAGAAAGAACCATTCCAAGAAATATAGGAATGTGTTTATGCTATATCTTCTCTATGATAAATGTTCTATTAAGTGGTTATGTAACCTTTATGTTATTCTATCATGGACTATTGTACTATCCTTTCTTTATGGCGTGAGTTAGTTAGAAGTCATTTTTTGTGTTTAAATAAGCATCAATCCTCTATATAAAGGGAGATGATGGTTAGATAGAGAGTTAGTCATATGGTTATATTACTGATACAAAGCTAAATTAAAATTACTTTTCCAGTTCTGTGTTGTCTTATGGTAATGTAATTAGTTTTATGGAAATATAATGAAGTGATTTTGAGTTCAATTTGTGTTGGTAGCTAGTAGAAGCTGACCAAGGGGACCCACTCAGAAGGTGGATTAGAATAGAGTAGATTACATTGTTTGATTATTTACTACAATTTAAGTAGATCTAATTGTTCTTTCCTATAGTACTATACATTGTGTATGTTCTTGCAGCACTTGTAAAAATGATCAGCGTGAATGCTTTGGGTTGACAAAATAGACTAGGATTGAAGTTATAATTTCCAACATCATTTTCTATTAGTATTTCTGTGTGTTTACTTTCCTATAGTAGTAGTGTAAGTTTCTTTCATGTATTTTCCTTCCTGTAGCTTAAGCAAACTGACTCCATAAGAGACTTAGTGCACAAACTTTGTTGTTCCATTTCAAGTATACGTCCCTGGGTTGACAATTTAAATGCACTTCATGATAGGGAAAATAATACTTAGTTTGAATGTACTATTCCTAGGAGAAGCCATGACATGATTATTATTATCTATTATGGGGTTGTTCATTATGCAAATGGTTTCAAGTTCTATAGTTGAGAGGTTTACTGATACAATCAAATTCAATGTTTCTTGGGTGAGCGAGGAGGATTGGTGAAGGTGCTTCATCAAAGTGTCTAGAAGGGTTGGATTCATAACCCTTGCAATTTTCTACTCTTTTTAGAAGTAATGTAACAAGGGGATTATGTTGGAATATTAATTTCTTAGAATATTTAGGTTTAGTTCAATTCAATAAACTATCAACTATCAGTTTCTATAGTGTAGTTATGTAACTGCGTACATGTAATAGATTCTATTTTTTCATATTCCCTATTTAGAAGAAAATGCTACGAATCAATATTATCATTTTTTCATCGTTGCACCTTAAAATATGAACTGTAATTGAGCCCTAAACCCTAAGCCTAACTAAATGATAACCCTACTTTAAATCTAACCTGAACATTAACCCTAACCTTAGTTGAATTATATTTCTAACTAAACGTGCTAACCTCAATCACATCTTATCCCTAATTCTAATAGTAACTATAATTGAACACGACCCTCCTTAAACTGTAGCCCCAATTATAACATAAACTCTATCATTAACCATAATTATAACCCTAGTCACAACCATATTTTTTTTATTGTAACCCTAAATTAACCATATTTGTAACCCTAACCTAATTGAACCTTATTCTTAACCTTAAATTTATCTCTAATTGAACTTCAACCTTAACATTAACTCTAGTTGAACCCTAACCCTAATTGAAATCTAAATGAAACCTAATCCTAATTTAACCTTGATTGAACCATAATCCTAAGTCCTAAGTGAATTATAACTCTCATTGAACCCTAACCCCAATCCTAATCCCAATAAAACCCTCATTGAATCATAGCATTAATTTAACCAAAACTCTACCTGAAGTAAACATTTATTAAACACTAATCCTAACCCTAAGTGAACACTAATCATAATTGAACTCTAGCCCTAATTATTATTAAACCTTAATTAATCCATAACCCTGATCTTAATTTAATCCTAATCCTAGCCCCTTTTAACACTAACCCAAATTGAACCTTAATCCTAATCATATTTGAACTCCAACTCCAACTTTAATTTAACATTATCCCTAATACAACACAAACTAAAATCTAGCCCTAACTTTGAGCTATAATTAAATCCTAATCACAATTGAATAAGGACACTAACCCTAACCCAATAAAAATCTAACTAAATACTAACCCTAAGTGAACACTGACCTTAACCCAATTCAAAATATAACTTAATATTAACCCTAACAATTTGATTGAACCTTAACCAAAACAATAATTGAATCCTAACCATACCATAGTTAAAATTTAACCCTAAACAATAACCTAAAAATAGCCTTATCCCTAAACCTAATTAAACCCTAACACTAATTAAACCTTATCCCTAAATAAATAATAAACAAGTAATTGAACCCTAATTAAACCTTGAACCTAATAACCTCAACCCCAACCCTAACTTTAATTCAAATTTAAAATTAAAAAAAATTATATGTATTTGTTTCATCCACATCATGAAGAATATTCAATTAAAATTAAATAAATTTAAAATAATAAATATGATAATGGATCGAGGAATCCTTGGCTCAACAAATTTTTTCCATCAATCCCAAGGAGGCCTTCCTCATTAGAAAAAGGCCTACCTCTGATAGTAATCTTTATTCCTCTATGCTGCCTCTCTTTGGTAGTGTTTAATTATCCTTTGATTCTTTTATTATGGGCACTTCTACATCGAGTGTTGTTGTTAACCCTAGCCACCCTCCTCGCTTGCAACCATCAAAGAAAAATAGAGAGACTTGTTCATTCAAGAAGGTTGTTGAAGGCATCCATGGAATCCCAGAGGGTGCCAAGTTCCTCTACTTCTGCACTAAAGAACCCATCAACCTATCTCAAAAAGGAAGTGGAGGTAAGATTTTGTTATCCTTTGATTTCATTGTTAAACCTAATGACTAGATGAAAGTTGCAATTAAGTAAGAGAAGAGTAGGATTAGGAGTTTTGCTTTGCTGCTCTTGATGTTTCAAAATTTCCTTCAAGGAATTTCCTGAATGATTGGTTACATAATATTTGGGAAAAAAACTAGGGTTTCATTTCACGTACTTTAGAATTCTTTAGAAGGGGTTATTCTAAGTTATTTTCAATAACCCTAAAATTCTCAAACAGAAATTGTTGACAGACAGTTTTGGAAAGTTAGTTCTTGTGACTTCCATGCTATTCCTTGGTCCATGGATGTTGTTCGTAATGAAGTGCTTGCATTATCGTGCCCTAGATGGCTCACCATTGGGAATTTTCCTTCATTCCTCTAGAATTTTCTTCCCCATGTTTTAGACCCAATTGTAAAAGTCATGTGAATGGATAAGTCCAACACCCTTATCCCTAACTGTGATGCTCTTGTCCTTGTCTCTATTAATCCCAAGCTTGACCTCCTAGAGAAAATTTGGTTTGACTTGAAGGAGCACCTTATATTTTCCCCTCTCACCTTTCTTGGAGGGATTAATGATTTTTATCAGTGCAGGATGGAAGGACATAAGAGACATAATTGCCCTCTATTGAAAAGGAAACTCCCTCCTCTCCCCAATTCAAAGATTTCCTCCTTGAGGAAAATTAGTAGAAACCCTCCTCCCATTAGCCATGGTGCCTCCCATTATCATAAAGGTTATTCTAATCCCCTGCCACCCTCCTTAAAATTATCCAACTTTGATGAGATTATTGCCTCCTTGGATTCCCTTAAAGTTATTTTTGGATGCTAAATATGCTCCACCTCCCGATGGGGACCCTGACTTGTTTTCCCTTAAAGATCTCCTACAAGCTAACACTCTGGACTTTGTTTTTGAGAATAAGCTCCCCAAAAGTAAACAAAAGACCTTGAACGCTCAACAACTTACTCTCAATAAAATCAAGAAGAGGATTAATCCTTCTCATAATCCCTTTTCCTTTCATAAGTCACTGACACCCCATCCCTCTTCCTCATTGTTGGACTCTATGTTTGCTTCCATTGTCCCATCTTCCTCTTTGGTTAGTGATGGTCATCCTGATACCATAAACCCTATTTTTGACTTGATAGTGCATGTCTCTTAGGAATGTGTAGAGAAGATCCCTATTAATGAGAAACCCCAAGGATATTCCATATGAGTTGGATAAAATTGAACTTGTCTATGATAAAGAAGAGAAACTCAGTAGTTTCACCTTGGTGGTCATCCTTGCCCCCCCCACCCCCCTGCCAACCTCTAACTCCCCCATCTAGTGGTTGGCATTATCCTGGCCAAGAACTAGATTAATGGTATCCAAGGCTCAATTCCTACCTAGGGGAAGGTTGTTGAGAGTGGCATAGAGTTGAGCTCAAAAGATGTTGAAGAGGGTCTTGCAGAAAATAATATTTTGTCCATAGTCCTTGCCAAGGAAGTTCTTGAAGATGGTAAGGTGTTTACCTTCAATGCTACCAAGAAAGATAGGAGGAGAGGTTCCAAAATATTGTAGGTACTGATAATTTTGAACATCAGACCTCCGAAGATGTTGTTATTATACCCAGAAAGAAGAGGGGAAGGCCTCTATTGACTAGTGGTAATATGAAACCAGCTAAGATCCAAAGGAGAAAATTTCCTAACTGCTTTAAGAGATTTCAAGCTCCTATGGAGGCCAACTATTAATAGTTTACATGATGAACATGAGATTTGATTCTTGGAATGTTAGAGGACTTGAGGCTCATGATAGTAAATATGTCATCAAAAGATTCCTTAGGATGTTTAAGGATATTGATAGTCTCCTCATGTAGGAAGTCAAAGCAATTGGTTTCTCCCTAGATATTGCTCTCAAATACATTTGGAAAGATGCAAGATCCTTTTCAACCATGCATCAGAGAGGGAAGGGAGGAAATTATATCCTCCTTGGTCCTAAATGGAGAAAATTGTTGTGGATTAGGGCATTTCCCTATGCAATAGAGCCCTTTGGGTCACTCTTAGGGATAATAACTTAGAATTTGGCCTATGCTCTATATGCGCATTAAATGATCATTGTGAGAGGATAGAGCTTTGGAAGTGGCTATGCAATATTAAGGATATACCTTTGATTATTGTTGTGGACTTAAATATGTCTGAAAACCCTCAAGATAAAGCAGGTGACTCAAAATTTTAATGGAAATGAGATGATAAATTCTTTTGGCATAAAATGATGAACAAACTCAAGTTGTTTGACCCATTGTCTAGTAATAAGGCTAACTCTAATGGGATCCAGTATAGTTGGTCTTACCTTCAAAAAGGAGATTAAAGGATCCACTATAGGCTTGATAGCATTTACATGAATAAGGAGATCTTCAGCTTCTCTATAGACCCCAATGGGGACAATGTTAAGATTATTCCCTTCTCTCTCTCAGATCACCACCCTATTGTTGCCTCTATATTTTCTTTGGATAGGGCCCTATCCCCTTGGCTAGAAGGAAAGATGGATTTGTTCTCAATAAATCATTATTAAAGGATGAGGATGTTTTTTTGCTATGATTGTGATTAAATGGTTCAACTCTTGTGTAGAGAATCATGATGGTTCCATCAAGAGATGGTCCTAGAACATTATCTCCTAGAAGGCTATGTTCCAAATTATCAAGAAAAAAAGGGCCAAAGACTTGAGGAGGGAGGAATTTGAACTACATAACATACTATGTGAAGCATATAAGTGGGTTCAATGTGTTCCAAGTGATCTAGAGGTTATGGAAATATCCCAATCTAGCAATTCCCTTAGGAGAGTGCAGAACAAGAAGATTCAAGGGGCTAGGACTAGGGCCAAAATTAATTAGCTTAATCTTGGTGATAAGGGATCAAATTTTTTCTTTTAGATTTTCATAAGTAAGGAAGCCACATATAGGATTTATTTCTTATGCAAAGAAGGCATCACATTGAACTTCCAGGAGGATATATTACGAGTGTTTGCCTCTTACTATAAAAAACTATTCACATCTGAGGATGTTAATCAGTACATGGAAGTTGTAAGGGGGAAGATCACTAAAATCATTCCAAAGAAAGTATCTCATGATAGAATACCATGGTAGAAGTTTATCAATTGAGGAGGTTAATAATGTCATTCTTAAAATGAGTAATGACAAGGCCCCAGGGTTGGATGGGCTCCCAATTGAATTCTATAAGGGAAATTTTTCTTGTATGGGGGGAGAATTGTTGCATATCTATGAGGGAGGATTTGAGAAGTGTTCCTTGGGCTCTGAGATTAATTTGGGGCTTATCAAACTCAACCCAAAGGATGGTGATAGAAAATTGATAAAAAAATTGGAGACCTATAACCCTATTAAATGTTTCCTACAAGATTTTGGCTAAAGTCTTGGCCTTGAGAATTGAAAACATCCTTCCACACATTATTAATTCTTCCCAAATAGGATTTGTTAAGGGAAGATACATTATAGAGAACCTGATTACTTTTGGGGAAGCAATGGATTGGGCTAAGGTCTCTAATCAGAAAGTTTGCATGCTTATTATTAATTATGAAAAATAGTATGATAGAATATAATGGAAGTTCATCAAAATATGCTTGAAAGTCTGGGAGTTCCACCTATATTATATCAAATGGCTTCCACAGTCATGAAAAGGGCTCTTTCTATTGTGGAAATTAATGGAGCTAGGTCTGAGAAGTTTGAGCTTACAAGGTCTATCAAGCAAGGATGCCCTCTTCCTCCTTCCCTATTTGTCATTGTTGTTGATTCCTTACATTATCTCTTGAGAGATGATACCCTCTCCCCTAAGGTCTATGTAATTACCCTTACCAATGAAGAGGAGATTTTAAATATTCATTTTGCTAACAACACTTTGATTGACTAAAGAGAATGATGAACCCAATTTTTGGCATGTTTTAGACTATGTTTTTAGTATCTTTATATCTTTTATTATACTGAAATAGATATTAAGTAGTGATTATGGAAGTAATATATAGACTTTTATTCTTAATATAAAAAACTTATTATGATAGTTCTTTGATAGAATTTCCATAGTTATTTCTTAACGTTTTATTAGTTCGATGAAAGATGTGTGCCATGTGACTCTATGAGATGAAATGTCTTTCCTATAGCCACTATTGTTCACCTTCCTACAACCATATAAGAAATTTTATTTGATTGAAGTCAATACCTAATGAATGTATGAATAAGATAATGGATCATTTAATGAGTTGGATGTGTTGAGCTGACCCTTTTTCTGTAGGAATAGCTGTTAGTTATTACAGGTACCAAGTCTCAAGGAGAATATTTAGCCTCCACTAGATCATTGTAGAACTGATTCAACAACAAGAAATGAGGATACAACTGAGAAGTTATCCACCATGCAAGGGGAGCATTCTAGGAATCTAACAAAAGGTGTCTTGATGACACACAAATCTAGGATAGTAGTGCATTTATTTTTTCAAACTGATTTGACTCATTTCCTTCTCTTGTGTCCACTTCTTCAATGTAAAGGATGAGATGTAATAAAGGTTTCCCATTTATGTGGGAAAGGTTAGTTAGTTGTTAGGTTTCATCTTTAAATAAATAGCTATGTTCTCCTTCAGAGAAAGAGCTGGAAGTTTACTGTTGTATTATATTTAGTTACTGTATCGTCCCAAAATGGAAGCACTTCCATGTTAAGAGTGTTTAGCCCTCTGAGTGAGTGGTATGGGTCATGTCAAGCACCTTGAATCAGCTCTTTTCTCAAATCATACTTGTTCTCCTCATTCTGCTTCTATTTGTCCCTAACTTTTACTCCAATCTGCATTTCCTAGCATTCTGGGTCAAGATCCTGAGGTTTTTGACCACAAGGTCAAAGTTGACCTTATGGGGTCAAAGTCAACCTTGACTCTAACCTAGTCAGATTCGAGCTTGTCCTTGACCCCCTATCCAAATTTCAAATTTCCTTGATTTCTGGGTGTCAGGTTTTGGGGATATTTGTTTTCCCACCTTCGGGTCGGCCATTTTGGGTTTCGAAATGGTAAATCCTAAAATTATATTTAATCTAGGTATATTTCCTAAAGGTTAGGACCTAATTGGGATTTAATTCTCCAAGGTGGCCCCTCTAGAGGATTGTGCGCTAGTTCACTATAAAAGGAGGCCTTCCTCTCTCATTTTCTCATCCATCATCCATTATTCACCAAGCAACTTTGTGATCAAGATCTCTCAAGGAGATATTCACAAGCCATCAAGTTTCCTCTCAAGAAAAAGCATTCAAGCAATCATCCATTCAAGTCCTCTTCTCCATCCAAGTTCTCCATTGAAGATCAATTATTCAAGCATTCAAGCCATTGAAGGGATTTGGTTCAAGCATTCAAGACTCATCATTTAAACCCTAGATCTAGCCATCATGGTGGTGTGATCTTCCTTCAAGATCCTTTGTTCATCTTCTAGATCTATTCATTCTTCTATCAAGGTGGATTCCAAGCATACAAGCATGGAGGTTTTGTATTTACTTTCATGATTTTGATTTACACTTGCCATTATTGTGTTCAAGCTTTCATATCAATATATTTATTTACATTCGAAATACAATTGCATATCTATTGAATTGCATAGCTTCATTGTTAGATCTACTTCTACTACTTGCTAGCATTCCTATTTCAATTTCAATATTAAGGTTGATTCCAAACTGGGGTTTGACCAAGGCAAACCCCTCAAACAAATAACAAAAACCCTCTTTTTCTTGTAGGTACAGGTGCAGAATTTTGGATCTAAGAGTAGATTTGCATACCCTTTTCAGCAAACTTTCAGGATCTATGAACAAAGTCAGAATCGACCTTCAAATAAAGAATCTAGCCTTTGACCTTTTATGAGGGTCAAAGACTACTTGTTGTCAGAAAGATAAAAGATTTCTGGGTTTTCTTCGTCTCAGCATTTCCAGTCCAAAATAGGTTGCATAATTGCTTGAAAGTACACACAGACATCAGAAATTGGCATTTTCCAGATTTTCCCTAATTTAAGGTTAGTACTTTTATTTCAATTATTTTAGATTTCAAGCATTACTCTCCATAGGGAAATATAGGGTTTTTCTCTCTCTTTCATATTCTCCATAGATTGATTCGATTGTGCATTAACCTTTTAGTTGATCAAATTGGATCTCTCCGTTGGGAATTTGGATTTAGGAGTGGATCTCATATTTCCCCCATACATTACACTCAATAGAGGTGATTCCATATTTCATCTATTCAGTTACAAGTAATATAGTTGCAAGTTGTGAGCAATGTAATTTTCAATTTTAATTCAATAAAATCATTCCATAGAGTTTGCAGTTTAAATTTTTGTGTACTTGAGACACTACCTAAGGGGGCCCACTTAGGGAAGCTATCTATCTTTTCCATTTTTTGCAATTAGAGTAATTGTACTTCATTTTCCTAGAAATTCAATGTAAATTTTCTTGCAGCTAGCAGAATTACAAATTTCTTAACTATTCTTGCAACCACTAGGGATAGAGTAGATCCTGTCTTCAAAGCTGAGTTTAGTTTTCATTTTGGGAAGTATATGTTAGCTGAAGTTTTTTTCCAGCAATTTCAATTCCAGAATGGTATTTTCAAGGAAGAACACATGTCTGAAATAGGTTTTTAGTGCATATACTATGTAGGCCCATTTCAAGTCTAACATCCCTGGTTTGAAAAGTAAATGATGTACTTAAGTAGATTATAAACTACCAGTTGTGATATCCAATCCCTAAGTAGAGGAATATATTTTCCTAGTTATCAACCTAATTAAGGACACTACATTTTTTGGCATCATTATAGGGGATGGTGTCAAACTAAGAACATGTTGCAAGTATGGTAGTAGGAGTTTGAATTTCACTCCTAGAATTTAGCATATAATTCAACATTCTAATGTTTTCCATAGTGTAGACTTACTTTTTGTTGTATGCGTAGAAGAGGTCAATTTGGAAGATTCCTTCCTAAAAGATTAGATACCTAAGAAAGTGAACCAAAGATTTTCCAAGAAGAAGAACCATGTGTGGATGCTAGCTAGGACTTAGTTACCTCAACTTCTTCCTTAGAGTTAAATTTGAACCTGTTTGATGAGCTAGATGACCTTAATCCACTCATTCAACATCTGAATAATCCGCAAGCTTTCAACAACCAGGACCCATATAATAATTAGCTTTTCCTTGTATTTTATCAGCCAAGAGTTAACCTAGGAGGACCACCGAGGATGGAAAGGCCTAATTTTACCTTTCTATATCCAATCCTCAGCCTACAAAACAATAACAACCTCAAGAAAATCATTGCCTCATTACTCCCAAAGTTCTATGGACTTATTATAGAAGACCCTGATACCTTCTTGTTTGAGTTTGACATCCTTTGTAGGATTTATGACTAGACCTCTAATACACACAAGCTGAAGTTTTTTCCCTCTACCCTAAAGGAGTCAGCCTTGAGGTGGTTCATGGGATTAAGTGGAAATGCAATGACCACTTGGGATGAAATGAAGAATCTATTCTTGGAAAAGTATAAAGAATATTATAGGTGGAAAGATATGAGGGGAGATGACATCTTCATGATTTCACAAAAAGAGGATGAAACCTTAGAAGACAATGTGTCAAGCTTTTTTTTAGCGTGCAAAAAAAAACTCAACACTAGTTGAAAGAGGAGTCTCAAAAAATTCTCTTTCTAAGAGGAGTCAATGATACTTGCATGGAGGCACTAGACCTCATGGTCAAAGGGGATATCATCCAAATAAATTAAGATGATATCAAGAAGATCCATCTCAACTATTATAGAGAGAAAGTATGAAGAAAGGAAGAGGGTTTAGATCCTCTATTGCAAAAGGAAATGGCTCAAGAGCGTCTATGAGGGAGATTTCTAATCTCTTGTCTGACTTCAAGAAATATATCATCAATAATGTAGCTACTCGATTGGACACTATGCAAGCTAGGAGGAACCAAGATGAAGTAGAGAAAATGCTAGTTGAATATTTCTCTCACTACAGACAAAAGAAGAGGGATTGCAGATGCCACACTACAAGCCTTGGCCCCCAAGACAAGGTATGCCTCAAGAACCTTTATAAAATATTGGTTCCTATAATAATCAAAGGAAAAACTAGTACCCTCCAGATTATGGCCCATATTTCTAACCTAATTGTTATTATCCTTGGCCAAATGCTTAGCAAAACTAGTGGTATCCATCTCATCAAAACTAGTGGCAACAACCCCAAAATCATTGGCAACCTCCGCAAGGAAATTGGTAGCAGTCTAACCAATGGAGGGGAGGTCATAAATGGTCAAATCAACCCAATAGTTTCCTTCAAAAACTCCACTAGTAGTCAATCATACCACATCCTATAGAAAACTAAATCCTAAATCCTAAACCAACCCAGCTACCTTCTCAGCTAGCACCTAACCCAAATAGCTAGCCTCAACAACAACAACAACAAGTTTATTTCACAGATCCTAATCAACAACCTGCTTATTCTCTCAACTTGAGTAATATTAACTTATGGTCAGGGACATTTTTACCTACACCTTCTCCTCCCATAATCATAGAGTTTCCATCTGAGGGGAATGACAAAGAAGATATTAGTGACCTAGTTCCATTCAAAAAGACCATGAAAAATCTATCTTTTCCCAAAGTTTCCAATAAAACCTCACCTCCTTTTCCACAAAGGTTAGAAGGTGAAGTTTTTCAAAAGATTCAAGAACTTACCTTTGACCTTCTAGAACAATTGAAGCACATATGTGTAAAAATAGCCTTGTTCCAAGTAATAAAGGAAGTACCTATCTATAGAAAAGCTATTAAGGAAGCATGCTTGAAGAAATTGAGTAGGAAAAGGAAGGGCCCACAAATTATTCACATCTTAGGTCAACTCTCTGACTTGATGCTAGGGAAACTTACCATCCCAAAATATTCAGACCTTGACAATCCTATTGTGGAAATCATTATTAATGGAGTTCACATTAAAACTACTTTAGTAGACCTTGGAGCAACTATTAATATCATGACTAAATACCTTATGGTATAACTAATTACTTTAGACCTAATAATTACACCTACAATCTAGTAGCTCATTGATAGTTCAACTATCAAGCTTGATGGACTAGTAGAAGACCTAGTAGTCACCCTAGATTCATGGGAATATCTTTCTGATTTTATGGTCTTGTCTCCAAAGGAAACATTAGGAGGATATCATGTAATACTAGGAAGGCCTTGGTTAGCCACTTTAGATGCTTAAATAGGATGTAGGTCTAGTAACATGATTATTTATGATGGATATAGTACCAATAAGCTCACCCTTTATGCTCCAGCCCAACCTCAACTTGAGTCTGAACATGTAGTCTGGCCAGATTTAGAAGAAGTAGAAGAAGTGCATTCTGTGGAAAACCATATGATGATTAGAAGACAACCTTTTATTGAAAAAAAAGAAGAGGAAGAAATACTATCTAATTTCCTTCAGAACAACTATGGCATAGAGTACCCCCTTTGCAAAGAAGATCCATGTTCCTTGCAAACAATTCTTCCCCCATCTACTTCATCTCACTATCCTACAAAAACTAACTGTTTGCACACTTTATTGCCCCATGAAGTAGAAATTTATTTTCTGTCAAAAATATCTATCCTATAGTTGACCTCACAAGTGGAAGTGGTTGTATGAAAAATCTTGAATATCAATAGTAAACTACCATTGAGAAGCAAGAGTCAATTGTCCAAATGCTTACTACCCACAAGATAGCTTGTGTCTAGGATTATAATGATATGAAGGGGCTATATTGAAAGATATGTACACACCAAATTTTCATCAATAGTGAGTTTAAACCTGTTAGAAAACCCTAAAGGAGAATTAATCCAGCCCTAAGTGAAATAATTAAAGAGGAATTGTATAAATTGTTGAATGTTGATTTTATCTACCCAATCTCAGATAGCCAGTGGGTTTCTCCACTAGTTATTGTCCCTAAGATAGGGGGATAATGGAGAGTGTGTGGATTATAGGGAGCTCAACTCAACAACTAAGAAATATTATTTTTCTCTACCCTTTATTGATCAATTCCTAGATAACTTATCAAGGAAAAAGTATTTCTCTTTCCTTGATGGTTTCAGTGGATATAATTCAATAAAGATTGCTCCAGAGGATCAAGAAAAGACTACCTTCACATGTCCTTGGGGAACATTTTTTTATTTAGTCTTACCTTTTTTCCTTTTTAATTCTCTTGCAACTTTCCAAAGAGTTGTGGTTAGTATTTTCTTAGATATTTCATATGATTGCATAAAAATATATATGGATGACTTCACTATTTACGATACAAGATTTGAGGAAGTACGAGATAATTTGGAGAATGTACTAAAAAGGTGTGAAGATCATAATTTTTCACTTAATATTCAAAAATGCTTCATGATGATGCAAGAAGTAGTGTTAGGTCACTACATTTATGTTGTAGGAATATAGGTAGACCCTTCCAAAATTGAAGTTGTTTCCAATCTACCCTCTCCTACCAAGAAAAATAACTCAGAAGCTTTCTTGGACATTCTAGTTACTATAGGAGATTTATTAAAGATTTTAATCAAAAAATAGGACCTCTATACCCTTTTCTAAAGAAGGATGTAGAGTTTGCTTGGGTAGCATAATGTGAGAAAGCATTCCTTTATCTTAAAACTGCCCTCAGACAAGTACCTATTTTGAAAGGATTAGATTAGTCACTTCCATTTTATATTCACACATATGCATCAGATTATGTTGTTGGTGATGTCCTAGGACAAAAGAGTGGTTCAACGTAGCATGAAATTTATTATATCAACAAGAAATTACAGGGAGTTGAATTTAACTACATAGTTACGGAAAAGGAAATGTTAGAAATCATCTATGCCCTCAACAATTTTAGGCACTATATCATAGGCTATCAAATGTTTATCCATACTAATCATGCAACAATAAACTACCTCATGAAAAATAGCTCAATTATAGGGAGACTAGCTAGGTGGTTATTGCTAATGCAAGAATTGGATATCACAATTGTGGACAAATCAGGTAAAGCCAATGTGGTTGTTGATTTCATTTCTAGATACTAGAGGAAAGATGATACTAAAATCATAGAAGATTCCTTCTCTAATGAATATTGTTTTCCATCAAATTCATCCATCCATGGTATGGACACATAGAAAATTATTTAGTTGTAGGAAGAACTGCTCACTTCTCACCTAAGGAGAAGAGATTGTTAGTTGAGAGAAGCTTTAACTTCTCTTAGATTGCATGCAAATTTCATTTTTCACATAGGGATAGATCAAGTAATGAGGATATGTGTAAGAGAGGAAGAAACTCATGACATATTGCCTACATGCAATGATTATCCTTGTGGTGGACATTTTGTCGCTAAGAGGACAACCATGAAGATCTTAAATACTAGATATTATTGGCCAACATTACATAAGGATGCAACCAAGTACAACAAGAGTTGTGATAGATGTCAAAGGATGGGGAGGCCAACAAGATAAAATGAAATGTCTTTATTTCTAGAAGTTATTGTTACACCCTTTTATAAGTGGGGATTGGACTTTGTAGGCCCAATTGATCCACCTTCAAATGGTAAGTCTTACATTCTTGTGTGCACTGATTATGTAAAAAAGTCATTTGAATCTAGGTCTATGAAGCATGCTAGAGATAATAAGGTAGCATATTTCCTCTATGAAGAAATCTTTACTAGATTTGGTGTTCCTAGAGAAATAGTGACACACCAAGGGGCACAATTCACTTCTACTCTTATCACATCCTTAGTAAAAGAGTAAAAAATAAGGCATGGGAAGTCAACTCCTTATCATCCTTAGGATAATGGCCAAGGAGAGATCACTAACAAGGATATTAAGGCCATTTTGACAAAAATTGTGGACCTACATAGGAAGGATTGGGCTATAAGGTTACCTGAAGCTATATGGGCCTATAGAACTACTTGGAAGACTACAAAAAGTTTTACACCCTTTGAAATGGTGTATGGGAAGAAATATATGATGCCTATAGAGTTTGAACAAAAAATATTAGAACATCTTTGGAATTAGATATGGAATTAAACACTACACAGAGAGATAGAATCATGCAACTCAATTCATTGGATGAGCTAAGGAAGAGTGCCTTAAATCATACAAAAATAGTCCAAAATCAAAGAATCAAATGGCATGATAATTACAGAAAGGAAAATAAATTCAAAGTAGGAGATTGGTATCTACTACATGATTCAAGATACAAGGACAATCAAGGGAAGCTACATACCAGATGGTTGGGGCCATACGAAATTGTAGAAGTATTTGATAATGGTGTAGTTTAGCTAAACACAATTGATGACATCAGATTCAAATTATTGGTCAATGGGCATCAAATGAATCCTCACCTAAATCCCATTGATAAGGAAGAAATCCTAAAGTAATTTCAAGTTGAGCAGGATTTCGTAGATCCTGCAACTAAAGGAGTTGAATCTAGGCTTGATTCCCTAAGCAATGCATGAAAAGTGCATAAAAGACCATAATAAATGAGTCATCTTTATGGATCCCCATTCTATACAATCATTTCATCTACTATCTGTGCCATTTCCTCTTCTTCCACCTCATCCATCATTCATTCATCACCATTTCCACTTTTCCAAAAATCAAATTTTGCAATAAATGAAGTGGAGTCACATCAATCAGTTACGATGCATCATGGTAGGTAAGTTCCACTTAAATCAAGAAGTGATTAATTATTTTATTCATTATGTTTAAGTAGGTATTAAATTAGATGACTATATGGCTACCATCACATTCAGTCTTTTTCGCACGTATGAACCATTTTCTTTAATTCCTAATTGATGGCCACATCATTACCTTATACCTCCAAGAGATTTGGTCACATCAAGTCTACTGTCCTTTTTTCCGGAACTCACATTTTGAGGAGATTTGCAAATGAATTAATAAACTTCCATCACTCTCTGCAATAATTACCTAACATGTCTTTAGTTCCTCTCTATAAATCTTTTAATGTCTAAAATGTGTGTTTGAATGTTCAAATTTCTTCCTTCTTTGTCTGAATTTGTTGAAAGAAATTCAAAAGTTTAGATTGAGGGGAGAAAGGGAGTTAGTTTGAATTGCAGAAGGTTGAAATTGAGAAGGGAAAATTTTGAAGTAATCAGGTTGAATTCTTAGTAGTGGGATAAGTGGCAAGGAAAGCATTAAGAATGGGAGGCCATCACTTTAAGCATGAGCCAATAGACCATCGTGCCTTGTTGCAAGACGCATGACATTTTCCACCATTCAAGAAGTATGGGTGGCTTGATTATTTTCTCAAACTAGTCATGTTTGATGAAGATATTACTGAAGAAATTACCAAGACATTTCACAATGGGAAGGCCAAGGTGAAGAGAGTGAAAATTGATGCCACAGTGGAAATAATTGCAGAGGTGATAGGGTTACCTCAAACTAGTGAATTATTTCCCCCAAAAAAGATGCACAAAGTGCTAGGGAAGAATTTACTCAACCTGAAGATCCTCCTCTGCATGTGGATAAGCAAGAAACTCAATGGATGAGTTTGTTGTATGATTAGATCCCACAAGAAACCTATGCCATCAAATACCTAACGTGTGAAGATTGGTTCTTTATTCTACATTATCACCATTTAAAATTGTTTTCTCATTTGCATCATGGTTTATTGATGAATATGCCAAATTTATTGTACAAATTACTTTCCAATAATGTTACAAAGTATAGGAAATGTAGAATCAATTTTGTCTCCCATCATTGCCTCATCAATTTTTTTGTAGAAAGATCTATTAGGGATGTGTCACCCATGCCTTGGGAGGAATTTGATATTTTTGAACCAAAGGTTCAAGGTGTAGGACGCATGGGTCAGCCTCTTACTTATAAGTGACAAACCTCTTAGTCAAAGGCTGAAGCCTCTAAGGCCGCACCCCCTATACCTGAAACCTTAGAATCATAAGACAATGTCCCTCTTTCTAAAAGAACTCCCAGAGTGATAGTACAAATCCCTATTGTTAAAACTAGGACTTCCTCTAAAAATAAAAGGGAGAAATCACCAATGGTGTCACCTCAACAAAAGACCCATAAAACTACTCCTAACTCCATCAAGAGGAAACAAATGGGTCCTACAAATAGATAGACAAAGAAACCTAAGGCAACCCCTACTCCCACATGAAGAAGTTCCAGGATTCTAAGTCAGACAACACCTATTCCTCCTACTATGGAAATAAATCCTACCCCTTCTCCTCCTAGTTATATACCCTCACAACATTCACTTAGTGCCTCTCAATCCTACCCATCAACCTTAAATCCTCCTAGTCCACCACTTGAGGAAAATGAGCAATTTTTTTTTGAGACATAACAAATTTCTAAGGGAGATGACCTTGAGGATTTGGTAGCTATTAGAAAGACAATACAAGAAGGGTTATTAGAGAAGATGTAGGAAGAGGTAGTCTAGATTGAGGAAAATAGTAGTAGATTAATCAGATGAGGGAGGTAAAATTGATGCCTGAAATGTCACATGAACATCAAGAGAACAAGAAACATAATGTTGAAATAGAGCATGAAGTACTTGAGCAATCAAATGATAACAATAGAGATAGAAGAGAACCTTGTTGATACCTCAGAGCATCATGGAGATGTTGGTGTACCTAAAGAAGTTTAGAAACCACTTGTAGCAAATCATTAGCCAAAAGTTAAAATTGAACACAAGGAGTTGTAGGACGGAGGTCAGCAAAAGGCAAAAGAAACACAATAAGATGGTGCAACTATTGTTTCATCTTCTGTTGAGGTACCAAAATGGGTTAACCATCAGCCTCATCTTAATTTCACAAGTTTTTTTGCAGGAGTGTCATGTTATAAAGAAATTCAAGATCAGAAGACTACATATGAATTGGAGATAGAGAAACTAAAAAGGGTAATCTAGAACAAAGATGTAGAAATTGCTAACCTTACGGACACCCTAAATTAGGTAGTCAATTTTGTTCTATAGATAGTTTAGTGTAGGTCTCCCTCTCTAGTTTATATAATGTATTTAAGGGAGTTATATTTGAATTTTCAATTAATAAGAATTTGGAAAGGCCATAACCCTTCTTTAAGCACTCCCCAAGGAGTTCTATGATGCATATTGGGAGTCACCACAACATGTCAGACATCTCCTGTGTGAATTATGTTTACTCAATTTGGCTATGCCTCATGATATAGAGTGAAATCATCTGTGTTATATAGGAGACATATACATTAGTTATTTGATCTCTTGGATCAGGAATGAGATAAGAAGAGGAGAATAGTTTGATAGTTATAAATATGAAAAAGCTAACATGCCACTGGTAGTAAGGAACAAAACCAAGAAGGGGATGAGAATTTATTTTGACCGGAAGAAATTGTGGGCAGATAAGAGGGATAGACTAGTAATAGAATCTTTGAGGCAAGAGGTATTTTCCCAGCACTCTCAAATTGTGAATGAATACCTTGATGCTGCTACACAACATAGTAGGACAAGATGGGAGCAATTTCCATTACAGTTAAAGAGAATAGAGCTATATACTCCATACAACCTATATGCAGCCACTAGAAGAGAACAAAGGTACATGAGGAATGCAAGAAAAAGAAAGATAATTGGCTACCATTGGTCATGCAACCACCCATTATCTTATGGCCACTTTTGGCCATGCAGGGAGAGGATAGTACCTATAATAGAGAATAAGAGGAAAATAGGTGGCAGCAATTGGATTCTATGAGTGATCACTTCTAGAGCTTTCAAAATGGAGAATGTGGATAGAAAATGAATGCAAACTTGAGAGAATTTGCACGCAAGAAGAATGTCAGGCTTGCTAAAGGGACCAACAAGAAGTATGTTGATGGGAATGATGAGCCCAATTTTTGGTATGTTTTAGACTATATTTTTAGTATCTTTATATCTTTTATTATACTAAAATAGACATTAAGTAGTGATTATGGAAGTAATATATAGACTTTTATGCTTAATACAAAAAAATTATTATAAGTCTTGATAGAATTTCCATAGTTATTGTTGTTAGAATAAATGAGAGGGGGGTGAATCAGTTATCCAAGTCCCAAAACAAAATGAATAATCCAAAATACTGTTTCTCAAAATTATGTCAGTCGGTAAACAAATATATAATTCACTGTCAGTGTTTTTACCGATCTTCAATTATAACTCAAAGTAATTACCGATCAAACCAGATAGCTAAAATGTAAAGTATGATAGCAAATAGATATCACAATCAACACATAACACAATGATTTAACGTGGAAACCCTATTAAGGGAAAAACCACCTGCGAACCGGAACCCAAAAATTTCACTCTTCTGAAGTGAGGCCTGTGAGGACCCAACCCTGTTAAAGGTTACAATACACACTGTCAGGTGTGACCTTGTTAGAGGATTTTACACTAGAAGTCATCTTTCAACCATCATAGCACTCACTGTGTGGGTTTACAGGATAACAATGTTTCACTTGTTAGAATGAAAGACAAATAAGACTTAAAAGTCCACTCGGTTAAGAGATTTACACTGTTTACAATTATTAGAAAGTAATAGTAGGTTGATCTGCCTTAATACAACAAATTATAGATTACATATCAATGTTTTTCTCTCACAAATACTTTTGACCAATATATCACTTCAAACCTTAACATCAATTTCACTTACAGTCTCTCAGTAATATGCTCTGTGCAGCTCAGTTTGTTCACTGTGTAGCTCGATTCTTATTCTGCAGCTCAGTTCAATAACCTGTATGATCAAAATTGCATGAATGCTGGTTCACACTCCACTCCTACAGTATCTCCCTCTTCTTCAGATTCTCTGATAAAATACAATGTATTTTCTTTCCCCTTAAATAGACATGTAAGCCATTTTATTTTCATCCATCAGATTTTTCCACTTAATCATATCCACTAATTTTTCCACTTAAAACTTCCTCGGCTGATGTGTCAATAACATGTTTAAATTAGCTCCGTCAGATTTTGAATTTTGTTAGCCATAGATCCTTGTAACAAACTTTGTCTTTCCACCTTGGAATCATGCGAATCCAACTCATCAACTTTATCAACTAAACTAATCATTTAGTTCAATTCTATTTTCCTTGGTTAACAAAGAAATGCGTTGGTAAACCTTCATTGGTTAAACTTGTGCTCAGTATACAACACACTGCGTCGGTGTATGCTATCGTCGGTGTTTACACTGGGATTCTCGGTAAACATTAAACTATTCTATTTTACCGACAAGCACTGCTTTGTCTTTCTGTTATGTTCTCCATAATAGATGAATACAACATACTAAAGTCAATATAATGAGATCAAAGACTCATCAATACGTTATCCAATGCATTCCTTATCCTCATCGACTATAACCATCTTCCACCATTCTTCAGATGTCTCGGTATGATAACTTACAAGATAAGTACTTGTCAAACTAATATGAAACTAGTTGACATCAATGACAACATAATACTGATTTAACATATTGTATATCTATACAACCACTTTTCATGTGATCTTCAATCACTGTTTCAACAATCTCTTCAATCAGTTGTAAATCAGTTGTAGGTTCAACAATCTCTCCCTTTGGCATTGATCGTAACTCAAATAATATGAATGTACCAAACATATACTCTACAACTCTGTCTGTCATAAGCTCTCCCTTAGATAGTTCATCCTTAACTCTTCCTTTTCAATATTCTCACTAGCTCTCCCTTAGATAGTTCATCCTTAACTCTTCATGTTCAGTATTCTCACTAGCTCTCCCTTAGATAGTTCATCCTTAACTCTTCCTATTCAGTATTCTCACCCTTTGTCTTTACAGTACAGATTCTCTCCCTTTCGCTCACATTCATATTTGCCTATTCTCTCCCTTTGACAACAATGCCAAATGGACAAAATAAACAAGCATCCTTGTTGTCCAGCCTTCTTCATTGTATCTCAGTATACTAATATCTCCATCTATTCTTCAAACTTAATCACAACCTTGAACTTAATCAAAGTGCGATCTATGCTAGCATCAACATGAATGATCTTCTGATATAATAGGCTGATGTAGCATTTCGGATCACCTTAGGGATCGATAGACAAGGGACGGACCCCGAGTCTATTCCTCAAATATTCAAAAGTATCTTTCGATAGAGGCTTTGTAAAAATGTCTGCAAGTTGTTCTTTTGATGTAACAAACTCCAGTTTAACTTTCTTTTCCTACACTTGTTCCCTTAAGTAATGATACTTAATTGATATATGCTTTTTTTTTAGTGCATTACAGGATTCTTCAAAATGTTAATAGCACTTGTGTTGTCACAATAGATAGTCATTGGATCAGTGATCACCTCATTCATACCTTCCAACACTTGCTTGATATAGGCTATGTTTGAACAATTTGTTGCAGCAGCAACATATTCAGCTTTAGCTGTTGACTGAGAAATACAACTCTGCTTCTTACTTGTCCAGGTTACAAGTCTGTCTCCAAAGAAAAATGCTCCTCCAGTTGTACTTTTTTTGTCATCCACATTACCAGCCCAGTCAGCATCGATATACACTTTTAGTTCAAACTTTCCATCTCTTGAATACCATAAACCATAATCTTCAGTCTTCTTAAGATATCTCAATATCCTTTTTGTAGCTATCATGTGTGATTCTTTTAGATTTGTAGAGAATCTTGCAACTATACCAACAACATGAGCTATATTAGGTCTACTATGTACTACATACATTAGCTTACCAATCATGGGTTGGTAAAGTGTCTGATTTACCTCGGTAGTCTCATCTTCCTTTGTTAACTTACATCCAGTAGCCATCAGTGTTCCCACTGGTTTAGCATCTTCCATGCTGAATGTCTTCAATACCTCCTTTATGTATTTTGATTGAGTGATGAAGATTCCATCACTGTGTTGAATCACCTGCAGTCCTAGAAAGAACTTAATCTCTCCAAACATTGACATTTCAAATTCCTTTTGCATCTCATCAGCAAATGCTTTACATACAATATCTCTACCTCCAAAAATTATATCATCAACAAATATTTCAGCTATGATAATAGTATCATCAGTGTTACCTTTCATATACAAGTTACTATTATCACTAGTTTTGATAAAGCCAATACTTAACAAGTATGTAATCTCTCATACCAAGCTCTAGGTACTTGTTTCAATCCATACAGTGCTTTGTGTAGCCTACAAACCATATCTCTATTGTCTGGATATTCAAATCCTTTAGGCTATTCAATGTAGACTTCCTCTTCTAGTATTCCATTCAGAAAAGCTGACTTAACATCCATTTGGTATACCTTAAATTTATTATGTGTAGCATATACCAGTAACATTCTAACACCTTCAAGTCTTGTAACAGGTGCAAATGTCTCACCATAATCTATCCCTTCTTCCTGCGCATAACCTTTACATACAAGTCTTGCTTTATTTCTGGTTACTTCTCCATTCTCATTCAACTTGTTTCTGAAAATCCATTTAGTACCAATAACATTTTTATCTTTAGGTCGGGGTACTAAGGTCCAAGTCTTATTCTTTTCTATTTGCTCAATCTCTTTAGTCATTGCTTTAACCCATTCATCATTATCTAAAGCAGCTTTCACATTCTTAGGTTCAAATTCACAAACTAAGCATGTACCTTGTCTTGTTTTGCTTCTTGTTTGCATTCCAGCATCTTTGTTTCCAATGATCTAATTTTTAGGATGATGTCTTCTGATGAATCTTGCCAGTATCCTAGCTCTCCTTTCTTGTTCATCCTATTGTACATCCTGTTCTGGTTCATTTTCTTACTTGGGAGCTCCTCCTTGATCATCGGTATGTTCTGTCAGTTGAGGTACATTGTTTATCTGTTGACCGGTTGACATAGTCTATGGTGTCTTCAGTTGAAACTCAGGAAACTCATAGTAAGTGAACTATGTGTAATCTTCTGGTTCCTTCATCTACTCATCTGTGATCTTATCATCATATTCATCAACATGAACATTCACACTTTCAACAATCTTGTTAGTAGCCTTATTCAGACATTTGTAAACTTTGCTTTGGGTAGAATATCCTAAAAATATTCCTTCATCTCCTTTGGAATCAAACTTACCATTCCTATCATCTTTTAGGATAAAACATTTACTACCAAAGATTCTAAAGTAACTTACATTGGGCTTGTGTCCAAACCAAAGTTCATAGGGTGTTCAGTTGGAGTCTTTCTTCAATTGTACTCGGTTAAGCACATAGACTGTTGTGCTTACAGCTTCTCTCCAGAATTTCTGAGCGACATTCTTTTGAATCATTAGTGTTCTAGCACAATAAATTATTGATCTATTTCTTCTCTCAGCAATGCCATTTTGTTGTGGTGTTCTTGGTGCTGAAACTTGTCTTTGAATTCCATGCTCATTACAGAAATTAGTAAATTCATCAGATATAAATTCACCACCTCTATCTGATCTAAGACATTTGATTTCCTTTCCAGTTTCTTTTTCTACTTTAGCCTTATACCACTTAAACATTTTGAAGGCTTCAAACTTTTCTTTCAAAAACATAACTGTCATTAGTCTAGTGTAATCATCAACAAAGAGAATAAAGTATCTATCACCATAGTAACTCTGTGTTCTCATAGGTCCACATAAGTCGGTATGAACCAACTCAAGAATTTTCTTTGTTGAGAAGTCCTTACTCTTAAAGCTAGACTTTGTCATTTTCCCCTTTTGACATTCATGACACATAATATGATCAGGCTTAGATAAGTTAGGCAAACCCCTAACTCTATTCTTTCTACTGATTTTGATCATATTATCAAAGTTTACATGACACAACCGTTTGTGCCATAACCAAGCATCTTCATCCTTCATAAGTAAGCAAGAAGACTTATCAATATCAAGATGAAATAAATTACCTCTTGTTTGAGTACCAGTCCCAACAAGTCTTCCTCCTTCTTCAAATATTTTCACCTTTTTGTTTTCAAACACCAATCTATGACCTGAATTGTTTAGTTGTGCCACACGTAACAGATTGTAATTCAAGCCATATACCTAGTAATAATTCTCACATTTTATTCTATCATTAATTACAAGGGTACCTTTACCTTTCACAGTGCATGGGGCATCATTTCCCATTCTTACAGATCCATCATTATATTCAACTAATTCATCAAATTTATCTACATCACCTGTCATATGATGTGTGCAGCCACTATCAATGATCCATGTATCATTCTTGCTTATCCTTGAGATCAGGGCAGATTCTTCTTGTTTTTCATCTTCTTCTAAATCTTCCTTCATTGCAACAAACACTACCTCTTCATCATCAGAATCAGACTCAGAGTTAGTATCTTCAGCTATATAACAAGCCTTTTTACCTTTGTCCTTTCGGTCATTTCTATTATTGTGTTGGTAGCTTCTGTTAGCTCTTCTCCCATAACTTCCTTCAGATCTATCCTTTGGTCCATCATCATCATTTCTCTTCTGAGGACATCTTGTAGCAATATGACCAACTTCTTTACACTTAAAACATGCCAATGGTAACTTACCTCTATATCTTCCTTTCCCTTTCGGTAATCTTCTGGTCATCAATGCTTCAAGCTCATTAAGTTCATCATCAGTATCACTTTCACTATCATTGTTCTTATGTTTCCTACTGGATTTGCTAATCTTCAGAGAAGACATGAAAGTAGACTCAATAGAAGGTACAACACTATTATCAAAGTTGTTCAATTCAAAAGTAGTAAGCTTACCGATCAGGGTAACAAGTATGAGATTGGACGTGTCTCGGTTCTCATGAATTGCCGATACTCTGATTGCATAGACAGGTAGCAAAGTTCTGAGGATTTTGCTGATTATTGTCTCTTCTTCAATTACTCCAACAGAAGCTCATATAGCATAAACAACCTCTTTAATTATGTTTGAATATTCAACAATATTTTCTCCTTCTTTCATTCTCATTTCATCAAATTTTCCTCTCAAGCTTTCTGCTCTTGCTCTTTTGATAGATGTGTTACCACTGTATACTTGTTCTAGTCTATCCCACATTTCCTTAGTAGTAGTCAGTCCTTTGATTTCTTCAAATTCAGTGTCGGTACAGGCAGCAACAAGTTCCATCATTGCTACATTGTGATCATGCTTGTCTTTTAATTGTTACATAGTCAGAGGACCAGTTGGTTTGCTATAGCCAAATGTCACAAAATCTAGTGCATCTCCACCAATTCTAGCTATATGTAGTTTCATTCTCTGTTGCCATACTGAGAAGTTGTCTTTGTTAAGTCTAGGCACTTCCCTCTTACTCATTTTTAGATCTTTATGCTCAAGTCCTTAAAACTATGTTCCAAGCAACCAAACAGCTCTGATACCAATTGTTAGAATAACTGAGAGGGGGGTGAATCAGTTATCCAAGTCCCATAACAAAATGAATAATCCAAAATATTGTTTCTCAAAATTTTGTCAGTCGGTAAACAAATATATAATTCACTGTCAGTGTTTTTACCGATCTTCAGTTATAAATCAAAGTAATTACCGATCAAACCAGATAGCTAAAATGTAAAGTATGATAGCAAACAGATATCACAATCAACACATAACATAATGATTTAACGTGGAAACCCTGTTAAGGGAAAAACCACCTAGGAACCGGCAACCCAAAAATTTCACTCTTCTGAAGTGAGGCCTGTGAGGACCCAACCCTGTTAAAGGTTACAATACACACTATCAGGTGTGACCTTGTTAGAGGATTTTACACTAGAAGTCATCTTTCAACCATCATAGCACTCACTGTGTGGGTTTACAGGATAACAATGTTTCACTCGTTAGAATGAAACACAAATAAGACTTAAAAGTCCACTCGGTTAAGAGATTTACATTGTTTACAATTATTAGAAAGTAACAGTAGGTTGATCTTCCTTAATACAACAAATTGCAGATTACAGATCAATGTTTTGCTCTCACAAATACTTCTGACCAATATATCACTTCAAACCTTAACATCAATTTCACTTACAGTCACTCGATAATATGCTCTGTGTAGCTCAGCTTGTTCACTGTGTAGCTCAGTTCTTATTCTGCAGCTCAATTCAATAACTTGTATGATCAAAATTGCATGAATGTTGGTTAACGCTCCACTCCTGCAATATCTCCCTCTTCTTCGGATTCTCTGATAAAATACAATGTATTTTCTTTCCCCTTAAATAGACATGTAAGCCATTTTATTTTCATCCATCAGATTTTGTCGCTTAATCATATCCACTGATTTTTCCGCTTAAAACTTCCTCAGCTGTGTGTCAATAACATGTTTAAATTAGCTCCATCAAATCTTCCTTGAATTTTGTTAGCCGTAGATCCTTGGAAAAAACTTTGTCTTTCCACCTTGGAATCATGCGAATCTAGCTCATCAACTTTATCGACTAAACTAATCATTTAGTGCAATTATGTTTTCCTCAGTTAACAAAGAAATGCATCGGTAAACCTTCATCAGTTAAAATTTTTCTCGGTATACAACACATTGCATCGGTGTATACTATCGTCAGTGTTTACACTGGGATTCTCGGTAAACATTAAACTGTTCTATTTTACCGACAAGCACTGCTTTGTCTTTCTGTTATGTTCTCCATAATAGATGAATACAACATACTAAAGTCAATATAATGAGATCAAAGACTCATCAATAAGTTATCCAATGCATTCCTTATCCTCATCGGCTATAACCATCTTCCACCATTCTTCAGATGTCTCGGTATGATAACTTACAAGATAAGTACTTGTCAAACTAATATGAAACTAGTTGACATCAATGACAACATAATACTGATTTAACATATTGTATATCTATACAACCACTTTTCATGTGATCTTCAATCACTATTTCAACAATCTCTTCAATCAGTTGTAAATTAGTTATAGGTTCAACAATTGCTTGATGTTTTATCGGTTTGATGAAAGATGTGTGCCTTGTGACTCTATGAGATGAAAAGCCTTTCCTGCAGCCACTACTGTTCACCTTCCTATAGCCATATGTGAAATTTTGTTTGATAGAATTCAATACCTAATAAATGTATGAATGAGATAATGGATCATTTAATGAGTTGGATGTCTTGAGATGACCCTTTTCAGCATGAATAGTTGTTAGTTATTACAGGTACCAAATCTCAAGGAGAAGATTTAGCCTCCACTAGATCACTGCAAAATTGATTCAAAGTATACCAATTCAATAACAAGGAATGAGGAGACAACTGGGAAGTTATACACCATGAAAGGGGAGCATTCTAGGAATCCAACAAAAGACATCTTGATGACACACAAATCTAGGATAGTGGTGCATTAATTCTTTCAAAATGATTTGACTCAGTTCTCTCTCTTGTGTCCACTTCTCCAATGTAAAGGTCAAGATGTAATAAAATTTTCCCATTTATGTGGAAAAGGTTAGTTAGTTGTTAGGTTTCATATTTAAATAAATAGCTACATTCTCCTTTAGAGAAAGAGTTGGAAGTTTATCATTGTATTAGCTTTAGTTGCAAGTAATATAGTTTCAAGTTGCAAGTTGTGAGCAATGTACTTTTTAGTTTCAATTCAATAAAAAAATTTCTTGGAATTTGTAGTTTAATCTATTGTGTGCTTGAGAGACTACCTAAGGGGGACCACTTAGGGAAGTTGTCTATCTTTTCCATTTCTACAATTAGAGTAATTATACTTCATTTTCCTAGAACTTTAGTGTGTCTTTCCTGCAACTTGTAGAATTATAGAGTTGTCAATTATTTTTGTAGCCACTAGGGACATAGTAGTTCATGTCTTCAAATTTGGGTTTAGTTTTCATTTTGGGAAGTATATGTTAGGTGAAGTAAGTTTCTAGCATGGTATTTTCAAGAAAGAACACATGTATGAAATAGGTTGTTAGTGCATATACTATGCAGGACCATTTCAAGTCTAACATCCCTGGGTTGACAATTAAATGATGTCCTTAGGTAGATTATAAACTGCCAATTGTGGTATATAATCCCTGAGTAGAGGAATATATGTTCCTAGTTATCAAGCTAATTAAGGACACTATAGAGAATATGAATTATTTTATGGGGAATCTAAACACCTTTTGCGATTCCTTAGGGAGCAAGGTCTCTTTGGCCAAATCCATTTTGTTAGGCTAGGAGGAAAACCCACCAGAATGGTGGAGAAAGTTCTCTATCTCATGGGGTGGTCCTAACCATATGGTAAGGTATCTTTGGATTACTTTTTCAATCAACCCTAACCTTAATTATATGTGGGAGTGGGTCATAGCTAAAATTGAGAAGAAGTTAAATAAGTAGAATAACTAATTCCTTTCTAGGGCAAGAAGATTTTAGGTCTGTTAGAAAATCCTTAGTTCCTACCCTATCTATTACTCCTTGGCTTGGTTATTTAATCAGGTTCATATCAACTTCATTTATAAGAGCATTCGAGACTTGTGTGGTTTGATGGGAAAGAGAATAGAAAAACACAGGTTGTGAGTTGGGAATGGTGCACCATAATTAAAGAACTTGGAGGTTTGGGATTGAAATACATGAGGATTCAAGGTATTACCCTTTTAGTAAAATGGATTTCCAAATCTATCCAAGGACATGAACCATGGAAGATTCTTGTCAAACACAACATCAGGAGAGCTATCCATATCCAAGGAAAGACATGGAAAGGCCTACATCTGAATGATTTTCTAACTCTTAACCTTGATCTAAGAGTTAAAGGCTCCAATGTTTTCAAATCTATTTGGAAGAGTGGAGTTACGTTAGAAACTTGATTTCTGGGAATAGCCTATTTGATCAGAATAATAAAATATGTGGGGAGAGATCATTCTGGTGGAATCTATCTCATGGAAACAAACCTCTAGCTCTTCTTCAAGGTTGTTTTGCAAAAAAAAGGGCTTCTAAAGATATTAAGTGCTTCCAAGGCATCATTCTAAATGGAAATATCATAAGATATAATGAGTTGGTTTAGAAATTTGGCTTCCCCCCCCCCACACAATGGAGAACTTATACCTTTTTAAGAGATGTCTATAGGTGCCTTAACCTCCCCAAACTTTATAGAGAATCTGGTGATAGAACTAGCCAGTTCAAGTGGCTAGATGGTTCTCCTCTACATCTTGTCAAATCCAAAATGGTGTATAAGCTTCTCACCCATTAACTTGATATCATAGATCACCTCAATTGTAGCTGGAACATTCTCCTTGAGAAACCTACCTGGAGTAAGAACTTGTTTAATCTTTGGCACCATCCCATTGAACCCAAAATTTATTGCTACATATGGCACCTCCTCTTGTAAAGATTGCCCTTTAAGTAGCCTAGTGATGAGCCTAATATCTGCTCTGTGTTCAAATGTTGTGAATCTGTCTCTCATGTATTCTTTGAATGTGTTTTTTGCAAGAGAAGTTTGGGGTATCTTTTGTATGGTGTTGAACAACAACTTTAACCTTTCTCATATGATTTCTTGAACTATTTTGAGTAACAATAAACATAGTAATAATTTTTGGTCTATTCTTTCTTTATTGTTATGGTCTATCTTGAAATTAAGGAATGATGATGTTTTCAATGGGAAGGCTAGGTATCTTACTGAGTCTCTACAGAGACTCATTTAGTCTAGCATTGCTTTGCGGGTCACATTCACTCTAAAAATGAAAGAACAAAAGTTTCTTAGCCTCCTGAGAGAGGGTAGATCAAAGATAAGAAAGAAGGAGGTGGCCTATGGGTATACCAAGGTTATTGAGAAAGATGAATTTGATACCCTAGTAGATTTTATATAGAAGCTAAAGGATGAAAGGAAGGAAAAGACAAAGATAGAACCAAAAGAGCACCTCCCTCAGAATAGGCATCTAATATCAGGAACCCTCCACTTGATGTTGCTTCCAGAGTACCTACGGAGGAATGGAATACAAGGACTTTCAGAGCTCCCTCTACACCTTCTCTTGGTTTCACTTATGAGAACCCTACAAGACCCAGTCACCCCCTTATTGTCCAAAATGTTGTGCCTCTTGAAGATCCATAGGTAGGAATCTTCAATGCACCACTTGTTGGCAGGCCTCCTACTACTAATAAAGCTTGGTCTTTCCTTTCCTAGTTATTTAGTTCTAAGTTAGATTTTGGTTCTGAAATGTAAATATCCTCACTATGTAATCAATCAGGATAATACTCTAAATTTTGATAAGCTTTGGGTTTGCATCTACTATCAAGGAAGTACAAAAATTTAGAACATCTATTTTTCTATGTATGTTTTTTCAACTATAATCAATAGAAAAAAAAAACTCATCCACATGTTATATAATAAATTCGATTGGAAATAAAAACCTAAGATAAATATTTATTCAATTCAAATTTAAAAAATAATAAATAATAAATAAAATTGATCATAACATGTTACACATTAATTAGACCTTAGAAAATATCCAACACTTAAATTTCCAAACATATTGTCAAACAAAATGCCTCATTTAGAAATGAAGTACTAATGTCTATTTAAGATAGATTTGTCCAAGAATTATTCTTCAAGACAAACTTTTAGATAAATTTCTTCAGGATGATAAATTTAATTAATAGATCCTACTATAACATTATCAATAGTGCATATCACATGTCTTGTTCAAAGAAATCATCAGTCAAATGTATTTTTTGAATATCGATCTTCTTTTGAGAAATAAATATGTCTCCCTTAGAAGTGAGCATTCCCTTCAAATAAAGCTTACTTGGTAGCAATTACATCTCATTAACTACTACTTCACTTTCTAGTTCATCATCATTGTTGTACACAAAGTGAGTATTTTTCCTTTTGAAAGTGATAATTCGACCATTATCATGCACTAAAACCCTTGTTCAATCCTTGTTAGATGTCCTTACATTGGTTATCATCAAGGACCTCTCCATATTTTTAATTATCATCTTCATTATTCATAGTTTAGAATACTCAACTTGGGCTTAGATCCAGGATAAGACAAGCCCAAATCTACATAAAATTATAATGGTGCTACATATGTTTTTGAAAGTGAACTGTTGTTACCAAATGCAATAGAGGAATCTATCTACATTTGTGGGAACCAAGAATCTATACGGAGATGTAATAATTCTGTTCTGAGATAACATTTGTTGTCTTGGAGCAACCTTGTCAACCCTGTGAAGAAGTTATATCACTAGGTAGGGTAGTAGTGTCTTAAATTAAATAAATGATCATGCATTCAAGATAAACAATCCATCAAGCTTAAAAGGGTATGGCAGTAATTTACTAATGGAAGTGTAGACGCTTAAAATCCTCTCATAACGTTATAATTATTTAAATAATTAGTTATATTCCTCTTGCCTATTTAATTAAATTTGGCTCATTATTCTATAGTATTTAAATTTAAATTCAAATACCCCTCCTACAAGTGTATTAAATTTTATTTAAATACCTTTTCCCCACATAAACCCTTGTTTAAATAAATTCTAATTTATTTAAATCCCTTCATATTCTATTATTCTTCTAAACTATGATTAGTTTAATTTTTAATTAAATAAATCCTAAATCTAAACCAAGATCCTACTCTACACACATAACTCTCAACAAATAGACCTACTTCTTAATTTATTTATTTTTTTTGGTAAAAGGCCGAAGCCCTGAAAGTTTTTTATTAATATAAAAGTTATTTTACAATGTGACCCCGCTCACTGCAGGCGCTAGTAGGAAAGAGCGGGGTTGAGAAAACCTCCAGCCTTGCCCGGGACCGAAGTCCTGTACTTATACAAAATTTACATGGGCATACCCATGACTTGACAATTGTCAAGATTTTTAAATATACATAGCTACCATAGGCATACCCATGGCTCGATATCTATCGAGATTTATACATCATTTCATGGGCGTACCCAAGACTCAATAAGTTTGAGATATGTTTTTTCTTTTAAAATCATATTTTAGTTGGTATACATTGATTGGTGTTTTGACCAGAATAAGTCCTTTATACAATTAAATATCATTATCTGATCCTCTTCTTGTCGATAACGATTTGTTCATCCGGATATGAAAAATACCTGAAATATAAGACATCTTCCAAAACCAGGGGTTAACCAACATATATATAAAGAACTTTTACCTTGATTTCATTACCTGTCTAAAAATAGTGGGTATTATTAAAAAATACGTTATAATTAGAAGTAAAGTGTCATCATAACCTTAGTTTTTACCTTTCCAATCATTGCTATTAAAATCTTCTTACCTTTATTTAATCAAATACCTTACTGAAAGAATAGTGATAGAGACCAAATGCGCCTAAAAATTCATAGCCCTTACCAGTTAAGGTTGTAATTTCTTGTAACTTATAATCATTAAGAGTGATTGCCAAAGGACAAAGCCTACTCTACTTTATTATGTTATCAAGAAGAAGTGCTAGACTAAGGTATATTGCAGGTCTATATATATTAAATCAAAGGAAATTCCAACTGAGGGAATAACATCTCTTAAGAGAGATTAGCCAAAGTGCAAATTACCAGTACATATGGTTGTCTATATTATCCTAAATATATATAACCAGATGTACAGTCTATTAGCCATGCTGTGAAGCCAACCAAAGATAATCCTGATACTCAAAATTCATATATTGAAGCTGATCAACTATGTATAAATATAGATATACATTTAACAACATATCTATATTTATACAAAGAAAAAAGATTGAATAAATCCCGATTCTAAACTTTGTAAATCAATAAAAATTAGTAATCAGCACCAGTACAAATTTGGTCACATAATCACAAGAGTGGAAGGGATGCCTTGCGATCATGCGACAAGGCATATGTACTAAGTGCAGTGGCTGGGGTAGATGAGCGGTCGCAATAAGGACTAGTTGTATATATTACCCTAAATATATATAACCAGATGTACAGTCTAATATCAATGCTATGAAGCCAACCAAAGAAATCCTAATATTCAAAATTCATATATTGAAACTGATCAATTATATATAAATATAGATATACATTTATCAGCATATCTTTATTTATACAAAGTAAAAAGATTGAAGAAATCCTGATTCTAAACTTTGTAAATCTATAAAACTTAGCAATCAACATCAGTACAAATCTGGTCGCATGATCGCAAGAGTGGAAGGGATGCCTTGTGATCATGCAACAAGGCATATGTACTAAGTGCAGTGGTTGGGGCAGATGAGAGGTAGTCAAAATTTCACTCCATCTCCGGCCAGTGTTCATCAAAATTGTCTTCATCCTTAAAAGTCATGAGAGCCACCTTGTCGGACTGAGGGATATTAACCAATTCCTCAATGTAGGTTTGCATAGATCGATCCAGGAAAGGGATTGTGAGGTTTTGGTCAATACAATGGACCATCTTCTCCAAACCACCCAGATGTTCTGCTAAGAACACTTCCCTAGCTACTGATATTATGTCCTCTTCCTTTTTACCTGCAAAGGTAGAAAGGGCTATAAACTAGCCAATGACCCCTCCATTTGTTCTGTAGGTAAAGGAGTTGTCAAAGTGTTGATCCCCTTTAGCCTTCACCAATGCCCTTCTGGTTGAATCTGGGAGTGGAGTCAGCATTTGATTCATTGTTTTATAACCGTTTGATGATCTTACATCAATGGTAAAGCTTGAATTGTAACGACTTCCTCCAAAGCTCCATTAGCAAATCGACGATCAGGATTCAGATCTGACTCAACTTTAAAACACTGCCGTAGATCTCTTTAAAATTTGCAGGCTTCCCTCTTAACAATTTGTCTTTAGTTGCGCAACTGCGCAATCATGCAATTAACCACCACAGGAAACTAGTTACACTTGGTGAATTGGCGACTAAAGGGTTTCTGCTAGTTCACGAAATATTTTCCTCCATCGCTAAAAAAAATTTAGCGATCACGCAAGTGCTGCTCGCTGAATTGCCAAGTCCACTAGACCCTCACCAAAACATCACGCAATCTAGCAAACAAAGAGAAACCTTATTAGCACCGCTAAAAATATATCCTTACCACCAAATGGACTTAGAAACTTATCTGGGCCCACACAAGAAGATCGATGGCAGGTCGCATGATCGCATCGGCCGAAAAGATTCCAAGTGATCATGCGACTGTCGTTGATCAAGACTCTTCCCACCCATTGAAACACTGGGCCCGCCTTGGAACCCTGCCACCTCAATACACTGCCAACCAACCAGAGCACAGCATGTCATCATCTTCCCTGATAGCAAGACCACCAACCTTTGTCCATCAACGGGGCCACAGCATACATGGCACCCTTGTCGCATGATCGCAAGCAGTGAAAATGGCTCTTGCGATCATGCGACAAGGCCAAAAGATGACACCTCACCCCCCTTTTCTAACAGTAGGACCACACTGAGCACATTACCCTTTGAACTGAATTGACGGCTCTCGCTAAATCTCATTGGTTAAAAATCCCGTAGCTTTCCATCGCGGTGTAGCGAGGATCGTCGATCCTGCACACTTATTAATTCCTGTCAGACCCACCTGCCACCTCAGACCAACTGGAAAACACCACATCACACCAACCAATGGGGCCCAGCACAAGAAGTAGCTTTATCGCATGGTCACAAGCAATGAAAATGGCTCTTGTGATCATGCAACAAGGCCAAAAGATGCCCTGCAGACATATGAAATGATAAAACTGGGGGGAACTAAGGACTTAGGAAAAAATCTCAGAGGGGACCCCACCCAAAAAGGTAACTCCAGTCGCATGATCGCATAGCAATAAAAAAAATGATGTGATCATGCGACAAGGCCAAAGATAACCCGAAACCTTAGAAAGATTTAATAAAATGTAGGCGCTTAGACTTAGGGATAAGGAAAGGGGACCCACCAAAAACAACAGTTGCATGATCGCATAGGCCAGAAATAACCTATGTGATCATGTGACTAACCCACTTAAACACATGAAAAGAGCATTTTAATCAGCAATTGTGAGCTCTAAAAAGGGGGTACTTGTAGTTATCATGATGCAGGTCATGATGATAATGAGTAGAGATAAGCACCTTCGAGAAAGATGATATTTGTGTTCTAAAAAGGAGTACTTGTAATTATGTCTAAATATTACAGGGATCTAGATATCTCCAAGGATAGACTGATAAATTGCATTATGCAAACTTGGATGAATATTAATCCTTGGCAGGTAAAAATGATGAGGGGATAAAATTCAGCTTTAATGGAGGAAGCCTTTCTAAAGCCATGGATCTTCTGAATACTATTATAATGACGACAAGAAGGAACCAAGATATATAAGTTATAATGGCTATAATAACATAAATTCTTGATTGGCTATATTGAGACTACCAAGTTATCATTGCCAGCAGAGACACCTTCATCCCAACTTAGATAATGATAGCTATCACTCAGTCTGCTTCTAGGAGGGAAATATGTAGCAATCATGATATTGAAAGGTGCTAAGTGGAGGAAATATAAAAAACTCAATAAATAGAAGGGATAGTTCATCAAAATATATCTAACCCATCTACTATGGGTAGAGATGAAGGAGAGGATACAATCCTTAGGTGAATATGCTAGAGTCGTAATTGAAATCCTGAGATACATATGTTATAGTTAATGATATAATCTCTAAATCGATATCAAGGGACACCTTGCTTTATTATTTAAATGAGCCCATAGCTTGAGTATTACTCTAACAGGGGAGTATTGTTCAACTCAGGGAGGAGAAAGGTGGGTGTGAGTATCTTCGCTAAATAAATAGGCAATATACCATGGTTCTGGTTATTATAGTATACATACTTGGCGGGGTAGGAGGGAACAAGAATTAGAATAGCTGATTTTATGTTTTGATTAATGGGATGGAAGTAATTAACAAGTTAGATTCTTTTTTTATAATCCAGCAGCAAGAAGGTATATTAGCTAAGAGTATACTAGGTTTGATGTTCACCTATGATAGTTATTAAACCTCTGTTGTGCTAGATCTTTTGATTGTATCGCTGCAAAGGTCGAAGCTAAAAATTTGCTCCATTCTCTTGCTAGAACTAGCCAAGAGACTCAATATTGCATTTTAAAAGGACAAGAGATTAAAGGAATGTGGAGCTACAATGTCTAAAAGGAAAAGGCTAAGTTTGCGACCCTACTCGTAATCTCTGATTAATCTAATTATTTATTAGTTAAGGGTCCCATATGATTCTTTAGTAAGCTATCTTCCCCAAAGAGCTCCTATATTCTTATAAGTAAGAAGGGTTCCTATGATTAGAATGTCTCTATATGAGGATCTTGTATCCTCATAGGAGAGTTAGTTTCCCAATCTTCCTACTAAGATTAACACAGGGTAAGGTCTCTGCCTTAACCTTATCATTAAAATACCTCTTAAACTATTATATATGCTGTTCCAATGTTACTACTCCATTGGCACCTAGATTCGCTAACTTATCAGCCTCTGTGTTTCCTTCTCTGAAAGTATGTCTGATTTCATAATTGGGAATATTATCCATTAATAAATTAATCTCTTCTATTTTTTAATTTAAAACCCAATTAGGATTTTTTTTAGTGTGGATGGCGTTGATAATAATTTGGGAGTCTCCTTCAACAATTACTTTTGAAATGTTAAGATTTTTGCATAATTTAAGCCCTTCTAATGTCGCTACACATTCGGCCATATTGTTGGTTGTAGGGCTAATGGGTCTTGAGAATTTTGCTACCACTTCTGATTTCCAATTGCAGATTATCCCTCCTATACCTGCTACCCCAGGATTGCCTCAGGATGCTCCGTCAAAGTTGAGTTTATACCAACCAGCTTTTGGTGGTATCCATTTACAAGATGCTCTGTCCGTTTTAGTTTTGGACCCCCCTTTACCATAGAGGGGAGGGATAGCTAGTTTTGGCCATTTGCACCTGATTCTGTTATCCCAACTCTTAAAGGAATCTTCATAGCTCTGTTTGTCCCTGAGTTTAGGAGAGTCAGTTTCCCAATCTTCCTACTAAGGTTAACATAGGGTAAGGTCTCTGCCTTAACCTTATCATTAAAATACCTCTTAAACTATTATATATGCTATTCCAATGTTACTACTCCATTGGCACCTAGATTGGCTAACTTATCAGCCTCTGTGTTTCCTTCTCTGAAAGTATGTCTGATTTCATAATTGGGAATATTATCCATTAATAAATTAATCTCTTCTATTTTTTAATTTAAAACCCATTTAGGAGTTTTTTTAGTGCAGATGGCGTTGATAATAATTTGGGAGTCTCCTTCAACAATTACTTTTGAAATGTTAAGATTTTTGCATAATTTAAGCCCTTCTAATGTCGCTACACATTCGGCCATATTGTTGGTTGTAGGGCTAATGGGTCTTGAGAATTTTGCTACCACTTCTGATTTCCAATTGTGGATGATCCCTCCTATACCTGCTACCCCAGGATTGCCTCGGGATGCTCCATTAAAGTTGAGTTTATACCAACCAGCTTTTGGTGGTATCCATTTATAGGATGCTCTATCCGTTTTAGTTTTGGATCCCACTTTACCATAGAGGGGAGGGATAGCTAGTTTTGGCCATTTGCACCTGATTCTGTTATCCCAACTCTTAAAGGAATCTTCATAGCTCTGTTTGTCCCTGAGTTTATTGTTAATAATTTCTACAATGGATGCTTCTATCTTGTTAGCTATTGAGTTCCAAGTTAATTTTTGGTCCATAAAAATCCTTCTATTTCTTTCTTTCCATAATTCCCATACTAATATAGAAGGTGCTATTGTCCATATGTCCTTGAAGAGATTGTCTTTATACAGAGACGGCCACACTTTAAGGTTGCTGATTAAATCACAATGAGAAGCAAATTTCCATCCTAAACTTTGATGAAGCCAATTCCAACAATTTTGAGAAAAAGGACAATTAAGGAGAATGTGATTGGCATCCTCAGAATGGTTTTCGCATAGCAGGCATCTAGATGGTCCTTCAAATCCTAATTTATTAAGCCTGTCTATAGTAAGAATTCTATTTTGTAATGCCGCCCATAAGAACAATCCAGCTTTAGGGAGGCAGGATTTGTTCCAGCAAAGGTTCAAAGGTATATCGATGTTATCCATATTTTGGTTCTTAATAATTGTATTGTAACCCTCCTTAACAGAGTATTTTCCATTGTTAGATCCTGTCCATATTAAAGTATCCGGTCTATCTTTAAGAATTACTTCTCTATCATTTAATATTTTTAGGAGGTTGTTCTTCTCTGGCCAAACATCCTCAATTATATTTGTAACATTCCATTTATTGTCTTCCATCTTACCTAGGTAGTCCTTAAGGTAAGGGCCAATGACTCTTTTGCATTCTTCCATAAACTCCTTGGAGAAACCTAGTTTGTTAAGGGAGGGAAGGCCTGCCCATGAATCCTCCCAAAATAAAGCTCGATCTCCTACTCCTACATCCCAAGAAAGGAATTTGCTGATAATCCCTCTACAGTCCTTAATAAAATTCCATATCCGTGAGCCCTTAACATGTGATTGAGACCTAAAAATGTTGATGGGATCCACATCAAGGATGTACTTATGTAATAAAATTGATGCCCACTTACTACTTGATTCTTTGAACATTCTCCATATAAGTTTAGCCCCGAGGGCTTGGTTTTTCCATAATAGATTTTTAATGCCTAGGCCCCCTTTAGAAATCGGTTTACATAGAGTATCCCATTTGATAAGGGCAATTTTTTTTTCCTCGAAAGGACCTTGCCAATAGAATTCTCAAAGAATTTTGTCTAATTCCTTTTTAACGCAAATTGGGAGGGATAGGACCAATAATTGATACATGGGAACGGTTGAAAGGACAAATTTAATCATAGTTGTTCTACCTGCTTTAGTTAACCACTTTCCTTTCCATGAACTTTTCTTGTTTTGAACTTTGGATATGACTTGTTGCAATAATTTGGAGGATAAGAGACTTGTATCCAGATCAATACCTAAGTATTTACATGGAAATTTGCCAATTTTATATCCCATCATACCACAAATTTCTTTTTCAATTTTTGAGCTAGTGTTAATAAAGTAAATTTCTGACTTAGAAGGGTTGACATGTTGACCTGAGGCTTTCGCATAAAGAATTAGAATGCTTTTGAAGGCACTCACTTCCTATCTACTAGCTAATCTAGGTAAAATCATATCATCCGCAAACTGTTGGTGAGTTATATTTGGCACATTTTCTAAGGCTTTCAATCCCAGGATTTTCCCTTCTAAATGAAGCTTAGTAATTGATCTCCCCAATGCTTCTACCATAATGACATATAGAAAGGGGGATAATGGATCTCCTTGATGAATGCCCCTAGATATACTGAAAAAGTCTTCTGGGGTACCATTGACAAGAATAGAAATCCTAGGAGTTGAGATGCAGTTAAGGATAAGATTAATCCATTGTTTAGAAAAACCAAACGCTTCCATACATTTGCACAAGAATCTCCAATCTACTTTATCGTATGCTTTTTGAATGTCAATTTTCATTAACATACTAGGTTCCTTTGTTATCTGAGTGGTATGGACTATTTCTTGCGCTATAATAATACCATCCAGAATCGATCTATTTGCTACAAAGCCCGTCTGCTCTTCTGAGATAATCATTGGAAGGATGGATTTGATTCTATTAGCTAAGCATTTTGATAGGATCTTGTATATGGTATTACAAAGGGAGATAGGTCTGAAATCCCCTGGTTCTAAACACTCATCTTTCTTTGGGATAAGAGTAAAGAAGGTATTATTAATTTCACTTAATAAAGATCCTGAATTTCTAGTAGCTTCCACAGCTTGCCATACTTCTTCTCCAACGAAATGCCAACATTTTTGGAAGAAGCTAGCTTGGAAACCATCTGGGCCTGGTGCTTTATCTAGATGTAGTTGAAACACTGTTGCTTTGACCTCTTCTATTGAGAGCTTATTATTCATCATTTTGTTGTCAGAATCCATAATCAGCTTAGGAATAGCTTTAAGCATTTCATTTTGGGCATGAAGGTCAGAAGCTTATGTAGTGTTGAGTAGGGAGTTGTAAAAATTCATTAGTACATTTGAGATTTGTATAGGATCCTCAGTAATAAGTCCCTCAGCTGACTTAATTCTGGTTATTCTATTGATGCTCCTTTTAAAATTAGTTGTATTATGAAAGAATTTAGTGTTACTATCGCCCTCCTTAAGCCAAGATTCCCTGGATTTTTTCTTCCAGAAGATTTCTTCTTTGAGAAGGATATCATTGTATCTAGCCATCAACTCTTTTTCCTTATGGAAACTAAGATCGTTCATACCTTGTTCTATTACTATGTTGTTAAGGTCAGAGATTTCTTGTTCTACCTTGGTTTTTCCTTTGAATATGTCATTGAAGTGATTCTTATTCCATTCTAACACTTTGTTTTTAATAATTTTTAATTTAGCTGTTAAGCAGAACATTTTTTATCCTTTGACCGAGGTTTGTTTCCACCAATCCTCAAGAAGGATTATGAATTCCAGATTTTGGAACCACATAAATTCAAATTTAAACGGATTCCTCGAGGGTTTAGAATTTTCTGTTATGGTAAGCCTGACAAGGAAGTGATCCGATCCTGCTTTAGAAAGTATCTCCGCACTGACTATTTGATTAAAGTTTTCAGAATTAGTTCTAGTAAAGAATCTATCTAATTTTTCAGCTATGTAGCTAAAGCCCGCTCTTCTATTATTCCAAGTATAGATTCCATTAATAGTATTTATGCTTATTAGATGATTAACCTCAGCCCATTTGCCAAAGTCTTTATGAGATTGCGAAATATACTGAGAGCCTCCAAATTTTTCTTCTAGATTTAAGATAGCATTGAAATCTCCTCCGATGATGAAGGGATGTTCTCATTTTTCAATTAGAAGATTTTGTATTTCCATCCAAACTTTTCTTTTTTCCTCATTAGGGATTGGCCCATATATGTTGATCAGGTAAAATTTTTAATCGGATTTTAGGCTATTAATTGTTAATGTCATCCATCTATCGTTAATGGGTGTGAGTTGGGCCATTACTTTACAGGGATCCCATAGAACTGCCAAACCACTAGAGAGGCCTATTGATGGGACATATTCTGACTTCCATATACCTAGTCTTTTACTGAACTTGTTAATTTCATCTTTATTAAGCTTAGTTTCTTGTAACATAATGATTTTGGAGTCAAATTTTCTTAAGTATCTTTTGATTAATCGTTGTTTGTTAGGGGCATTTAGACCCCTAACATTCCAAGTAGTGACTTTCATTGTTCTTTGGGAAGGAATTTTGACTTCCCTGTGTTCAGAATATCCGCTATCTTTTTTTGGTTACCTGCATTACCATCCAACGTTCTCAACTCAACATCTGACTTCCTACCTCTTTTCTTTTTGAGTTTATTAATATTGGGTGTACTTAAACTACCTCTGTTTATGGCTATGCCTAATTCTCTATTTTCATTAGTGATCCCGAAAAGGCCTTCTATTGCTTCTTTAACCAAAGTTGTTTCTCCATCAAACCTTATTATAGAATTAACCTGGTTGTTTGAGTTTTTTTGCTCATTTAAGGAACAATCTAGGGGTTCATCTCTATCTATGATCTCCTTGCCATAAATTTCCACTATATCTACATCATTTCCTGCCAAATCCAAATTTAATGCTTCTAGCTCTAGAGGAATATAAACAGCTAGTTCCTTCCCATTAACACAGGTAGGCACATTTAAGTTTTCCTTATCATTTATATGTCTCTTTTGCGTTATGCCTGTCTATAGCTTCTTGACTGATTTTTTTATCTGATTGGTCTGAATTTTTGTCAGGGTTATCCAAAAGTGCAATTTTTGAAGCTTCCTTTTCTTGGGAAGAGGGAAGGAGATGCTGATTCGGACTATTATTTTGTTCCTTATTTTCTTCTAGGATGCATTCTCAAATTTGTTTAATTAGTATTTCCTTTTGGAGTTTTAGTTCATCGAAGTCACAAGTTTCGTCAAGAAACATGTCCATAAGTTCGTCTGTTAGTGATTTTCCTAAGTAATTAATAATTTGATTCACCTCCTCTTCTGTTCTATTTACCTGCTCAACTAATTCTACTGCATCAGCACATTCTGGCTTCAAAATCAAATTAGTTGGTAGTTCAGTCCTATTACCTTCATCTTGAAAACAAATTTTATTATTATTTGTTCCAAGTTCTATTTGTTCTGATTTACTCTCCCTATTGAATTTTTCATATGGTTCTTGCCTTATAATGTTAACTGGGTTATTATTTATTGGAAGCATTGCTTCAGATATTTGGGGGTTTGTTAGATTAACCATAGGTAAATTAATTGGGTGTTGATTGGGTATTGATTTGTCTATATTATTAATTTTACAGCCATAGTCCAAACTTTTTTGTTTATCGTTCTCAGTTCTATTTTCCATGTTCAGCCTCAATATTTTCGTGGTTTCTATCCTCCTTAAAGAAGTATGAGCGTTGGATGAGTCCTGAGGAGTGTCATTTATAGCCGGAGTGTTGATTTTATACAAATTGGGAGGAGGAATCTTAGAATACTCCTCTTTGTTATTCACGATTTCAAAACCCGCTTTGTTATTTAAGAAGTTTACTTTTATTCTATTGTCTGTGCCATGGTGAAAATCTGAGCAATCTCTAAGAGTAAGTGAGAAAGGATTTCCTCCTTTCTCAGAATCTTCTATGTAGTTATCTAAGATCTGGGGATTTATAATTATGGAATTAGAGTTAAAACACAGTTGAAGGGGAGGAATGTAATTATCATGATAATTTAAATTAATTATGATAATCACATCTATTTTGTTATGTTTAGTTGTAACTATCCTTTTAAAAATTCCGATTCTATTGCCTATATTTTTAATGATTTCTGGATGATTAAATTCTAATGGTAGATTTCTTAATAAAATAGTTTTTTCTACTTGGAAATCCACTACTTTTATTGGATTAAAAAAGGGAAACCACGAGCATACAAAAAAGGAAATATCTCTGAATTTTAGATAACCTTTCTCTAAAATATCATTTTTGAGCTTACTACTCTTGCAATCTACAAAAATAAAGTTATCTATCATGATAGTAGTACTTACCTCCGGGGGAAGAAACGATGCCAAACCTTTGATTGTATCCTCTAAAAGGGCACCTGTACCCATCCATTTGCATATGACACCTGTTTCTACATAAACATGTTGATTTTGCACAATGTATTTTTCATCCAATGTTATCCTAAGATGATTAGGACCATGATTACCATATTTTGAAAGTGTTGAATGGCTATGGTTAGCTGCACGCCTATGTGGTGGGGTGTAAATGCTATCATTACACTTATCATGAGATGAATTACCCTCATTATAGGGTTTAACCATATTATATGACTTCCTGTTCATAGAACCCATATTTTCCTTCCTTCGATGAGGAGGGCTATAAGCATTTGGGGATTTATGAATAAAAGCTAGATCTTTAATATCCTTAGAAGTTCTATGTGCCATGCCTAGAGTTTTGGATAGGGGGACGGGGGAATTTATCATATTGGGTTCTGCAGGTTCACCTTCCAGATGTGATTTCCCCTAGGAAGCTACTCCCCCTACCAAAACCCTACTACTCTGATGATTTACTAAGTGTGAAAGTTTTTTACTAGGGTTAATATCTCTGCTTAGTATTTCAAAAGAATTTTTAAGAACAATATTACTGCTATTGTGATTTATAGGAGAAGATTTTACCATTTTCCTACCTTTGACCATGTGCCATTCCTCGTTTCTTGATCTGCCACCACCAGAAGATGCCTTAGTCTCTTTCAATCCTCCTCCCCTCGCAGCAGATAGAGGTTCATAGGGGCATTTGGCCAGAGATGTCCTGGATGACAGAGCCTTTATGGTCCGGGGGTGATCATACTACTTACTTTCTGATAGCCATGGATAGGGTTTGTACAAACTGTGAGTGGTAAGGTTTTGAGAAGGTGCCACTCCATCTTTCCCCACTTTGGAGTTAGCTTGAAGTGAGACCTACTCAATAGACTTTGCCCTTACCATCTCTGAATTATTTTTCTTCAAATTCGCATACTTGGTTTTAGCAAAAAAATTCATTTGTGCATCCAGTGATTTGACAGAGAAAACCTTTAGCTCCATAATCTTGTTTTGGAACCAATAGTCATTGGAAGTATGGTTTTCAAAATCAGGTTCCAAAACCCTAGTTTTAATTGCTAAACACTTATCAGATTTCTTAGCGATATGCTCTTTGTAACCATTGTTCGGGGGATTAACTGAATTAACATGTGAAGCGATGATCTTGTCCTTAGATTGCTCATTTTGTTGAGCATCCTACAAACTTTTTGCCTTCTGCTTCGCAATGAACTCATTGAGGTGATCTTAATTGGGATGGAGATGACGGACATCCCTGAGTTTGTAGTATGTATGTTTGTGCCCATATTGCCAACAATTAAAACAATAACTAGTGAATTCCTTTTACGGGCTAGAATATCTGGTATCCGAATATTGAGCAGGCTTGGAGGACAATTTCGCCGAGGTAGAATCTAGATTTTTGGCTTTCGCTAGGTCATGATGAATAAGTCATAGCTTGACCTGATGATTCTGCAAAGTTATTTTCCTTTGAAGTCTAATTTTTCGCATTTTCGCAAGCAGTGATTTTCTTCTTTTTATAAAATAAGAATAATGCTTTATTTGTGCCAAGACCTACTTCTTAATTAACTAAGGTTAATTAAGATAATTTTTGGATTCCTACACTCATTAACCCTAATTATTTTCTCACATGTGAGAAAATTTCAAAAAATTGCCTTTTCAAAAAAAACTTAAAAAAGCCCAAACAAGGTTTCTTACAACCTTGATGACACCTCTTACACATTCTAAAAACATGAAAATAGACTTTTTCTCTTACACCTTACACATGTGTACTTGAAGTACACATTGACCCATCACATCTCAAGTTTCTCACACATGTGTGTGAGAAAAATTGGACTCTTGCATGGCTTATGTATCCTTCGTGTGGCACCTAGGTGGATGCCACATGTGATCCACCTCACCCCAACCCTCCAAAATCCTATAAATAGGAGCCTTGCCAAGAGTAAATCATCTGTTATTTTTGCATTAGAGTTATCATGCTAGTAAAATTTTAGAGCTTTATTGCATTTAGTGTTTTTATCTAATATGTTTGGTAGTTGCTTACATTAATGGTAGAATACTTGCATATTAGTTCATATCTACTTTCCTTAGTCATATTGAATGCTTGAGGCTAGTTCTTCATAACTAGTTCTTCGGCCCATTCAATGCCATCTCCATTCTAGTTTGTAGTTTTATCTTGCATTGATCATTTTCAATCATAGTGGGATTTAGATATTGTGTTAGGAGAGCACACCTACAAATATCTCTAAGAGCTAAAATCAAGAAAATCTTGGGTGCATTTTCTTATTTCTCATCGAAGGTTGTAGAGAAAGCTTCTTAGTTTGGTTCTTGAAAGTTTACTAAATGTTAGATTTATATTTGAATATCATGTTTATTATTTGAATGTTTAAGCTTTCTTGCAATAGGTAGGTTTTCATCACATACATTTTGGCACGCCTAGTGGGACCCACGTCTCTATCTAAAACTTATTTTCTTCCATTTTTCACTGCTCTTGGAAATTGTCACACATTGGCATCTCCACCCTGGAACTGTCGTCTGAGAAAATTGGCATCTACGCCTAGGGACTATCGTCTTTGCTTAGGCTTAAATTTTTAATGTTTAAAAGTTTATTTTGGAACATTTAGAATTTTTAACTCTCTGGTTTCTGTCAAAACGCATTTTTAAAAAAATTAAATGCTGCCAAATTATTTCAAAATTTATTTTTAAACTTTGCAAGTTAACTTTCATTATTACTATCGTCTGTGCAGGTTGACTATCGTCTATGTGGTTTGGCATCTATGACTGTACTCTATCATCTGCACCCCTCAAAAACTATGTTGCCAGCTATCAGGTATAACTTTGTCAGTTTTATATCTGCGATTTTGTATTGTCATCTATGATTTTGAATGGTGTATACGATAGTTGACTGTCGTCTGCACAGATTGTCATCTATGACCTATCATTGGCATCTATATTTTTCCTGCTAATTTATCTGGTTTTTTTGCAGCACCCCAAATCTAAAGATTGCAAATTCCAAATTAATAATATTGGGTGTTGCAGGACGTTGACAGAAGATCTATACAAACACTAAGACTAGTCACGCTTTTGTTTCGCAAGTTGCCTAGGAGATATGAATAAGCATTGTGTCTTTATTAATTTTTTCTTAGGCATTTAATAAAATTTCACTTGTAGTGTTTTTCCAAGTGGTAGGGGATTATGCTCTTATCTCTTTGAGACAATAAAAAACCTAGACCCATTTGGCATTATACTTTAATAGGGGCTTTGGAAAAGAACAAGCGTATTTGGGAGAAAACCATGTTGGATAGGAGACTATTCTCTTTTCCCCTTGAGGGAAAATCATAAATCCAAAATCCTATGGCTAATCCATATCTTTTCATTTCATCCTTTAGATGGGCCTACCAGCGAGGTAAAAATCTCCTGAGAACAACCCACATGAGAACGAGGTGTTATCCCACCACTCCAACTCACATTAATGAAATTTTCTTTTTGGGGTTAAAGCCTCAAAATTCAGATGAAATTTGAGCTTATACACATATCTCACCTAAAACTTAGTAGGGCCTCATGGTCTAAATCACATTTACGTGACTGCTTGTGTCAAGGTTCTTTGTGGGGCTATATGTCCTAGTCGTTCTTACATAGACACAAAGGGTGTGTTTGAACAGAGATCCTTACTAGAAGCTGTAGAGATGTAGTGACCACCTGATTCACCTCCAAAAGGTTGATAATCTATGTGCAAGGAGAATAGTAATCTCCCCAAGACACTCACCATATTGATCCCCCTTCAACGTTAATACTTTGATAATATGACATCATGAATGGAGCCATTGTGTGCTTGGTGATGGCCATATTCTAAGGAGTTGTTGGGTGTGTTCCTAAGTTAGTGAGAAAAGGTTTTCAATCTCAGCCAATCTCCTTCTAATGATAAGAAGTGTGCTTGTTATTTTTCATTGTAAAAAAAACCCATAAACTTGAATCCCACAAGGTTGCCTTGTCCTTTGTAGGACTATTTTTTACAAACATGCTTGTAATCCAAATGTTTTATGTATGTTTGAGGATCAGTTCTTTCCATTGAACAAATTGACAAAAATCAAGTTAAACGTCTTACTAATCAAATTATTTAAAAAACACTCTGAATCCTGGATTGTCATCTTTGCAGATTGTCATCTTTGTCTGAAAAAAGTCATCTCTGCTTAAAAATAGTGAGCAATCTAATTCCATGAAAACATTTGAGATTTAGTTCCTCAGAAGCCCTTCAAATTATTTGATGTGAAACATTGATTTACCCCATCAAAATTAACATTTTCTCAAGGCATGACCGATTTGAAAAAACATATGAAAGTAAAACTCTCTATCTCACGATTCTATAAAGAGAAAAATATTGTTAATTAGAAAGCCAAAACCCATCAATCTTATTCATAATCTATCCAAAAAGTTCTGGAGGTTAGTGAGAAATTTGATAAAATCACCTACAACAATTGGGTTGCTAATTTTGTTGCCAAAAACAAAGTGAACATGGCATTTATCACATGGGAATATTACGATTAAGTACCATCAACCTTCATTCCTCTTCAAGTCATTCATCCCTTTCTCATCTTTAAACACTTCTTCCTTCATCCACCTTTCGAGATATTAGGAGCGTTAATCAGAATCTTGGACTTTAAATCAAAATTGAGTCAATCCATCTTTTACACCTTCATCAACCAATAGGGTGAAAGAATCATTCCATTAGTGTCTCATGAATCTTAAATCAAAGTAAACATTAATCCCTTGCTACTTTGAGAATAAATTCTTTCTCTAGTAGTCCTAATCTAGTCCTATTTTGTTTGGGGATCGTCAATCTATCACCCAAATAAGAGAAGACTTTAAATCAAATCCAATCCTATTTTTGCATAATCACAAGGTCTTATTTCACGTAGATTTGTTCCAAACCTTTAATCAAACCAATCATCAAGGCTTAGTTCCTCTTGAATCCAACCTAATCAATCAATCCAATCCATAATCAAATCATTTTTCGAGGCTTTTTCCCTCTTCAATTAGTCTAATCAATCATCGAGGCTTAGTCCTCTCAATCTAATCCAAACTTAGTCCAAGTTGCTCCTAGTTCATCAAATCCTTTCTTCTCTTCATCATCCCTCATCAATCATTCATCCATCTTCAATTCAACTATTCTAAGGTCACTCATGCATGGTACTTACTTGATCACAAGAAAAACTAAGACAAGAATCTCTCACTATGGATAATGATCAGGAAATTGTCTATCAAGAAGACTTTAATGATGAAGAAGAACCACACATGGAATCTACCACAATCATATCTGAAAGTGTCAATGCCAATCCATGAGCTAAAAAGTTTTTTGAGGATCCTAACAACTTAATCTTAGTGGGAGATTTAATCCAAACCAATAGTTCTAACATCTTCATGAATCTTATTCAAAGGGTTGTTACACTCCCTAACAATTTTGATGAAACCTTGCTTGAGAATAACCTGACTCAAACCAACAAAATAAAATTAGTACCCATCATGCCATCAATATATGATAATATAAATCAACCTCCCCATGATATACTTAAACAAATCTGATAACTCTTAAATAGTCCAAACTCAAACAATGGGGTGAGTAATGATGGCTTAAATATGGGTTGTGAACCTGAGCAACAACCAGGGTCCTTAGGACGATGCTCGACTTCTATTTTCTCAAAGCTTGGTGGGGTCCTAAAAAATCAAAATTCTGCACATATCAACAACATTGCCCAAAGACATAACACCAATCCTCCCCTCTCAAAGGACATAATGGATCATCCAAAGGAGGAACAGATCACACCCACACAATTGCTAATAATAATCTTCCTAAACTAGTCCAACAAATTGACAAACTCAAAGGTATGATGATGGTTATGCATAAAGGCAGGAAGAAGTAATTCTCTTTCACAGAGATATATCCTTATCCCTTTGACAAATCAATTACTCTTCAACCATTCCCCACCAATTTTGAAATTTCAAATTTGATAAATACAAGGGAGACTCATGTCCTACACAACATGTCAAAGAATTTTATGTAGAGGCTCAAGAGGTTTCCCACAATGATCATTTTCTTCTAAGATGTTTCACTAGGAGTCTTGGCAGACTAGCCTTGGATTGGCTATTGAGTCTTCCTCCTATTTCCATATCTACCTTTCATGACCTTGATGAGAAATTTGTTACACATTACTCTTATAATATCAAACATCAAGCGTCACTTAGTGACTTATGTAACATGAAATGAAGAAATGGAGAAACCTTTTCCAACTTTCTCCAAAGATGGTGACATATTTCCAATTGTATACCCTGGAAAATCCCAGTTTCACATCTAGTTGATATCTTTACTAAAAATCTGGTTACAAAAATATCATTCTAGATGAAGATGGCTACCCCAGATCCATTCGAGGCACTCATTAAAAAGGAGAAGTCCATTGAAGATGGGATTTTGATGAAAAGAGTGATTAAGCACTATATCCCTAATTCATCTAACAACACTAATGATAAACCCAAGTTCTGGTCCAAGAACAAAGGTGTTATTAATGATGGAGTGATAGATGCTAAACATGTCCAAAATGTTCAAGCATCCAACAACAATAACCAAGAAAATCATAACAATAATGACCAAAACAATCACGATCAAAACATCAATCAAAACAATCATAATAATTCGAATAACCAGAATCAAAATCAAGGATCTGGTTATCGCGGTTCTCTATTTTCACGTTATAATGGAAACAACAACACTAATCGATAGCAACAATGATGACAATTTACACAGCTAGCAGATTCCCTTGATGTCATCTTTTGATGTCTAGTCGATCAAGGGATGATGGTTTACCCTAATGCCAGGCCTTTTAATGAAAATCAACCAAAACCCAACTGGTATAAGGATAATGAATACTTATCATCACATTAAAGGGAATGAGATCAAAAAATGCATGAAATTTCATCATTTTGTGCAAGATTTGATTGATGATGGTAAAATAGAGGTAGAAGGAAAAAATGCCTCTACCTCTAATGTCCAACTAAAAATGTATTCTAAGCCTTTTCCAGAACATAATCAAAATAATGTATCCACATCCAAAGGATTTTCTTATGATTACTCTACAAACAAAATCTCTGGAGATGAACGCACTTGCGATAAACAAATGAAAAATGATGTTTTTGGCTTTGACTCACTATGTGGCCATATCAAACAATCTAAAACTCATGCAAATACATTGACTTTAAAAAGTGTGGATTGCAATGTCATAACCCGCCATCCTTGCGTGACTGTAGAAGCTGCTACAAATCCACCTGTTGTAGATCCACAAGCTGCACCATCTACCTTGACATGACCTATGTCACATTGTGACCTACTTTCCCAATTGAAGAAGACCCCTACACATATATCCATACTAGAGCTTCTACACACATCCCCCATCACAAAGAAGTCCTTGAGAATGCCCTAACTGAGTCTCATATCCTAGAGAATATCAATGCCTCTCAGTTCCAAGAAATGATAAAAAATTTGGCTACCCAACAACACCTAGTATTCACTGACAAAGAATTCCAAGGTCCCAATCATCTTCATAATAAACCCCTACACATCCAAGTCACCATCCATAACACCCAAATTAAAAGAGTCTTTATAGACAATGGATCCGGTCTGAACTTGTGTACATTAAGAATGATCTGCAATATTGGTCTTTTCAAGAACCTCAATGATGTAAATAAAAGAATAAAAATAAAAGCATATGATGATAGAGAAAGGGTGAGTAAAGGTCTCATTGCCCCCCCCCCTTACAAGTGGGCCCAACCCTTATTGAACCTTTCTATCAAGTGCTTGATTTAGATCTACCCTATAATATCCTTTTGGGTAGGTCATGGATACACGCTATTTCAGGTGTTTCATCTACATTTCATCAGTGTTTGAAGTTCCTGCACCATGGAGCTGAAATAACCATCCCAGGAGATCATGAACCCTTTGAATATTGCAAGAGGCTGGAAGGAAAACAATCAAACTATTTCCCATTAAATGAATATGTTTTTCTTGTTTCACAAGAGACTCTCATCGAGCACACTTCTTCTAAAGAATAGCTATCTAAACAAGCTAAGGGAAAAGAAAAGGTTACTCAGGAGAAGAATACTGAGCCTAAAAAGAAAGTTAGGTTCACAAATCAAGGTCTGGGGGAATACAAATTTGAAAATGCCATGTGTATTGGTTAACTCCCCCTCTCCACCAAGTCTTATGGAAAACCTTCACAACTCTTCTCTAGGGAAAGTAAAGAAACCATGAAGTGTAAAAAGACTACATTTGAACATTGGGGATCTCTTTCAGATGAACATATGGAGCATAATGTTCTTTACTGTCTATTTGATGATGAAGAAGATAAACCTACAAACATTAGTAAAAGGAAGTATATAAAGGCCACATCCATTGTCAAAAGCATGGGATATCATGGCATTGTCCTAGGCGCAAATGAAATTGGAAGAAAAACTCTCATTAAAAAAATTGGATACCCCCGAGGAAGAGAACTTGGTTCCATAGAAATTGAGAAAACCTTTGCCAAAGACTATTGTTTGATTGAATCAGATTTATTCACCGAGGAAGAGTTCTTCAAAGTCCCTTTATAGTACATTGAAGATGATCTTGATACATGTGTCCTCCATATCACCCAATCTAACCATTCCTCACCTAAACTTCCCCTTACCAACCCTAAACTAATCGACTGGGACCAACAAGATTCACCACCTGCCTTAGACATATGTGATTCTAATGAGGGAGTTCTAGCACTTTTCAAACTAATAAATCTCTAAGAAAATGACCATCAAATTCACTACAGTGAGCAAGCCTACTTCAATAGCCAATTCAACTCCTTTAGTCACAAAAATGAAGAAAAAGAAAATAAAAAAAATGATAAAACATCCTTGCGTGAAAACCTTTTTGAGGCACCTTTGGATGGAAAAAAGATAAAATAAAGGATGTGTCCTCTAGTGAAAACCTTTATGAGGCACTAGAGGGGGGGAAGTTGACTTGCCTTTCATGTCATTACCATCAAAAAAATCTTCTATTCTCATAGAAGATATAGTCGCAGTTAATCTTGGAACTGAAGTAGACCCAAAGATCACTTACATTGTAGCATTTCTTAATGAGACAGAAAAAGAGTCCATGATTGCATTCCTAAAGAAATCCCACATCAATTTTGCATGGACCTATAAAGATATGCCTGGACTTAATACTAACTTGGTTGTACATCATCTTGTTGTAGATCCAAAAATCAAACATGTCAAGAAAAAATTATGCGAGATGCATCCACAAGTGGCACTCTTGGTTAAAGCTGAATTGTAGAAGATGCTCAAAGAAGAATTCATCAGGCCCATAGATTATCTTGAGTGGGTCTCCAATATTATACCAGTAGGTAAACCTTCTGGTGGCATCTAGATCTATATTGATTTTGGAGATCTTAATCTCACTTGTCCTAAGGATTATTTCCACTCTCCAATATAAACATCATAGTGGATTTGACTGTTGGGCGCAAGACATTGTCCCTCATGGATGGATTTTCTAGATACAATCAAATTCACATTTCAACAGAGGACCAAAACAAAACTGCATTCACCACACCTTGGAGTATGTTATGTTACCAGACCCTTTGGTCTTAAAAATGCAGGTGTCACTTATCAAAGAGCCATGACTACTATCTTTCATGACCTCCTTCATGTGATCATGAAAGATTATGTGGATGATATCTTAGGAAAATCCAAGATTCAAGAATCACATATTGCCATTCTAACCATAATATTTGATAGATTGGAGAAGTATAAGGTTCGGTTGAATCCTAAGAAGTGTGTCTTTGGTGTGCAATTAGGAAAGCTCTTAGGCTACATTGTCTCTCATAGAGGAATAGAAGTAGATCCTAAGAAGGTGAAAGCCATTTTGGATATGCCACCTCCCAAAACTCTGAAAAAATTACAGAGATTGTAAGGGAGACTTATATCCATCTAGATATTTGTGTCACAATTGGCAGACAAGGTGCATCCTTTCTCTCACCTGCACCTACTAAGAAAGCATATCAAATTCATTTGGGACTTCTTATTTCAAAAGGCTTTTGAACAACTCAAGATATATCTAGCTAATCCACCAGTGTTGGTCTTGCCTATTCCAAGAAGGCCTTTAATTCTTTACATCTCAGCAACTACCATAGCACTAGGTTCTCTCCTAGTACAATTAGATGACAATGGAAAACAATGCACCATATACTATCTTAGCAGGACTTTAGTAGGTTATGAGCTCAACTATATAGATATTGAGAGATTTTATGTGGTTGTAGTCTTTTATACATAGAAGCTATGCCATTACATGCTTAATCATAAGGTACAGTTGATAGCAAAGATTGACCCACTTAAGTATTTGTTATCTAAAGCCGCTCTGATAGGCCGCACAACAAAATGGGTCATGATCCTTAGTGAATTTTATATCATGTATACAGAATGCAAAGCCATCAAAGGACAAGCAATAATAGATCAACTTGTGGAGGCTCCTATTCCTGGAGATCATCATATTGTCACATACTTTCTTGATGAAACTATTGTGACTATCACTCCTAGCATTCAGTGGAAGCTTTATTTTGATGGATCTTTCACCCAAAAAGGATCGGGGGCAGGAATTTTTTTTATGACACCTCAAGGAGATTTTATCCCTAAATCTTATAAACTGACATTTTCTTGCACAAACAACATTGCTAAATATGAGGCCTTGATCGCAGGGCTTCTCCAAGTTGTAAAATGGAGGATTGCGAGTTTTCTTGTTTTTGGTGACTGCCAATTGGTTATCAAACAAGTAAATGATGAGTATCAGACAAAAGATGACAATTTGACACCTTAATGTCGCATGGTTGAAGACCTTAAACACCATTTTACAAGTATACTTTTTCAATAGATCCCAAGGGCAAACAATAAAGTAGTTGATGATATGGCTACAATTTCTTTCCTAATATCCATGCTAGAGACAAGTACATGATGAAAATTTATTTTTGAGAATCTTATGGTCCCTTCCTATGATCAACCAGATTCTGAAATGGTGTGTGAAATTATTGGTCTTGAATCACCTTGGTATCAAGAAATTCTTGCCTATCTTCATGAAAAAACCATTCTCCTCACTCTTACACCAAACCAAAAAAAGAATTTTGTCCATCGTACTTATCGTTACACAATCCTTGGAGACACCTTATTTCACAAATACTTTGATGGAACTCTTCTTCGATGTCTAAATTTAGAGAAAAAAGCACACACAACCTTGGAAGAGGTGCATCAAGGAAACTATGGAGCCCATTCTAGTGGCCTCACTTTAGCAAAGAATTTTCTACATACTGGGTACTACTAGTTGACAATGGAGCAGGATGCTTATCATTATGTAAAGAAATGTGTTCCTTGTTAGCAGCATGGCAATTTGATACACGCTCTCACTCAATCCCTCCAGCCCACCATTACACCTTGGCCTTTTTCTCGCTGGGGTTTTGATCTTGTGGGCTAGATATTCCCAAACTCTCTCAATGGCCACAAGTATATCCTAGCCGCCACTAAATAATTTACCAAATGGGTGGAAGTTGTCCCCCTTACCTACACAACCGGTAAGAAAATTTCCAAATTTATCCTGAATTACATCATTTATTGCTATGGAATCCCAAAAGATCTCCATACCGATAATGAAACACCCTTAAAAAATTAGGATGTCTCTAACCTTTGTAAAAAAATTGGCATTACCCAGCACTTCTCATCCAAGTACTTCCCACAGGGAAATGGTCAAGATGAGGCTACAAATAAAACTATCTTAAAAATCCTCAAAAAGACTGTCGATGATGTGGTCATGATTGGCACTTGCAACACAATCCTGCCCTCTGGGCCTATCGTGCCTCCATCTGTACTCCCACTAGGACCACTCCATTCACCCTTGTCTATAATTTTGAGGCTTCCATACCCATTGAAATTGAGCTCTCTTCCCTTAGGAGTTATCTCAAGAACCTGGTGTTTGAAGAAGAATATAGGGTTTCTCTCTTGCAAGAGCTGCAAATCCTTGATGAGCAACACCTCAATGCCCTTAACCACCTTTGTGTGTATCAAAATCATATGCGCTTATAGTTCCATAAGAAGATCAAACCTTGTGAGTTCGACATTGGTGATTTGGTCTTGCAGCATAACATGAGGAATCCTCAGAGCTGAGAAAAAAAAAAGGGAAATTTGAACCCAATTTGTTGGGTCCCTTTGTTATTACTGCTAAATTTGATTCTAAGGTATATCAAATTACAACACCTAAGGGAGATTCACTCCTTGATCCTATCAATATTATACATCTAAAGAGCTTTTATGTGTATATTAGCATTCAGTTCCTGTACAGTGTTCATTCAACAAAAATCCCTAAACATCAGAAAAGTCCTGAAGAAATCCCTAAAAATTAGAAAAGATCCTAAAAAACCCATAAACAATCTGAAAAGCAGAAAATCCTAAACAACAGAAAATGTTCCTGAAAAAATTATTATTTTGGTGAAAACCTGGTAAATAGGCATCTTGCAAAAAAAATAGAGAGACATAAATTTGTCCAACAGTGAAAACTTGGCAAACAAGAACTTTGGGCAAGTATCAAGATGAAAACCTATTTTAGGCACTATGGTAACAGATTTGGATCCATTGTCTTCCCTCTCCCACTATACATATCCATCCTCATCTTGATCCTAGTTTTTGGTCATCCCTTCCCACATCGCAATAAAGATCCAAGCGCAATTCCCAACAAGTTGAGCTTAACCCCATCACACTGAGCTTTTCCCAGACACGGTGATCACAAACAAGTGCTTCTCAAAAATCAACATCAAAATTGAATCTCTAAGTTGTTGTTCCTTTCACATTTATTTCCAGTGAATATCTATTTCAGTCAATCAATATTTTCCATGTAGGATGCATCCTTCCTCAATCCGCTCAAATCAAACTCATCAAATCCTATCCCATTCATGGCAAGAATTGTGAACTGAATGACCACTTGGTCAGAAGGTCTTCTTTGTTGATTTTATCATTTTGTGTCAATGGATCCTACTCATGATTTCCTAGGTCTTTCATATCTTGGTATATTGTGACTAGTGAACATTAATGCATGCATCGACTACAGTGTGATCTATTTGCTGATACTTTATGCATATTCTGGTTGGTTTTTCAGTCATGATTATGCATATCTTATTGGGGGCAATGAGTTATCATACTCATGTCCCTTCAAAAAGACATCAGTATGCTCAGACCTCTCCAGTAAGTATATGTCATAGTTTATGTCATGATTAGGTAACCTAAATCTACATTCCTAAAGATATCTAGTCCATCTGAGAGTCTAGTCCACGCAACGGAACAATGCCATATGTTCTTTTATAACACATGATGCAAACCTCACGTTACAATTGTATCATCTTAAAATGGAAGCACTTCCATGATAAGAGCATTTAGCCCTTCGAGTAAGTGGTTTGGGGTCATGTTAAGCATCTTGATCAAGTCTTTGCATGTATCTGGCTTTCTCCCCCCATTCTACTTCTCTCTGCACCTATTTTCCACTTTATTTTTGCATTTCTGAACACTCCGGATTGAGGTCCTGAGGTTTTTGACCTCAAGTTCAAAGACAAACTTGATGGTCAAAGATGACCTCAACCCTAACCTAGGTTAGGGATGACCTTGACCCTGACCTAGGGTGGGGTCTACCTCGTCCTTGACACAAATTTCAAATTTTAGGTTCCCATGATTTTCGAGTGTCAGGTTTCAGAAATATTTGTTTTCCTACTTCTAGGTCAGCCATTTTGGGTTTTAGAATGGTAAATCCTTAAATTGCATTTAATATGGGTCCATTTATAGGGGTTAAGGTTAATTAGGATTTAATTCCCCAATGTCAGCCTTCTCTAGAGGTTTGTGCCCTAGATCACTATAAAAGGAAGCCTTCCTCTCTCATTTTCTCATCCATTATTCACATCACTTTTTCAATCAAGCTCTCAAGTGAAAGTAAGCAAGAAGGAGAAGGAAAGAACACAAGAATTCATTCATTTTCAATCCTAAGCATCCATTCAAGCATTCAAACATTCATCAAGGACATCCATTGTTAGCCATTGAAGGATTCAATCTCTTTGGAGCCCCCTTGAAGATTTCTCCATCCACATTCATCCAAGCCTCCTCATATGCAAAGATCCATTCAAGATTGATGTTGAAGATCAAATGCCATTGATTTGAGACATCCTACATTCATTCTGCATCCATTAGAGCATCCCTACTTCTGGATTTGAGGATTTGAATCCTCTACAAGGACTTCAACATAAACAAGGTGAATTGTTTCATTTACTTTGTTTATGCACATTACAATTTCAATTCAATTTCAAGGTTAATTCCTAAATTGGGGTTTGACCAAGGCAAACACCTCAAAAAAAAAAAAAAAACCCTCTTTTTCTTGCAGGTACAGGTGCGGAACTACAAATCTAAGCTTGGATTTGGATACCCTTTTTGGTGAACTTTCAAGATCTGCAAACAAAGTCAAAGATGACCTTCAAAATATTAAAGTAGTATTTGACCTTTTATCGGGGTCAAAGACTACCTGCTGTCAGAAAGATAAAAAAAATTTGGGTTTTCTTGGTCTCAGCATTTCCAATTCAAAAAAAGTTGCAGAATTGCCTGAAACTGCACATAAACATCAAAAATTGGTATTTTCTAGATCTTCCCTATTTTGAGGTTAGTACTTGCCTTTCAATTATTTCATATTTCAAGCACGTTTTCTTTATAGGGAAATATAAGGTTTTCTTCCTCTTTCATATTCTCCATAAATTGATTCAATTGTGCATTAACCTTTTGGTTGATCAATTTGGATCTCTCCTTTGGGAATTTGGATTTAGAAGTAGATCTCATATTTCCCCCATACATTTTAGGGTGAATACTATTTCCACCTATTCATTTTGGTGAACCTGACAAGCTTACTCTCTTTCTTTTTGGTGTTAGATTTCCCTTTGTCTTATTGTGTTTGTTCACCTTCACTATTCATTTTGGTGAACCGGACATACTTACTCTCCTTCCTTTTTTGGAATTAGATTCCTTATTGTGTTTTATGGTGATTAGATTTCTTTTTATCTTGTTGGTATTATATTTCTCTTTTATGTTAAATCTTGCGTGCTAATTAGATTTCAAAAGTACAAAAATATTCATGCTCTATGTGTTCTTAGTTTAGTTCATTTGCATTGCCTTGGTTTATGAGCTTTATTACTAGTAGTCCTACTTATAACATTCCAGTTAGAAGGAGTCATAGACTCATGGGTGCCTTTGATCATAAATCTTCCTCTCCTTTCCTTAGGATCCTGGATGATAATTTGATTCTTCATGATTCCAATCCTATTATGGAGAAAAACTCTTCTCACTCATCTCATGATGAGGATGACGCTTTAAGATTTCCTCCTGAACAAGTCTAAAAACTTTCAACTAAACTTGATAAAATGGGTAATTGGCTTATTCAAGAGAACCATAATCAAGATTCTATTCAAGCTATAGAGGCTCTTAAGAAAGTTCTTCATGATAGTGATCAAGGTTCTAACCTCTTGCATGGTATTACTTACCTCGTGCATTCAAATGTTAAACCTCTAGCTCAAGAAGCTCAAGATTTAGGGTTGATTCCTCCTATCACTAGTGTAATACCCTCTTCTAATCCTTTACCTAGTATTCCTACCTATACTCCTTCTTTGGTGACTGTGACAGTTCCCTCTGTTCCTATAAGTGTTCCTCCTGTGTCCCTTCCTACATCACAACCTTCATATCATAATGTTCCTTTTACTTATTCCAATCCACTTCCAACTGTAGTTCCTAGTGTTCCTCCAGTTATGTCTTCTATTCCTATAACTTCTTACATTGTACCTATTGTTTCTAATGTTTCTATTCCTCCTATTTAATCTAATGATTCAACAATCATCAATTTTGCTCAAACTATGTCATCCTTACAACAACAACTTGCTTCCTTAACTCAAAACAAGTTTAGTGTTGCTACATGTGACATGGGAAGTCCTTTGTCCTAAGATATTATTCATACTCTTGTTCCTCAGCAAGTTGATATGCCTCATCTTGAGAATTATAATAGAAAAGGAGATCATGTCCATCATGTTAAAACATTCCAAATCCTTTGTAGTGATTATGCTCATGACCATAGGATTTTATCCAAACTATTTGCTAGAACCTTCCATGACAAGGCCTTACAATGGTATTGTTCCTTGCCTCCTTATTCTATTAATTCCTTTCCACAACTTTCCAATGCTTTTATTCAACAATTTCAAAACAATATTGGCCCGCAAGTTTCTTTGACTGATTTGATGCATTGTAAACAAAGTGCTAAGGAAAAATTAACTGAATTTATTGGTAGATTTAAGCATTTGTATGCTCAGATTTCCTATCATGTTCCTGATATTGATATTCAATGTATGTTTATTTCAAATTTGTAAAAGGATATTAGAGATAAGATTTTGCTTACTGAATTTACCTCTTTTCAACAACTTTGTGCAATGATTCATCATTATCAATTACAAGTGAGTCAATTTGAGAGCACCACTCCAATGGCTCCTATTGTAGTTGATAAGAGTGATGCTACTCCTAATCTAAACAAATTTCAAAAATTCAACAACTATGTCAAGATAAACAAGCAAGCGAATGTAGTTGCTGATCAAGTTGTTGTTGCATCTCATAATACCACTTTTGCATCCACTACTTTTTATTTAAATCATACGTTTACTCCTCTTTCTGAATCTTTACATTCTATTATGAATAGGTTGTTAACTGCTAATATGATTACTTTACCTCCTATTCAACCTCTTTTACCTACTACGATTGCATCTAAATATTTTGATCCTAAAGCTTTTTGTCAATATCATCATCAAAATGGTCATGATACTGAGAAGTATTATTCTTTAAAACATAAGGTTCAAGATTTAATTGATTCTAATGCTTTATCTGTTGATAATCTTGATGGTAGTGGGAAAAAATCTATCTCTCCTCCTAATCATAACCTTCAAATCTATATGAATCCTTTACCTATGCATGATACTAATACCATTGCTCAGTCATCTGCTATGGAAAGTTTGTATGATTCAAAGATGGATGATCTCAATCATGTTGTTAATCAAGTGGAGCATGTTGGTCACTTTGTACCTCAACCTCAGATTCAACCTCAAGTTCAATCTCAACGTAAACCTTGACAACAACCTAAGAATAAAAGACTTCAGGAGCTTTTGATTACCTTTGATGACTCTGAGACTATTAAATCTCCTGATGGTCCCCTTTATATATATGCTAGGATTTCTCAGAAACCTACTTGTGGTTGTCTTGTTGATCCTACATCCTTAGTCAATGTTATTACTGAAGATAATATTTTTATGAAAAGCTTACAATGTGATTCTTATGATACATTAGATGTGTGGATTCAAACTTGAAATGGTTTTCTTTATCCATCATTTGGTTCTATTACTTTACTGGTTGAACTTTGTGGAAAAATTGTGAACACCACCTTTGTTGTTGTTCCTACTTCTGATCAATTTCAAGTTAAGTTAGGTTTTCCTTGGTTGAATGCCATGCATGTTGTTGCTTCACCTATCCATAAGTGTCTTAAATTTTTTCATGATGAAGAAGTGAAGATGATTAATCATAGTTTATATCAACCTTCTAGGCCTAGAGATTGTGCTTCTCTTGATTTCTTTTGGCCTTCATTACCTAATTCATGTCCTCCTCAACCTGATAATCTTTTCTGTTCATATCAAGCTTATAAACATCGTAAGATTCTTGAATTAAGCATACCTCCTATGGATCTTAATCATGGTCTTTTGCCTACACCTTCTATACCTCCTTTAACTATGGGTTCTAGTTCTGTTAATCAAGTTCCTCCTATTGCTAATAATTCTATTGATCTTCCTAGAGAACCTATGAAGGATCATGTGATTGTTCCTCCTAGTTCTCAACCTATTTCAAGTAAATCAAAATGTAATCAATCTTCTAATGAATGTCATAAGAAGCGTCGTGCTCATGCTAAAGCTCATAATTCTATTCTTCAAATATCTCTACCTTCTTCGGATAAGACCATTCATGATGTTGTTACTAATAATGATGTTAAGATGCATGATTATGATGATTCTATTCGTATCTTAGATCCTATTTTGATTAATTTGGATGAATAAGATACTCTTGATGATATTGATGATGTTATAGATGAATATGAGACTATTGACATTGACATTGATTTACCTAGTATGCTTTCATCACAATTAACTCTTACACCTAGTGTCGAACATTGTGATTCCCAAGAGGACCCTTGTTTGGAACTGGCTATCATTCCTACTGTGTTGGATATAGTCCCTCTTGCAAGTTACCCACCTTCCCTCAATGATATACAATGAGATGGGGAGAGTAGGTTGCACACTTGATCAGCTTGTCCTTTGTGGTAGCTTGTTGTGTGTTTGTCTGTTGTACTGTGCTTCTCCCATGATGTGTTTGCTAAATGTTGTTAGATTATTTTATACGACCCTTGTTACTCAGTTGGTGGAAGGTGATAATGGAATCAAACCTATTGTACAATTTCTCTATATGTATCCCTATTCTTCTATGTGTTGTTTCATGTTATGTCATAAATGTGCTATTGTTCGTAGATGTTTCCTTGTGTAATCTGCTTGGATTTGAGACATGGTAGCACTGATTTTTTTTGGTCTCCATGTCATGGTCTAAAAAGATTCTTCTTTGTATATCTTATGTGATCTTTCCTCCTTTGTGATTGTAGTTCTATTCTCTTTGGGGAATGATGTCAATTCATTTGCAATAATATCATATATATATATATATATATATATATATATATATATATATATATATATATATATATATATATATATATATATAATCTTATGATCATACTGACCCCATGGTAGGTAGATCCCTTATGTGTTCTTTGTATGTTTCTATGATATTTCCCTTTATTTGTCTTCATCTGGGGGCATCTCGATGTGGAAATGTAATCAATGGAGTTGTTTATGTTTCTGTTAAAGCCATTGCTCCTGTTAAAGTGTTAGCAATGACTTTAACATGGGGCATACGCTCTACTCACCTGTTGCACACACGCACTTTTTGATACGCATATATTATTTTTCAAGATAACTTTTCTCACTTTTTGGATTAGTAACTAATCCTTAAAGCATGGATTTATATTTTAGGATCTCTTGATCCCTCTAGTTTCAAATATATATATTTTTTATCCCTTAAGGTCGGAGGTGTCCTTAAGATTGGATTTGTTTTTCTTTTGGTTTTATTCTTATGCAATAGAATATTCCTAAGGGTGAATCCTTGATGGGTTGACTAGTGAGTAGCCACATTCACTAGTGGTTCAATTCCATCTTTCTAGTTGCACCATTTCCTTGTGTGGTTCACAATGGGACATAAGTTCTCATTGGGTGAGATAATCACACCTTCCCTCCCTCTCTCTCTCTAGAGATGTCTCTCTTATTTTGATCTTGGATTTGATGAAGACTTGATTCCCTAGGGGCTTGAGGTTTTTCTTTGTCCCTTTGATTACAATAAGATTATCTTTTCATTTTTTATCTCCTTTACCAAGAGTTTGCATTGAGTCCATACTCTTGCTAAAGTGGGGGCTTAATGTATCATCTTAAAATGGAAGCACTTCCATGATAAGAGTGTTTATCCCTCCAAGTAAGTGGTTTAGGGTCATGTTAAGCACCTTGATTAGGTCTTTTCATGTATCTAGCTTTCTCCCCCCATTATGCTTCTCTTTGCACCTATTTTCCACTTTATTTCTGCATTTCTGAACACTCTAGATTGAGGTCCTAAGGTTTTTGACCTCAAGGTCAAAGATGACCTTGAGCGTCAAAGATGACCTCAACCTTGACCTAGGTTAGGGATGACCTCAACCCTGACCTAGGGTGGGGTCTACCTCATCCTTGACCCAGATTTCAAATTTTAGGTTCCCATGATTTTCGAGTGTCAGGATTTAGAAATATTTGTTTTCCCACTTCCGGGTTGGCTATTTCAAGTTTCAAAATGGTAAATCCTTAAATTGCATTTAATATGGATCCATTTCTAGGAGTTAACATTAATTGGGATTTAATTCCCCAATGTCAGCCTTCTCTAGAGGTTTGTTCCCTAGATCACTATAAAAGGAAGCCTTCCTCTCTCATTTTCTCATCCATTATTCACATCACTTTTGCAATCAAGATCTCAAGTGCAAGTAAGCAAGAAGGAGAATGAAATAAAGTAGGCATTCATTCATCTTCAATCCTAAGCATCCATTCAAGCATTCAAACATTCATCAAGGAGATCCATTGTTAGCCCTTGAAGGATTCAATCTCTTTGGAGCCCCCTTGAAGATTTCTCCATCCACATTCATCCAAGCCTCCTCATATGAAAATATCCATTCAAGATTGATGTTGAAGATCAAATTCCATTGATTTGAGACATCCTACATTCATTCTACATCCATTGGAGCATCCCTACTTGTGGATTTGAGGATTCGAATCCTCTACAAGGACTTCAACATAAACAAGGTGAATTATTTCATTTACTTTGTTTATGCACATTATAATTTCAATTCAATTTCAAGGTTAATTTCTAAATTGGGGTTTGACCAAGGCAAACCCCTCAAAAAAACAAAAAAAACCCTCTTTTTCTTGTAGGTATAGGTGCGGAACTGTGGATCTGAGCTTGGATTTGGATACCCTTTTCGGTGAATTTTTGAGATCTGCGAACAAAGTCAAAGATGACCTTCAAAATATTAAAGTAGTATTTGACCTTTTATTAAGGTCAAAGACTACCTACTATCAGAAAGATAAAAATTTTCTAGGTTTTCTTCATCTCGGCATGTCCAATCTGAAACAGGTTGCAGAATTGCCCGAAACTACACACAGACATCAAAAATTAGCATTTTCCAGATCTTCCCTATTTTGAGGTTAGCACTTGCCTTTCAATTATTTCAAATTTCAAGTGCATTTTCTTTATAGGGAAATATAAGGTTTTCTTCCTCTTTCATATTCTCCATAGATTGATTTAATTGTGCATTAACCTTTTGGTTGATCAATTTGGATCTCTCCTATTCAGCAATATCAAACTAGGGTGTGCTCTCTGACAAAAACACAATATAATCCCACAAAAGTCATGTAGTTAGGATGCATATTGTTTGTCACATTTTCATATTACTCTTGGCAAGATTCCTATTTATTCCCCCTTCCTCCAACTCGCAAACTGCTCCTATCGGTTATATTTGACATGCTCGTCTTAGTTCGCTTGCATTTTAGTTAGCCCATTTCATTGCATTCTTTGCATTAATAATTATCATTATTTATTAATTATTTGCATTATTACATTCATTCATTAATCATTAAACATTAGCTCATTTCATTGCATTAATCATTATCCTTATTCATGAATCATTAATCCTTATTTCATTCATTATCATTAGCTCATTTCATTGAGTTATCATTATTTATTAATCATTAATCATTATTCCATTTAATCATTATTACATCACCCATTATTACATTACTCATTAGTTATTCCATTAATTATTATTACATATTTTATTGCATTACTCACTATTACATTAATCATTATTTCATACATCACATCACATTTACATAAATTCATGTTTATATATACATTTATCTAATCATATAATCCATCACATATATATACCTGTATCATAAATATGTCTACATATGTCTCACATCATGCATCACATGTGTCAGACCATATTATCATCAAAACCACATATGCATATAAAAATCAAATCATATAACATCATATAGAACCATCACAATAATGTGTATATATAAAAGAATCAAGTGTCCAAATCCATCAAATACATTAATGCATATACATGTATATATCACAAGTTTTGTTGTACATATATCACTCAAAGTATGTCCAAGTGTCAAAAATAACCAATAAGGATCATGATGTAGGCTATGTGGAGGGACCATCTGCTCCTATCCCATCACCCCCTGTCCTATGGGGGTCTCATCCCTACTAAGGCATGTGATCCCCCCACCCCTATGATCTAAGAGCCTATCCTCTCACTGTATACCACAAACCTCTATCCCCTAGGAATGATCTCATAATATAGTCAGCAGTAATGGTTTGTCTCCCTAATAGTTCTTGCCTCTCGCCTATGAGAAGTGAAAGTATCATGTACTACCTGCATAACTCCTAGACCTTTCACCACCTATACTGTGATTTCTCACTAACCCCTATACTCCTCGGGTCAATGTCGGTATAGGTCCCTCTCCTGGGTCATAGTCTATAGCTCTTCTCTTAGTTTCTCTATTATCTGATCATGTCCTCTGGCCTCTATCTAAGTCACCATAACTATGAACTTGCCACTATCCACCCGAGCTAGTAACTTGTCTAGAACACTCTGAGCATTGTCTGGTTGTGCTCTATCTCTCTTGTGAATAATCCTTGTATCCTAGCTACCTCGACCTGTAGGTTGAACTCTGATGCCTAGGTTGTAGCTAATAAACCCTTTACTCTAGCTACCTCAACCTGAAGACTCAACTCTGATGCTGGTGTCATCACCAGTAGCCCCTGTACTCTGCCTAACCCTGTCTGTAGGTTGTCCCGCTCAGCCACTTCTGTATCATGTGCCTTATGGGAAATGTGACATGGCACTAGTCCATGTCCATGTACTGGTGCTAGAGGAGGCCCTTATATATGTCCCTCCACCTATGCCTTATCATGCACCTGTGGTACCACTAGCAGGGCTATATCCATTGGTCCCTATACCAACATCTGATGACATGGCACTACCACCCTCTGCTAACCCCTCCCTCCTCCTCCTCCTCTAGCCCCATCCCCAACTCCATCTTCCCCTACTCCATCCTCTCCCCTGACAGGATTCTCATTTGCGGGCACTGCACCTGACACTGTCAATCGGATAGGCTGATGTATCACCCACCACTATGCATAAGCGGGTGTCACTCCTGCATATCACACCTAATCAAGTCCCTGCTGCTAGGGTACTGCTACAATACCTAACCATGATGCCTAAGCACCTTGCAAATCCACCCCCATCCCCCATAGATTACCCACCTCTCGTGTCACTAGTGGATGAGGAAATGAATCTAGTACCTGATCTTGTACCTGGTCAAACTGATCTACTACCTATGATGGCATTTATTGGGCTATCATGTATGGTGTATGGATTATAAGACAATAGTCTATCTGGATAAACCCTAAATATAAGAAGTCCTCCCACCCATCCTCTACATAATCTTGTTATTGTGCCACCTAGTGGTCCCGTGCCTCACACCTTGCATACGGTGTCTAGTCAAAAATTTGCATCTTGTCTAACAATCACTGCCAATGACCAATCGAATCTACTGACTTATATCAAATCGATGGTTGATATCTGCATGTCTAGGGCTCATATCTCACCCAGGTCTCATGTAATCTGATCGGTCAAGCTACCACAATATGCTCCCAAGCCCACACCAATAACAAGGTCACTCTCACCCCTAGTGTCCTGCCTCTCCAAGAGGAACACATATGCAAATCATAATACACTACCCAAGGATGGTATAACCCCAGCAATACCTCTCCCCCTCTTCCTCCACCATGACACTCAGTACCCACAACCATCCTAGAGGAAACCCATGACCTACCAAATTTGGTACTAATATCCCTCCAATCAATCCCATCAAATAAAATTCTATCTACCTCAACCATGGTCGGGCTACCATTGCTTCTCTCCATGGAAACCATTGTCTCACTATCGGCAACTACTCATATGGTCATTTGAGTGAGGCCTCTGCATAGGGCTCTATGCCCTCTTGTATGTACTCTGGAATAAGTCCTTAGATAGGGACCTGATATATCTGTTAGATGTCAAATAATATGATTTTCGCCTCTCCAGTTGGCAAATAGAAACTCGAGGTCAGACTATGCCACCTCTCTACCAGTGTGATCAACAGAGTTGTATGTGTTCTCAATTGGAGCCATAGGTGTATATGCTTAAGGCCGCACAATGCGACCTATCCCCACTCTATTGGTGTCAGCTCCCTCGCTAGGCCCACCATGTTTGTCCAGCTCTCCCTTGATCAGAATGCCATCTCTACCACCTACAATCATCAAATTCATATTCGTCAGTCCTTTCTATCCAGTCTGGGGCATCCTATACCTTCTCCCCATCCTTTGATTTTCTTCCCTACTTCCCCCTCTGCATTTTTGGGTTCCTCGATAGAAATTCAAATTTACCCTCTCATACGCCAATCTGCATAGACACCCATCCAAGATGGGTCAACCTTTAGGTCAACCCCCTCAGCACAAACAACAATTTCCTTGTCATCCCCATCTTCCCTCTTGTTGTCTTCGTATACGATAGTTGAGAGACTATCATCTACATAGATGACAATCCACCGACCGTCGTCTCTACCCTGATGACCTTTTTGACCTATTTATTGCCCTCCCATGACTCATAAATGCACTTTAAATGTTAATGACAAAGCTTATTCTGAGTACTCATTGGTGGTCCTACATTTGTCGCCCTCTGGTGTGTCTAAACTTGCTCTCCTAGCTACATACGGTTTTGTGGATCAACCATTTTTCGCTCTCTTCACTCTATCTTTTGGCTTGTGGAAGGTGAAAATGACTTCTCTTAGGGCCCTCGTAGCCTATTTATAGGCCCTTCGGGCCCCCGTTTTCTTCCCAGACCTCATTTTTTCCTCATTTTTTTTCATGTGTCCCTCATAGGCCATGCAATTGTTCTTTTTCTCCCCTCTTCTTCCTCTTTTCGAGAAGATTACCCAAAATTTTGTATTTTACCTTATTTTCTCGAGGGGGCACACCTTCACTATCTCGACCTTAGGACCTTATATTCTCTCTGGGGCATCTTATATTTTTCTTTTCTTTGACGTAACGTCATTCTTGACATCACATCAAAGAGGGGCAAAATGTAGATGCTTAAAATCATCCCATAACGTTATAATTATTTAATTATTTTAGTTATATTCCTCTTGCCTATTTAATTAAATTTTTTTAATTAAATTTGGCTCATTATTCTGTAGTATTTAAATTTGAATTCAAATGCCCATCCTACAAGTGTATTAAATTTTATTTAAAAACATTTTCCCCACATAAACCCTTGTTTAAATAAATTCTAATTTATTTAAATCCCTTCATATTCTATTATTCTTCTAAACTATGATTAGTTTAATTTTTAATTAAATAAATCCTCAATTTGAACCAAGATCCTACCCTACACACATCACTCTCAACAAATAGACCTACTTTTTAATTAACTAAGGTTAATTAAGCTAAGTTTTAGATTCCTGCACTCTTTAGCCCTAATTAGTTACTCACGCGTGTGGGAAAATTTCCAAAAATAGCCTTTTCAAAAAAATCTAAAAAATCCCAAACAAGGTTTCTTACGACCTTGATGACACCTCTTACACATTCTAAAAACATGAAAATAGACTTTTTCTCTTACACCTTTTTACACATGTGTACTTGAAGTATACATTAACCCATCACATCTCAAGTTTCTCACACATGAGTGAGCAAACTTGGACTCTTGCATGGCTTATGTGTCCTTCATGTGACACCTATGTGGATGCCACATGTGATCCACCTCACCCCAGTCCTCTAAAATCCTATAAATAGGAGCCTTTCCAAGAGTAATTCATCCATCATTTTTGCATTAGAGTTATCATGCTAGTATAATTTTAGAGATTTTTTGCATTTACTTTTTTTATCTAACATGTTTGGTAGTTGCTTACATTAATGGTAGAATGATTTCATATTATTTCATATCTACTTTCCTTAGTCATATTGAATGCTTGAGGGTAGTTCTTCATAACTAGTTCTTGAGCCCATTCAATGTCGTCTCCATTCTAGTTTGTAGTTTTATCTTGCATTGATCATTTTCAATCATAGTGAGATTTAGATATTGTGTTGGAAGAGAACACCCACAAATATCTCTGAGTTAAAATCAAGCAAATCTTGGGTGCATTTGCTTATTGTTCATTGAAGGTTTTGGAGAAAACTTCTTAGTTTGGTTCTTGCAAGTTTACTAAATGTTATATTTATATTTGAATATCATCTTTATTACTAATGTTTGAATGTTTAAGCTTGCTCCCAACATGTAGGTTTTCATCACATACAGGAAGAAATAAAAAAAAAGGTTGTGCCACCCACATAATAGAAAAGAGGATGATATTAGTCTATCAATGGGAATAACAAAACAATATGATAATGGCTTGCCTATAATAGCAAAAGGCTACTAATTTATTCAGTTTAAGTTATTTCTAAGGAAGGAACACATGATAATAAGGGTTTGTTTGTTTGGTGGAGTTAAATAATGTTGGAATTTTCAAATTCCAGTATTTGACAATTCAATAGGTTTTAAATCCAGAAAATGGTTTTTGGAATATGGATGGAACCATTTGGTTTACCTAGAATTCATAGTGAGAAGATGAATTTGCAACGTTTGGTTCCATAATTATAGAATTAGAATACCACCTGAATAAGGTTTTCTTTTGTTTTACTTTTTTTAACAAGAATAAAATGTGATTTTATTTTATTTTTATCTCAGACTACTAATGCATTTGTTGATAGCCAAAGTTCTCCATTCAATGGACATGATAGTTAAAGTTGAAATATACAAAACAAAATTTTCATTTTTGTATTAGTGTACAATATAATGAAAACCATCCATCTTCACTTCTTGTAAAGTAGGAATCATGTGGAAAATATGGCATGCTCTAATAATTTGAGGGCACATATAGCAACATCTCTTTCTATAAAGACTTCCCTCCCCAACAAAGAAAAGTAGCAATCTTCCTTTCCGGGGTTGCATAGAAATGGATCTCAGTGTGAGTTTTTCTGCAATATGACTCATAATCTTTTTTTTTATCATGTTGTTGTCCATTCTATTAGGATGGGTGATAAAATAAATGGGATATTGTGTTTTCCAAGACCATTTTCATTGCTCATCATAGGAAACCTCCATCGGGTGGGAGTTCTTCCTCATTGTAGTTTGCAACGGCTGGCTGAGAAACATGGCACAATAATGGGGGTAAAGTTGGGTTATGTTCCCATGGTGGTGGCCTCTTCATCCTAGATGGCCAAGCTATTTCTAAAAACCCACAACTTGAGCTTTGCGAGCAGGCTATCTAATAACAATTGCGAACTTCAAAAAGTAAAAAAATGATTTACCCCCAACTCCCATTTAAGTGAAATTGGAATTCATTTTCCAATTCCACCTTTTTAGATGAAAGATTAAAATGTTGGGTTTGGGGGTAAATGAGAATAAACAAATCCCTATTCCATTTTCATGTTTTGAAAACAAACATAGAATATGTCAAATCTGAGATTTGACAATGACAATTTCATCCCAATTCCAATAAATAAACGGGCCCTAAGAGAACAAAATAAATTTAAACCTAATGCATATCTAATCTCTATAAACTATCATCATTAGATTCATAATATATAGAAATAGACAAAGAAATATACATAAACTATTATCAACTCATCTTGTATCTAACCTACATTAGCATGCAACAATAAAAATAAATATGTCATACAAAGTCCCTCATGATACATTATGACTAAAGAAAAAGGTGCTCCAAGGGGTATTATACATAGGGATTGAATTTTCTACGGTTGGAGTTGCAACCTTGATTATTTTATGCTCTCCATTCTAAGTTGTCCCCCTTCAGACCATAAACATTAAGCATAAGGTTTTTTTTGGCACACTTGTAAATTGAGATTCCTTTATGTTAAGGTGATCACCTTCTTAGTATGTTATTCAACAGTCAAAACAATCTCTTCTTAATTTTTAAAAATATAATAGCATGTTTATTCAAGCAACGAGTATCTTCTAATCTTAGTTGCAACAAGATTGATATTGCTTTAATTTTATCTAATTCTTTTTTAAAATTAGTAAATTATTAAAGAAGCTTGAAGAATGGAAAACAATATACTTAAATAGTTTTATTGATTGTCGTACAGAGGCTTATCTTTCTTTGTGACATTTGCCAAACAAATGGGGTGTCAATTACTTATTCTTATATTTCTTGGGGCATTTTATCAAAGTAGTTCACATACTTATTCTAATCTTAATAAATGTCATTATGAAATTTTCTCAAACAATTTTGTGTCTATCGAAAAAGGTAGCACGTCTCCTTGATCAGCATAATGAGTAAGTTTGCTAACACCCTACAAATCATGGGATGTATCTACTAGCTATATAAGATAATTTATTATTGTGATAGATTATAGAAAAATTGGTAATGACTTGTGAATTAGAGTAATGATCAAGAGATTCTAATGAAAATTGTGTGTGTGTGTGTGTGTCGAGATTCTCGGCATGAGGTATGTTTGTAAGTATACATGAATTTTTTCAATCATTATAATAAACATATGGATATGACCAATGATGGTTCTGGGATCAATTATTTATTGGAATGATTGATAGTGTGGAACATTAATATCATATGTTGCTTCTTTTGAGTCAATTTGATAGTTATGTAAGATTAAAGTTGATCCCTAAGAGCCTTGTGCCTAAATAAGGGAAGTTTGGAAGCTTTGTAGGAGTGTGATCTAGTGTGACTTGTGGAGAAACATCTAGGGTTTCAGAAGCTAGCTCTTTGTTCCTCAATAGAGGAAAGAGAGAAGGAACATTTTGAAAGTAAAATATATGCTACAGAGGTGATGTGCCAAAACTTTTACAACACTTCACAGGTTCATAGCGAAACCTCAACACAACATTGGAAAATTTTGTTTCAGGGGTAGTGCTTTTTGGGATGGACACTATGAGGAAAAAAGGATCCAAATAAAATAAGGGGGTGTGAAATTCACACAAAGAAATACCATAGTACAAGGAAAACTATTCCTATATGTGTATGCACCCTAAAATGGTCACCTAGACTTTGGGCCCCATTTCTCAATTTATCAAATCCCTAAATCAATATTTTCAAAAATCAACATTTTATCAATTATATCAATTTCCTTGATCAAATCCTATTTTATCATTTTCGATTATTTGCCTTGGGCTAACCATTTTATCCTAAGTTTTTATTTATTTAAAAGGAATATTTCCTCCCCTTTTAATAAATAAAAAGCCCCACTTTTCCTTTTATCCTATGTTGCACAAATAAAGCATTATTCTTATTTTATAAAAAGGGAAAAAGTACTTTTTGTCTCATATGGACACTAAAGTCAACTCCTATTTTCCTATTGGAGGATATATGTGCACAAGGATCAAGCCTCTATTTTTCTCCACCATTGATTGAGTCTTTTGCCTCTTAATCTCCATGGTCCATTCCTTTTCATTTCTTATAAAAGAAGAGCTCTTCTCCTCATTTTGGATATCCATCTCTTTTATGCTAATGTCATGCTATAGGTTTTCTAGGTCATTTGGAGCTCTTTGAAGACACTTTTTACATCCAAGCTTTGAAGATCATTTTTGCATTCCATAGTTCTCATATTTTCTTTCATAGTTGCATGATCATGGAATTTCTAGCATAGATTTCCTTTTATGCAATAGAATAATCTTCACATAGCCTAATTAGGAAGGTTGTAATCTTTTGTTATTTCTTTTCATAGCTTAGTTTGTACTTGCATTTTCATAGACTAGTTTGCATCATCATTCTTAGTTTACTTGCATTGCATTGCATTCATATTGATTTCATTGGAGATATTGGCATTGTTTCCATTGTCTTCAACCTTGAATCTCTCATTGTGTGGTTGACTAGCAAGGTCATTAGCTTCATAGCTCTAGCTGAGAGCAATTTTATAAATCTTGCAACTCTATGCATAGAGAGCTATGGATCAATTTTAGAGGGTTCATTCTTGAGTTTTCTTGCATGTAAGGATTCATAGAAGTGCACTACTTTTTTGTGTACATTTTTTGCACCCACCGTGGGGTAGAGTAGCTTAACTTTGTCCTTTATTTTCTGCATTTCTGTAAAAAAATTTGTCAATTTTCGGCTTTATTTTCGGTCTTTGGTTTTTCTGTCTCAGAGTGTCGCGTGACATTTTACCAATGTCATGCGACAGTTCTTTGTATAGCGGCGTGACACTTTACTAGTTAAAAGTGTCATCCCGTTTGATAGAAAGTGTCGCATTATTTGAGGAATTATGTTGCTTGCTGCAGTGCAAACTGTCGCCCAGAAATAAAGTGTCGCACCCGTATACGGTAAAGTGTTGCATGACATTTCTGGTGACTGTATTGTCACCTGTACTCGACAGTGAGTTTTTTTTGAGCTATTTTGTTTATCTTGCAAGTTTTGGGTTCTCTGCTATCTTTTTGAAAAAATTTAAAAAAAATTCAGCGTTTTCAAATCTGTGCCACTCTGGAAAACTGACACCCATTTTTTAGAAATTTTCATAAATGATATCAAAAGTTTAAGTGTGATATATCATTGGAAAGCTCTTTTCGAGCTTGATCTAACCATGTTGGGTTCATTTTTAAATTTTTATATTTGATGAGCTATTTTACTTGCAGATTATCTGATTTTTGATGTGATAACCATTATGGAGTTAACAAGTTGTGCTTGTCGGTGCTCTCATTGCTTGGAATTTGTCAAAAGAACGCATGTCAAAGAGGGCTACTAATGGTTTTTGCAGGGCTACCCTAAGCATAAAAACTAAATCAAGTGCTTGTTTAATTACTTTCTTTATTGAGTGCGGCATATACTAGTTGTTTCATTTCATAGGCACTTAATACCTTGTTGTGGGAATTTTGAGGTGGTAGGAGAGTATGCTCTTCACCCTTGTGGTGAAATAGAAATCTTGACCCATCTTGGGATTTTGAAAGCAAGGGGTTAATTGAATCTTTGCTTGGTGTGTTTGGGAGAAATTTTTGAGATAGGGGAGTATGCTCTTCACCCTTGTGGTGAACCAAAAACCTTGAACCTCAAAAATTATCCACTTTTTGTTTAGTATAGAATCCTTTAGTGGGCCTGCTCTTGAGCAATCAAGAGGAATGACCCAAGTGGGGACAAGCTAATACTGAGCTATTCCAACCCACTATAATCTCAAGGCTATTGAGGACACAAAACCTTGGTAGACATAGCACTTGTCTTCGCTTGATGTGAGTAACTTGAGGGATTGTGACCATGAGGAAAATGTCAAGCAAGAATGCTTAAGGTACTCTTGAGGCCATGAGGTCCTAGTCCTTTTTGAGGAGCAAGAGGAGTGCTATGAACGGAAGCCCTTACTAAGAACCATTAGATAGAAGCCACCCTATTTTAGCCACTTAGCTTCTTGGTGCAAGATTGATCCAAGTGGAACAACCCGAATCACCTTAAGATACTCACCATATGTGTTCCTTTGGTTGTGTTTTTGACACTTCCATGACAACGCCAATATCTATTGTGGGCAACCACTTTGTGTGAGGCAAGGGAGCATCAAGTTGTGGGCCAAGTTGCTAAGTAATGAGCCTTGACTTTCTAGGTAGTAAGTTCTTGAAGTGTTTTCATTGTGCTATACCAGTGTGAATGTTCTCAACATTCAAACAAAATGATAGCATTCATAAGGTTTTCTATTTTTGATATCACAAATGCTTGTCTTGGCAAGGTTGCTTTTGCCCTTGTTTCAAGTGTTCTATGACATGTTTGATCCTATACTGTTTGCAAACCTATCTTTTATCTACTGTTACTGCTTTTCAAACTAAGAAATTGCACTATCCAACCTTTGAACTTGATCAAAGCGCTTCAAAACTGAGATTTTTATGTTCACTGGTCAAGAGTCATACGCTACTGAAATAATATCACACAGAGTCCTTTTGCTACTACTGCTTGCAATCTGAAGTTGATTTGTGTCACTTCCATTCCTTCTTGGTCAGTCCAGATCTTAGATCTTAGGTGCTATGACATATTGCTCAACATCAAAATGAACTCCAATGGTATCAAAATTACATAAAATGACTCTTGGTCTTCCTTCTTCCATGTCTTCTAGTCTTCCATTTTCATCCTTCCTCTTCTTTCTTCATGATTCTTCCTAAATTACTCATGTCTTCTTGATTCCTTTTCCTCTTATTTTCTAGTCTACCTTCTTCTATTCATCTATTCATTTCTTTCATACTTGATTCCTCCTTTTTTGGAACCATGAATTTCAATTATCTTGTTATGGAACCTCTCTTAAGAATGGATGATCTTGAGCTCATTGATGTATTCAAAAAGTTTTGTTCCTCCAAAATTCTCATGAGTGATGAATTTATAGCAAAAATAAAAGAAAAATCAATTAAATCATATGCCTTTGCTAGAATCATACTCATGATCTCATCCAAATATTCTTCATCTTCTCATCATTCCTCATCTTCTAAATCTTATCATGATTCTTCTAAACACTATTCACATTCTTCATCTTCCAAATCTTATCATGACTCTTCTAAACATTATTCAAATTCCTCATTATCCAAGTCCTCTTCCTACACTAAGTCTTCAATTTCCTCTTCTTCATGATCTCATTCTTCTTCTACTTCTTCAAAGAGTCCTACTTCTCAATATGAGCAATATGGTAGTCCTTGTGATACCTCTTCTATGAAGAGTGATGCACCCACCTATGATGACTATGATGACTATGATGATGGACAATGTAGTGATACCTATGACACCTCTATTCCTAAGAGTCCTAGTCGTGTCCGTGTGCTTACTAGGAATGGGTCCTTATATTGGAAAGATCGTGATGGTGATCCATATGATTCTGATTTTGAAAAAGAATTTGATGAGTTTTGTGAACAATACCTTGATTATAATCTAGCTACTACTATTGAGGAATATAAAATGCACCGTGCTGATTTGAAACATAAATATTATAAGAATCCTTCCTCTAAGAACTCTCATGCTGAAAATAAAGATGAAACTCTCAAGCAAGATCATGTTAATGCTAAACCTTTGTCTTGTGATGGTCCCCTTCCATCCCCTACTTCCTCTGATACTCATACATCTCCTAGAGTTGCCAAGTCTTCTACAAATCCTCCATCTCACAGAAGTCATAATACTTTTCATGCTATTCCCTATAGTTATCCTCAAGGGCTACCTCTTAAAGAAACTCAAGCTAATCTTCCCTTGGTTGTGAATACTTTCAATAATGCTAAACCTAAAGAGCTTAAGCCTTTATATGCTACAATGCCTACTTCAACTAGTCCTTCACCATCTCCTCCAAAGTCTTCCATACAATTCCAACCTGTTTCCTTATCCTTAGAAGTGGCTTTATGTCAAGAGGACTCTAAAAATGATAAAGAAAAAAATATAAAGAAAGATCAAGATCAAGAAACCTCCATGTCATCCAATCCTATTCATAATATCTCTCATCCGTTTCATGGTTCTTTCAATCCTTTACGCCCTTTCTCATATATTCCACCATGTCTTAAGTCTTCTCCTAAGAAAGATCAAGCTCCTACTTCCAATTTTGATCCTATTGAAAATCAAGAGAAAAATTATGCGCTTATGCTATCCAAAGCAACTTGTCAAGATCAAAGTCTCCCATCTTCTTGTTCTACCACTCCATGTTCACCTCCACTTTCTACTCTTCCTAAGTCTTTGCAAGCTCTGAAAATTTCTATCGAAGAAGTTGCTCCTATTCAAGATGTTCATGATCCTATTGCAAATCCTAATGCTCACTCTAAAGATGTTGATGTCTGTGGTTGTCATATAGATGTTGATGAACTTATTGATTATCCTTTTGCATCTTCCACTTCCATCCTTGGACCTCCTCCACCAATACTAAGGGTGTCATGGCTTCCTTCCATCTTGGGCCCTTATGTCCCTTCACTTTCCCCTCCTAACTCTCCTAATTCATTATCCATCTTGGGTCCTTATGTCCCTCCATCTCCTATCTTTCCTCAAGATCAACATAGATGCATACCCTTGAATCCTTTTCATCCACCCACCCATCTAAACCAGTCATATCCTATTTCTTCTTCCACAAGTCCCAAGTCTTTTGGAAGTAACTTGAATGTTCAATACAAGAAAAAGAAGCAATACAAGAATCCATTAAAAAAGGAAGATCACCATGTCTCCTCTAATCGACATGGGGGCATAAAGTCAAAAGAGATATCTAAGAAGAAAACTAGAAGACAAGTATGGGTTCCAAAATCCATCATTGAAGATATTCTCTCTAAATCATCAAAAGGAAATTAAAAGCCTAAGGCTATATGGATTCCAAAGTATCTCTTGAAAGAGTCTCATGTTGAACAAAAAGTAAATTTGACATTCAATCTTCCAAAGGCTTCCACTTCATTTTCTTCCAAAACTTTTCTTCAATTCCATGTGCCTGAACCGCAACCTCTGCTAAACATTCACCATATTCCTTCACGTGTTCCTTCATTCATGTTTCCTCCATCCTCTCGCCACCCTTCAAGGTGTGTGTTGATGTTGATCTTGCCTTCCTTTCCATCTACCCTTTCACAATCCTTATGTTCTTTATCCTTCTACCTTCTATCCTTTTTCCTCATTTTCCTATTCCTCATATCTTCCAACCTCACTCGCTTTGCATAAAAACCTTATCCTCCATTTTTCTCTTCCATCTTCCTTTCCCTATCAGCATCTTTGAGCATATCATGTTGAATCCCTGGCATATCATGGTTTATCCTTTCAAGGAGTATTATCTGAAAAGCTTTCCTTCTTCCAAAAATAAAATTCAAAAAAATAGAAAAAAATGAAAAAATGAAAAATTGAAAATGTGCCTTGGTGGAAACCTGGAAACAGGTGCCTTGGTAGAAAAAGTAAAGAGAAATAAATTCTTCCTATGGTGAAAACCACTCCCTTGTGGCACCTTGGATAAGTACCATGATGAAAACCTGGCAATCAGGCATCATGCGTAGTTCTTCTACATATTTCATCCATTCTGTCTTCTCTCTTTGATCTTGGCAATGTTGAACTATACGCGAACAATTGGCTATCTTGTGAGCTATCTTATGATGATCTTGCTTTCATTCCTTTCATGTTTAGCCTTCATATTCATTTTCCTCCATTCATTCTAGCCTTTCGCTATCCTTTTCCCCCTTGGTCTTGATCTAATAAAAAGAGTAAAATACGATGCTATGAAGTCTCTTGACATGTCTACCCTCTTTGGACTGCATCCTTTCGTGCTCTTACATTGCGCTTTTGTGGCTTATCCCATGCTAGCCTTTCTTTGCTTGTCCAAATATGCTTTTCATGACAATTTTTCCCTAGCTTGGGTACTCTTGAGGAGTTTGACCTTGAGGATTTCTTCCTTCCATTCACCTTCATTCTCCTTTCCTCCATCTCATTCACCAGCTTGCTAATCCCTTTTGTTCTCCACCTTGCTTGACATTGGGACTACACGATGTGATCTTGCTTAAAGAGTTTGATGTCCATTCTGTCTAGGGGCATCTTTTGTACATATTTTATGATCTTGAAAAAATACCAAAAAAATCAAAAAATTTAAAATCTCAAAAAAAATAGTCACACTTACCCCAATAGGTGTTTTTCAACACCACCCCAAATAGTGTTTTTCCACACTACCCTAACGTCAAGTGTTTCTCAACACTTATCAGATATCCTACCCACCAGTCTAAGTATGATGCAATATCGCTCATTAGCAAATTTGATCCTCAAAGTTTGACTCTATGACCAACACACACGCACTTAGACAATCAACTCGCTTGAGATATTGTTGACTTTATTTTTCTTTGTGTGCTATCTATGAGGATTTCTTTGATGAGTGGTCTCTCCCTGAGAAATTTTTGATGATGCATAGCTAGAAGACTGAGGGTATGAGAACATGTTTTATTTCTTTATTTGCTTGTGGGTATATTTTTTTGGTCCTAACTGTCATGAGCATTTCTGCTGGTCTTACTTGACACTAGGGATTGACAAGGTATTATCCTTGACTATTTTATGCGAGTCCATGCTTCTAGTTATCTTGACTTTCATGTGTCTCGATACAAGCATAATCTTGCCATATCAAACTTAGGTGATCTAACTGCACTAGTCATCTTGACCTACATGTCTTTGATGCCTAGGTGGGATTTCCACATTTCTATCTGATAAAGATCATATTCATATTCACATAGTTATGCTAGTGTGTATTGTATGATCTTATGATGCTACCAATAACACTCGATGATGATAATTAGATGTCTATAGGCATTATGACCTTGCAAGTCAACCACTTTCATAGTAGCTTGCATTCTTAGGTTCATGATTAGATTAGTTCTTTGCATTTTGCATATGGAGAGAGCTCTCATTTTTATCATATACAGACTAGTTGGTCAACTATGCTCATTTTCTCATTCTTCTTGATCATATCTTTCATTTCTAGTCTTTCATATCACATCATTTTCTATCCATTTTTGGACTCCAAATTGAAATCCGAGTCGTGTTTCCAAGTTTTCTCATTCTTCTACACAGTTGATTGACCTTTTGAGGCATAATTCTTTGATCTTTAATGGAATTTCTTCATTTCCATGTCTTCCAAACTTCTAGTCTTTCATTCAATTCACTCCCTTCTCACGTTTGATTGCATCTTTATCCTATATCTTTCTCAGTCAAACTAGGGCATATCTTCACTGCTCGATGGTTATCCTATCATCTTTTATCTTTGATCATGATTTCATTATGATTTGATCTAATCTTTATTGATCTGTTGTTCTCCTATACCTGATTTTGATTTTGATTCTAAGGGGGCAGTATCTATGGGATTCTCATCCCTGATTCTCTTGATTCTCTTGATTCAAACATCTTTTGAGAGCTTTTGCTCAAATTTGAGATTCTTATCTCTTACTTTGAATGTGATCTTGAATTGACCTCATGTTCAAAGGCCTTTGTTTATGCTTTGTTCGGATGTGATCCCGAATAGACCTCACATCTGAGTTGTTTTGTGGTCCTAGATCGATCTCATATTTCAACTTCATTCTTTAACTACATGTGTTCCCAAATCGATCACACATTAGTCAAAGAGGGGCAAATGTATGCACCCTAAAATGGTCGCCTAGACTTTGGGCCCCATTTCTCAATTTATCAAATCCCTAAATCAATATTTTCAAAAATCAACATTTTATCAATTATATCAATTTCCTTGATCAAATCCTATTTTATCATTTTCGATTATTTGCCTTGGGCTAACCATTTTATCCTAAGTTTTTATTTATTTAAAAGGAATATTTCCTCCCCTTTTAATAAATAAAAAGCCCCACTTTTCCTCTTATCCTATGTTGCACAAATAAAGAATTATTCTTATTTTATAAAAAGGGAAAAAGTACTTTTTGTCTCATATGGACACTAAAGTCAACTCCTATTTTCCTATTGGAGGATATTTGTGCACAAGGAACAAGCCTCTATTTTTCTCCACTGTTGATTGAGTCTTTTGCCTCTTAATCTCCATGGTCCATTCCTTTTCATTTCTTATAAAAGAAGAGCTCTTCTCCTCATTTTGGATATCCATCTCTTTTATGCTAATGTTATACTGCAAGTTTTCTAGGTCATTTGGAGCTCTTTGAAGACACTTTTTACATCCAAGCTTTGAAGATCATTGTTGCATTCCATAGTTCTCATATTTGCTTTCATAGTTGCATGATCATGGCATTTCTAGCATAGATTTCCTTTTATGCAATAGAATAATCTTCACATAGCCTAATTAGGAAGGTTGTAATCCTTTTTTATTTCCTTTCATAGCTTAGTTTGTACTTGCATTTTCATAGACTAGTTTGCATCATCATTCTTAGTTTACTTGCATTGCATTGCATTCATATTGATTTCATTGGAGATATTGGCATTGTTGCCCTTGTCTTCAACCTTGAATCTCTCATTGTGTGGTTGACTAGCAAGGTCATTAGCTTCATAGCTCTAGCTGAGAGCAATTTTACAAATCTTGCAACTCCATGCATAAAGAGCTATGGATCGATTTGTGAGGGTTCATTCTTGAGTTTTCTTGCATGTAATGATTCATAGAAGTGCACTACTTTTGTGTGTACAATATGAAACCCTAATAAGAGACACTTTGAAATGACACTCTATCCCAAACAAAAATACTTCCAACAAAGGAAACATGTGAGTACCCACACCTAACTAAATTATCAACTACAAATGCAAGTCACATAAGGTCCAATTTGACACCCACATTAGAGAAAAATGAATGAAAAGAAAAGTTGCATGCTTCATTAAGATTCAAGGATAGTAGAAAGAAAAAAAAAAAAAAAAAAAAGACCAACATAAATAAATTGGGGTTGATATAGAAGAAATCAACACAATACACTCGGATTAACAAAAAAGAAGAGTAAAAAAAGATATAGTCTCTATGATTTATTAAAAGTAAACATGAAAAGGATAGAAATCAAGCCACAAATTACATATGCCACAACATACATCCTAGAACAATAAATAATGGCTCAATGGCCTAAAAATATTTCTCAGCAATAATAAAACTATCAACTACTGAACTTGTTCAGTTTCCATAGATGTGTAGATATACATATATTTTTAGGAAAACCGTTGGGGTTTGTATAGACTTCTCTATGGAGGTCGAGTAGAAAGCGCATTGTCCAAGATTCAACAAGATTTGATGAACGCGCTTTGCACAAAAACTTTCCCAAGTTGATGCTAACAATGGTCAGGTTCCAATTGTCTTTTCTATCTTTTTCCTTTGCATGTCGGCATTTTTCCTAAATGGGAACATTTTTTGTGGAATTTCTTTTGAAATTGACAAGTGGCAACAAACTCATAAAATGGTGGGTCTCGCTTTTACTTTTGAAATGCAATGATAATCCACTACAGTTTCTTGGAAAGGAAACTATGACTGAAGAAGATGTTAAGGGTCATGGAAACCAACCATTGTAGACATGGTGTAAAATTAACTTATTGGGTTGCGACCAGAATTTATCCTTTTATCATCTAAAAACCATGCATTTGGTTGGTTAGTTGGAGTTGTTGAATTATTCTTTCCTTGCTAATGTATCAAGATAATTATGTTAGTAAAAATATTACCCAACATCTAGAACAAAGGATTACTGTATAGTCATTGACTAATGGATTTTATTATGTCATCATGACAATATTGTGACTACTTCTACTTTAGCTATGATATACTTAGGTTCACTTTATATTGATTATGTTTTTATGCATAATTTCTATGTAGGTATTTGATCTAAATATTTTGTCCTTATGAATACCTATTGCCTAAGGTTGGTCATTAAGATAGGTGATATTTTAATACTCAACTAAGAATAAGATGGTTGGCATTTTGGGTCATTGTCTAGCAAGGAAGTTCAAAGAACTTCCTAGTAATGTCCATGTTTGAACATTGAACTAATTTATTAGACTAATATCATATATACTTGTTATATTTGTTGATCCCTAAAGTTTTGTTGTCTATTAGTGTCTTACACTTAGTCATTTTTTAGGCAATGTCGGTCGGTCATCACTGCGACCAAGTCATCATATATAGGCTGAGTCATGAATAATGTACATTTACTGAGCAGTAGTCATTGTCAAGTAAAAAAATGGTCACCGAGTACTTTTTTATTAGCCAAGTCAACTTTTTTTGAGTGATGTAAATAAGACAATGTCGAGCACCAGAATATAAGGAACAGTGAATGCTGAGTGCCAGAGATATCTAATGTCGAACAAGCTAGAATTGACATATGTGTTTGTTATGGAACAAACACTTAGGTAAACCATTTTGGCCGACATTTATATTTCATTTGTTTTTTGTTGAGGAAATCACAAAGGTGATTACACTCTTGTATTGTAATTATTAATCCCTATGTAACACATGGAACCAATCAAAATTAGGGAAAGTTTAAGCGAAAAAAAGAGATAATCTAGATCGTAGATCTTAAATCTTGGAAAGAGTTAAGTGTCTATATAAGATGTGATCTAAACCCTAAAACAATGTAAGAGTGTGACAGAGAGAATATCTTTAGAATAGAGAAGTATTCTAATAGAGTTCAGCGACCAAGTAGAACAGAGCAAAGTAGTGAAGGGCATAATAGAGACATATTTGATAGATGAGATCAAATCTATACTAGAAGGAGAAGATCTGTAATCAACATCATAATGCAAACTGAAGGATCAAGTAATGAGACATTTTAATAGGTGTATCAAGGTAAATCTTTTAACAGAGTGGTTTTGACATACCTTAGTAAATCTATTAATCGAGTGCTTACTTACTTGTAATTCTTAAATCCTTTTGCAAAGTAGATTGTATAAATCTCAAAGCTCTTAATAGGGCAGACCCCTCATAGGGTAGATCATATTTTGTGATCAAATTTGTAGCCCTAACATGAAAAATTTATACTACAGTAGTGAAGATTTATGGGTGTCATCCCCACCCCAGTTTTACCTTTCAAGGGTTTTTGGGTAACCAAAATCATTGTGTTATGCTTATTTTCATGGGTGATGTTTATCTTACTAGATATGTTATACTATTGAGTTTTATGCTTATGCCATGCAAGTTTCATTTATGTAAAAATGGATAAATCAATGATATCTGATTCAACCCCCCCCCCCCCCCCCCCCCTCTCTCAGTATCAAATTTTCCCAATAGATTTCCAACAATTGGTTTCAGAGCATTGGTCTCCTATAGAAGTCTAACCACTTGTAAGATAAAGATCTTGAGATGGAGGTTTATAAGTTGGGAAAAATTATAGAGAATCAAAAAGATTGATATTCAGCTTGCATTACAACAACTTGAAGCAACTAGAGGAGAACTGAAGAAATCCTTAAGCAGGAGAAGAGAAATAGCTATTCAACAAAATGAAACACAATATCAAGAAGAAGATACTACTGGACTATTTAATAGTGGGAACTCTACAGAAAGAGACAAAGCCATAAAAGAACTACTGAATAAAAACAACATACTAAATGAGGACATCAGAAATCTAAAGAGAGAACAAGAAATTCAATCTGTGAGACCCTATGAAGTAGTTGAGCAGAAAAAGAAAGTTGAAGAAGACAAGATAATGGCCGAAGAAGATAAAATAAAAATATCAATGAGACTTGATGAAAAGACAAATGACATGCAAAGGTTGAAAAATAATCAACTTGACATGGTAAATCAACTGCTACTGGTTAATCAAGAATTTGGTAGGAAAGATGTGGAACTCACCAATCTGAGATCAAAAAATAATCAACTAGGGAATGAATTGAGAACTAAAAAGGAATTTAATGAAAGCATGAGCAATCCTAATGAAGTTGTAATATACTTTGAAGAGTTGTTAAGGTCACCTAGAAGATCTAGTGATACATCTAGACTTGGACATAATGAGCGATTTTCATTCACTGAGGAAGGAGAATCATTAAAGAGTATAGAGAAAAGGAATGCAAATCCAAAGAACAACAAGCCCACATGCCATCATTGTGGAAAGCTAGGACATACACCCAACATCTACAAAATCAAATATGGTAAGTATGATCCTAAACAAAAATTTAATGGACATTGTTTTAACTATAAGAAACATGTACATCAGGCACATGAATGTAGGACAAAGGTTAGTAATCCACCTACCTCACCTAAATTCCAAGAACATTATTTCAACTATCAGAAATATGGACATAGAGCATTTGAATGAAGATCATGTTAGGAATGAATGAAAAGTGTTTTGGCAGTCATTCTGTAGCAGTTGTTGTTGCATTCATGACTTGGATTGTCATTGATGTCAACACAGTGATATTCTGGATATTAGGAGGAAAGTAGGTACAGTTTTGTTTTGCACACATGTTGTATTGTAGATTGTCTTTTGTGTAGTTGATGGTATGTTCTTTGGTGTGTTATTAACCTATGGTTAACAGTGCAAAAAGAAATTCATTTATTTGTAAGAGTTATGAGCATTTTGGTGAAAGCAGTGTTTAGACAGTATTTCTGTGTAGCGATGTTCAAAAATCGGAGGATATATCTTAGCTGGGATGGAATATAATTTTGTGTAGTTAAAGGGATGTTGGAGAATCATTAATGATGACATGGTTCATAGTGAAAACTTTGAGGATATGTTTGGAGAAAGTTGCAGTAATTGGAAGCCGACAGTTTTATGTGAATCTTGTGTGTAGCACGTAGAATTTATTATTTTGTAATTGAGGACCGACTCATTTGTAATTATTTGAGTTTGGTATATAAGAAGGAATTTTTTCCTTATTGTAATTTTTACTATGAAGAGTGAGATGTGAATATATGCATGAAGTGAAGAAAAGAGCTAATTTAGTGATGAAGGAAGACTTGTGAGTACAGAGATCTGGAATTGTGATCTTGTGTAGCAGAGAGTGCAGTTTTGGCATAGTGTGAAGGAGGTAATATATTTCATATTATTCTATTGAATAATTCTAAGATATTTTGGACAGTGGGTTCAGAGATCTTACCTTGAAGCTGTTTGGGCAGTGGGTCCTTCTGTCTTCCATAAACTCTTAACCGGGTTAGAATCTTTTAACAGGGATTCAAAATCTCCTAACAGGGATTTATATGTACTGAATGTATTTCATAAGACTCCTAACAGGTTCCATCCTCTAACAAGGAACTTTCATATTAGTGCATCATTTTGTGGGCATCATTCCCACTGGGGTTTACTCTTTTCAAGAGGTTCCCTAGTCAACATATCTTGTATTATTGTGCAATTGTGTATGATTATCTTTCTATGATTGATCAGTACATTGATTATATTGTTTAAATTTGTTGAATGGATAAATTATCTGATAATTGATTCACCCCCCCCCCCCTCTCAGTTATCTTGGGGATCTTTACTTTATAACAATTGGTATCAGAGCAGAAAGTCCTTGAAAGAAAAGTTTAACAACTTAAGGAGATCCATGGTGAATTTCAGAAAAGAAAGCCCTAAGTTTGATGGAGTAAATTTTGACAGCTGGAAAGAAAAGATGAAGACACATCTATTGTGTTTAGGACCAAGTTATTGGTTGATTACAAAGAATGAGAAGACTATCATTGAGGAAGACAATCTAGAGGCAGGAACTAAAGATGAACTAGATCTATTCATGTGTAACATACTTGCAAGAGAAGCACTTTTATCAGCACTACCGGAGAATGAATATAGTCAGGTAAGATGTTTGAAAACATCTCATGCAATTTGGAAATATTTACATTCTACTTTTGAAGGTGATGAACATGCAAAGAAGGCTAGATTACATAATTGGATTTGTGCATTTGAAGATATCAGAATGATGGAAGATGAATCTATTAGAAGTTATATTGGTAGGATGTCTGAGATTGTGATAGGAATAAAGTCTTGTGGAGGTGATAAGACAGAGAATGAAGTGATATGGAAAATTCTGATAACTTTGACACCAGTATTCAAGCAGACAACGCAGATGATTGAAAAAGTGATACCTTGTACATCAAACTTTTCAAGAGAGACTCTTCTTGGAAGATTAGAAACAGCAGAGATGAACTTGAGATTATCAAGAGAGCTACCTAGAATGGAAACAGCATTCAGTGCTCTTAGCATTAGACCTGCAAGAAGTACTAGTGTGAATGGAGATTATGCCAGTAGTAGCAGATCTGAGGAAGATAAGAAGATTGAAGAAGGTATTATATTACTTGTAAAAAGAGAACCAGATGGTAAGAAAATCTTTAAATATTGAAATTGTCAAGAATATGGTCATTTTGCATCTAAATGTCCTAAAAGAGTTAAGAAGTATAGAAGCAACTTTAAACCTAGGAGATCTAAAGAATGTTATTATGCAAATGATGAAGATTTTGAAGCAGGAATTGAAAAACATTTAAGTGACAGTGATAATGATAACTTTGAGGAAATAGGATTTGTAGCAATTAAAGAAGAAAGTTCTGAATCTGATAAAAGGGAAGAAAAAGCATTAGTTTCACAAGTTGAAAAGAAATCTGATTGGATTATAGATAGTGGTTGTTCACATCATATGACTGGAGATAAAAGAAAGTTTGTTAAGTTAGATAGTTATGATGGAGGAATTGTTAGGGTTGGTAACAATGCACCTTGTTTGATTAAGGGTATAGGATCTATTACTCTTGATGAAAAGACTAACACTGATGATGTTTACTTTTTTGATGGACTAAGACATAATCTACTAAGTGTTGGATAATTGGCTGATAAGGGTTATCGAGTTTGGTTTTCTAAGAAAACTTGTGTGATAAAAGATAAAGATGGAAATCTGATTGGAAAAGGATCCAGAACCAGAGGTAATGTATTTCAGTTGAATCCTACTGAGATGAAATGTTTGATAACTAGGATTGATGATAGTTAGTTATGGCATAAAAGGTTTTGTCATATAAACTTTGATAATATTGTCAAGGTGAGCACTACACATACGATAAGAGATTTACCTAGAATTATGAAACCTACTAACATGATTTGCAAAGAATGTATGATGGCAAAGCAGAAAAGGAGTTCATTTCCCAATAAGAAGTTCACATCGGCAGAGAAGCTGGAGATTGTTCATACAGACTTGAGTGGTCCTACTAGGACTAGAGGATTCTATGGTGAAAGGTATTTTATGATTCTTGTTGATGATTTTACAAGAATGATGTGGATTGCATTTTTTAAAGAAAAATCTGAAGCATTTGATAAATTTAAGATCATGAAAAGAAAAATTGAGAATGAATCTGGAATGAAGATTAAGTGTCTAAGATCTGATAGAGGTGGTGAATTTACATCTAGAGAGTTTAACACCTTTTGTGAAATGAATGGTATTAAGAGACAACTTTCAGCCCCTAGAACACCAGAACAAAATGGTATTGCAGAAAGAAGGAATAGGTCAATAACTGAAGCAGCAAGAGCTATGTTGTTTGAAAATGATTTGGCTAAAACTTTTTGGAGAGCAGTAGTGAACACAGCAGTATACACTATGAACAGAGTACAAATCAGAGCAGATACAAACAAGACACCTTATGAATTATGGTTTGGACATACACCCTCAGTTAAGTATTTTAGAATTTTTGGAAGTAAATGTTATATAAAGAGAGATGATGATATAGGAAAGTTTGATCCTAGAAGTGATGAAGGAATATTTCTTGGATATTCTTTAAAAAGCAAAGCATATAGATGTTATAACAAAAGAACTAAGACTATTGTTGAAAGTGTAAATGTAAAAGTTGATGAGAAGTTTAAAATTCAGGAAAGAATGCTTGATTATGAATCTGATGGAGAAGCACAACCTCAACCTAACATTGAAAATGCAGAATTATTTTTTGAAACTAACAGTGATTTGCTGAATGAAAGTCATACTGAAGAAGACAGAGAAGAAAATAGAGAAGAAAAAAAAGAAGAAAGCAGAGAAGAATCTATAGTCGGAACAAGATTAGTAACTATGACACCTAACAGGTATACTTCAAGACATCACCCTGTTGAGCAAGTTATTGGAAGTTTAGATAGAGGAGTTTTGACTCAAAATAAGGTACATTTATGTTTGATTTCTCAAATTGAACCTAAGACTACTAATGAAGCTTGTGAAGATGAACATTGGATCAATGCTATGAAAGAAGAACTAGAGCAGATTGAAAAAAATAAGACATGGGAATTGGTCCCTAGACCTGAAGACAAGAATGTGATTGGAACAAAGTGGGTATTCAGAAACAAGATGAATGAACAAGGAGAAGTGATAAGAAACAAAGCAAGATTGGTATGTAAAGGATATTCACAACAAGAAGGAATTGACTATGAAGAAACTTTTGCACCTGTGGCCAGACTTGAAGTAGTGAGAATGTTTCTAGCATATGCAACTTACAAGAAATTCAAAGTGTATCAGATGGATGTGAAGTCAGTATTTTTGAATGGTGAATTAGAAGAAGAAGTCTACATTGAGCAACCTGAAGGTTTTCCTTTGACACAAGAAGGAGATATGGTATGTAAGTTAAAGAAAGCTTTATATGGATTAAAACAAGCACCTAGAACCTGGTATGCAAGATTGGATAAGTATTTATTGAAATTGGGATTTATAAAAGGAACAGCAGATAGTAACTTATACACAAAAGAAATTGAGAATGGTTTGTTGGTTATAGTTATATTTGTTGATGATATTATCTTTGGAGGAGAAGATGAAGCTAGTGACAAATTTGCAGATGAAATGAAGACTGAATTTGAGATGAGCATGATTGGAGAAATGAAATATTTTTTGGGATTACAAATAACACAAAGAAAGAAAGGTATATTTGTAAGTCAAACTAAGTATTTAAATGAATTATTGAAAAGATTTGGAATGGAAGATTCTAAACCTGTTGGAACACCTATGGTAACTAGACATAAGTTATCTAGCAAAGATGAGACACCAGCAGTTGAGCAGAAAAAGTACAGATCTATGATTGGAGGATTGCAGTACTTGACACATACAAGACCTGATATAGCACATTCAGTGGGGATTGTAGCAAGATTTCAAGCAGAACCTAGAGAATCACATTATGCAGCAGTAAAGAGGATACTGAGATATCTGAAAGGAATAATGGATTATGGATTATGGTATGAGAATTCTGATGATTTTACTTTATGTGCCTATACTGATGCAGATTGGGGAGGCAGTGTTGATGACAAGAAAAGCACCAGTGGTGGAGCCTTTTTTCTTGGAGAAAAATTGGTCTCTTGGCTAAGTAAGAAGCAGAATTGTACTTCACAAAGCACAGCAGAAGCAGAATATGTTGCAGCAACAAATAATTGTAATCAGATTATTTGGATGAAGCAGATGTTGAAAGATATTGGAATAAAGTTTGATGAGCCTGTTGTTATACATTGTGATAACACCAGTACAGTGAGTATGTCAAAAAATCTTATTTTACATTCTAAGACTAAACATATTGAGATCAAGTATCATGTTGTAAGAGAGAAAGTTGCAGAAAAAGAAGTAAGATTGGAGTACATAAGTACAAAGGAGCAGATAGCAGATATATTTACAAAGCCTTTACCTAAGGATACATTTGTGTATTTGAGAGGTATGCTTGGGGTTATGCCCCAACCTTTTTTTGAGAATTGATGTAGATGATTGCATCCGTCCAGTGGTATATGAGCCCTATCTTTCTTCTAGATTGGATGTTGGAACTTCCTCTATGGGGGAGTTTATGAGCTGAGTCATGAGGACTCTTTTTATTGCATTCTTCTGAAAAGTGTCTTTTGACATTAAGTTGTTGTTGACTTAGTGATTGAATTTCTATCATTGATGTCAATGGGGGAGAGATATACATGAAAAATATTGTGGATTGTATGAGAGAGCTGAATAGGAAAATGAAGCAAGATTTGATTTGATATTTTGCAGTGATGTTGCAGTATTGGATTTTTGGAACATTGGATGTTTTTCATCTATGTTGCCATCAATGCCAATGGGGGAGATTGTTAGGAATGAATGCAAAGTGTTTTGGCAGTCATTCTGTAGCAGTTGTTGTTGCATTCATGACTTGGATTGTCATTGATGTCAACACAGTGATATTCTAGATATTAGCAGGAAAGCAGGTACAGTTTTGTTTTGCACACATGTTGTATTGCAGATTGGATTTTGCATAGTTGATGGTATGTTCTTTGGTATTTTATTAACCTATGGTTAATAGCACAAAAATAAATTCATTCATTTGTAAGAGTTATGAGCATTTTGGTGAAAGCAGTGTTTAGACAATGTTTCTGTGTAGCGATGTTCGGAAATCAGAGGATATCTCTTAGCTGGGATGGAATCTAATTTTGTGCAGTTAAAGAGATGTTGGAGACTCATTAATGATGATGTGGTTCATAGCGCAAACTTTGAGGATATGTTTGGAGAAAGTTACAGTAACTGGAAGCCGACAGTTTTATGTGAATTCTGTGTGTAGCGTGTAGAATTTATTATTTTGTAATTGAGGACTGACTCATTTGTAATTATTTGAGTTTTCTATATAAGAAGGAATTTTTTCCTTATTTTAATGTGTACTATGAAGAGTGAGATGTGAATATATGCATGAAGTGAAGAAAAGAGCTAATTCAGTGATGAAGGAAGACTTGTGAGTATAGAGATCTGGAATTGTGATCTTGTGTAGTAGAGAGTGCAGTTTTGGCAAAGTGTGAAGGAGGTAATATATTTCATATTATTATATTGAATAATTCTAAGATCTTTTGGACAATGGGTTCAGAGATCTTTCCTTGAAGCTGTTTGGGCAGTGGGTCCTTCTGTCTTCCATAAACTCTTAACCGGGTTAGAATCTTTTAACATGGATTCAAAATCTCCTAACAGGGATTTATATGTACTGAATGTATTTCATAAGACTCCTAACAGGGTCCATCCTCTAACAAGGAACTTTCATATTAGTGCATCATTTTGTGGGCATCATTCCCACTGGGGTTTACTCTTTTCAAGAGGTTCCCTAGTCAACATATCTTGTGTTATTGTGTAATTGTGTATGATTATCTTTCTATGGTTGATCAGTACATTGATTATATTTTTTAAAGCTATTGAATGGATAAATTATCTGATAACTAATTCACCCCCCCCTCTCAGTTATCTTGGGGATCTTTACTTTCTAACAAATCAAAACCTCAATGGTCAAAAAATCCATAGATGAAGTCACCTAAGAAGGGTAATACATACAATTGGGACTACAACACTTGGTACAATTGCCATTATTATGGAAAATATGGTCACATTGGAGAAAATTATCTGAAGAAACATTTTAGGTGTAAATCCAAGATTTGGATGAATGGAAGTATGGTATGCTATAAATGCAATAAGATAGGTCACCTAAAGAAAGATTGCAGAACACCCATACTGAGCAATGAGAAAAGAAAGAATGAAAAAACCATTGAGCAAATGAGAAATCAGATGAACAAAACATGGAAGAAGAAAGAAGTGGGAAGTAGTAGTGAAGCCAGTGCACCTGAGGTCACCCAATCCAATGGATCAGGTGATCACACTAATTCAAACTAAGCAAAGAAGGTATGTATGGAACTGAGTCCTACAATGTTTTAATCTTACTTCAATTCCTAACATATGTTGAGAAAAAGTCCATATCTACATAGACTAAGATGCATTAGGATAGATTTGAGAAAAGGACTCCACTACATATTTGATGTCGAGCATTAGTATTTTAGTCTATAGTGACCGAGTCACTAATGTATGTCGACTACCTGTGATAGCTGAGATGTGATGTACACCAAGCTGTAACTGAATGGTTGTATCGATCGAGCTTATGTTGACTGAGTTTAATATAAGATTGTCGAGATAGCTATATCACACCTAGAAAGTATACAAATCATTAAAGAAGCCCTAATCCAACCGTTTGAATTCTATAAAGAAGGAAGTTACCGTTTATTTCATTTCACTAGCGAATTGAGAATTTTTTGAGCGATTCAGAAGGTGAGTAACCAATGTTATTAGTGCTAAGTACACTTTGTAGAAATCTTCACAGCGTGTTGTCGGTAAAATATATGAAGAAAACTTGTGAAAGGTACTTTACTGAGTAAAATCTTTTCAATACTTTAAATCTTAAGTTGTGAGATGTGGCATCATCATCATCAGCTGCAATGAAGAAGCAAGGAAAGGAGGTCTTTAATGTTCAATTAGTGAGGAACGAGGTGTGCAAGCCATAGATATTTCAAGTCATTCTAGAAAATGTGATCATGGGAGATCTAACTGGAGCCTTGTCATCAATTCTGAAGAATTTTCTAATGATAAATGACATTCGGTCATGTTACATGTGCAAGATTGGAGAAATCATTGATTATGAACTTAGAGAGGCATACAAGAAACTATGCAACAATGGAGTGTTGAAGCCAAAACTCCAGAAGGTTTCCCAGCAAGGGTTGATTCAAGCCCTTGAATTTTCATAAAACTTTAAAGTAGAATGGATCAAGATTGTACTGAGTAGGGTACATGACATGCAAATATGGCTGGAGGATGGACCATCCCAAATCACCAAAGATATGATTCACTGGGTAACTAGATACCCTAAAATCCCTCAGAAGAAAACTATGAGATGTCAAAGAAAGGAGGAAATTCAAGAAAATACACAGGTAGTATGGAACAAGTGCGACATGAATATCTCTACTATCACCGACCCAAAAATTGAGTTTGCAGTAAGGGTGATAGCAGAAAAATTCTATTAGTCAAGTCAGTTGGATAGTGTCTCATGCATGGAAGTGAACCAAGCTTGGAAAATAATTAAGAAGGATCGCACATACAACCTTGCCAAGCTCCAACTGACACAACTTTCTGAGAATCTTACATCAATCCAAAAAGCAAAGAATTCAATGTGTAAGTTCAGTTCCTTACTTGTTTGTTTATTCTTCTACATTCAGAAAAGTTTTCCTACTATTGGAGGAGTAGCATGGGATAAGAGTAGGCCAGTGAAAGTTCAGATTAATGAGTTTGTTAGTCAAATGGGTGATAACTTTGAAAACATTATGAAGAATTACTTTGTATAATTTAAGAAGAAAATGAGGAAGAGAAGTAGGATTCATGTATCCTTAGTAGAGAAATAAAAATAGGACATATACTTCCTAGTTGACACTAACCTTACATATACTCAAGCTGTAATATCGAGGGTATCATGGCTAATGCCATTACCTTATGAGGTAAACATTGATGAAACTACATCAACAATCATAACCTTGTTAGTCGAGGAAGTTTATAAGAAGGCTACTTATTTTGGAACCTATGAGGAAGAAAAGGCTAAGATAACCATGGGACTAAAGTCTTCTACCATGGAGAGAAAGAGGAAAAAGATAGTGAAAAACATTGAAAAAATTATAGGAGAAAGAGAGGTAGATGTACCTGTAGAACTAACTCAAAGATTAGGAGAAGATAAATCAAGTGAGTCTAGTGAAAGTGAAGAGGAGGAGAAAGTAGTAGAAAAGAAAGGCAAGAGGGCATCATTTGTCAAGCTTGTAAGAAAAAAAAATGCAGAAACCAAAGCCTGTCTCCTCACATGTACTTAGGCCAAGAACTATGGAAGCCTCTACAGCTGTAGCTTTTGAGCCTCAAAAGAAAACCCCTGCATCAGGGAAGAGAAAAATTGTTCAGCCTAAGGCAATGCCGAGCCAGTTGAAGAAGAAACTGAGAAGGAAACTCATTTTGGAGAAGGATGATGAGGAAATCGACAGTGATGAGGAAATAAAGAAGAAGGTAGCATTACAAAAGAGAACACTAAGTGTGGATGAAATATGCCACAACATTAAAAGTACTACTGGAATAGCAGGCTTCAAACAAATCAAGTTTGAAAGGATGAATATTGAGGATAAAGAAAAATTTGAAGAAGCAATGATTGAGATACTTTTCATATTAAAAATGATACTACTTCAATTAGGGAGACTGATTCCTAATGAATTATATCAAAGACTAGCACAAAAATGGGAATATGCCCTTATGACAGAAAAGAAAATCATGGAAAAGCACACTTTCTCAAGTCACACCAGACTTGTCCTCTGCTTACATTTAACAATACATGGAGAAGTATAGAAATAGATTCATTCCTAAGCTTTGGGCATACTCTATCCTTCAACACAAGGTTGAAGATGTTGTTCAACAAAATCTAAAGGTATGGAAGATCATCTTTGGTCTTATAATTGACAAGAGCACACAACAGGATGCTAGCACATCTAAAGGAGTTGAGCTAGATAATAAAGAGGATGTTAGTGAACCTCATATTCAGGAGGAAGCAGCTCATAAGACCAAGGAACATAAGAACACAGCTGAAATAACTATTTTTGATATCACTGAGGAAACCCCAGTGAAAACTCATGTATTTATTGAGGAATAAATTCAAGCCGAGGCAGCAAAAGATACATCTTTGCCAAATGATAATCTTGTGTTAGTACAAGTGATAGATTATCCACAAATTAAGGATACATCAATTGATAAAGTTACCTTTTCCAATCCACACAAAGCTATAGTTGATATCCTAGCCAGTCATAGTACTACCGAGGGGCAAGACAAGTCATTAATTACACCTACACCTACATCTGTTGAGGAGTCAAATAAAGAACATGCATAACAATCTGCATTAGTTATCGTAAATCCTCATGTGGAGGAAAATGAACTAGAAAAGAAAGAGATAGAAAAATCAATAAACACTCAAGAGCCTAAGGAGCAAGAAAACTTGACCTATGACCCGATGCAAATTCTACAAGATCTACTGAAGAAGAAGAGAAACAGGAAGAAATGAGAAGGGAACATTAGCAAAAGAAATTACTTAATGAAATAAAAGGTATATTCATTGATGCTTTTGAAATGACTGATGTAAATGACTCTAACCCTATTCTGGAACAACTTGTTCATCTTGTCAAGAAAGTGACTGATGACAACAGCAAGGCCAATGACAAGTTGTTTCAGTGGTCAGAAAGAAAATTTGAGACCAAGGTACTTAATAAGGTCTTTGTAGATATATTAGTGAAGCAAGTAGAACTTTCTACCTTAATATCAAATTCAGAAGAAGTTGTACTAAATGCACAATCTTTGTACAAGAAATTGTGTTATGTAGAAGTGTTTACCAAGGATAACTAGGAACTGGTAGATAAGCTACAGCTAGACATCCGGTCTACTAGTCACTCATTGAGTTTGGATGCAAGTTCTAGCTCTATACATTACACCAGGCTTTTACATACTCAAGGGAGGTTAGCCGAGTTAATGGCTAATGATGGTAAGATAAGGGCTCTCTTACTCTCCATACAAAAAATAATTAACACCTCATTTGGAGGCCATACAATGAGAGTTAGCTACGGTAAAATAATTAGTGTAGAAAGATCCCCATCTTTCTATTGCCAAGATCCTATTTGACCTAGCTATCGAGCTAGAGGTAAAGTCCAAGGTTTTGAAGATTGCAACATCCGATTGGGACAACACATTGCATATGGTCATGCAGCTTCACAAACCTTTTTTGGACAAGTATTTCAAGCTCCCTACACCCGAAGAACTTCAAGTGACAAAAACAAGGGGGGAATAGTAGTGACATGACATGTTAAGTCACAAAGAGAACAAAATCAGAGAGCAGAATCAGACTGAAGAAAGCAGAAATGAATTTTTTGACATACTACATTTTGTAAATGTGTATATGTATTCAAGTTTATGTCAAATAAGGAAGTCTTATATGTACAAATATAAATATTTTGTTTTACAAGATCAAGTTATGTTTTAGGGGGAGTATTTTGTATATACTTCTGCTAATACTAAGTACTCTTGTAAATGTAATGAAAATGTCACAGCGAAGTGTTTTTTCCACTAATGTCAAAGGGGGAGATTGTTGATCCCTAAAGTTTTGTTGTCTATTAGTGTCTTACACTTGGTCATTTTCTAGGCAATGTTGGTTGGTCATCACTATGATTGAGTCATCATATATAGGCCAAGTCATGAATAATGTACATTTACCGAGCAGTAGTCATTTTCGAGTAAAATAGTGGTCACCGAGTACTTTTGTATTAGTTGAGTCAGCTTTTGTCAAGCGATGTAAAGAAAACAATATCGAGCACCAAAATATAAAGAACAGTGAATGTCGATGCCAGAGATATCTAATGCCAAACAAGCCAGAATTGGCATATGTGTTTTTTATGGCACAAACACTTAGGTAAACCATTTTGGCCAACATTTATATTTCATTTATTGTTTGTTGAGGAAATCACGGAGGTGATTATGCTCTTGTATTGTAATCATTAATCCCTATGTAATACATGGAACCAATCAAAATTAGGCAAAGGTTAAGCGGCAAAAAGAGATAATCTAGATCATAGATCTTAAATCTTGGAGAAAGTTTAAGTGTCTATATAAGATGTGATCTAAACCCTAAAACAATGTAAGAGTGTGATAGAGAGAATATCTTCAGAACAGAGAAGTATTCTGATAGAGTTCAGTGACCTAATAGAATAGAGCAAAGAAGTGAAGGGCATAATAGAGACATATTTGATAGATGAGATAAAATCTATACTACAAGGAGAAGATCTATAATCAGCATCACAGTGCAAACCAAAGGATTGGGTACTGAGACATTTTAATAGGTGTATCAGGGTAAATCTTTTAACAGAGTGGTTTTGACAGACCTTAGTAAATCTCTTAACCAAGTTGCTTACTTAGTTGTAAGTCTTAAATCCTTTTGCAAGGTAGATTGTATAAATTTCAAAGCTCTTAACATGGTAGACCCCTCACAAGGTAGATCATATTTTATGATCAAATTTGTAGCCCTAATAGGTAAACTTTATAATGCAATAGTGAAGATTTGTGGGTGTCATCCCCACCCCAGTTTTACCTTTCAAGGGTTTCTGGGTAACCAAAATCATTTTGTTATGCTTATTTTCAAGGGTGATGTTTAGCTTACCAGATTTTTTATACTGTTGAGTTTTATGCTTATGGCATACAAGTTTCATTTATGTAAAAATGGATAAATCAGTGATATCTAATTCACCCCCCCTCTCAGTATCACATTTTCCCAATAGATTTCCAACAATATTTTACTTACATGGTCTTCCTTTATCAATCTCATCCTTGGTTTATTTGGGAAACTCTCTACTAAGGTTGAGAAATTTAGAGGCTTAAATCTTCTTGAGGTTTGTGACAAAATGGTTGTGTCTAATATCTATATAGGTTATATTAACTTAGAAAATATAAATTCTCATCCTAATAGCTAAAATCCTAGGAGAACTATATGAGACTTTGTCTCATTTGGAAGTACGTATATTTTGGTAATTATTTCATGAAGGATGCCCTTATGACCCATGTCCATAGGGGAGGCTTTAGGAAATAACTCCAAAATTGGGGTTGTTTTTAATCTTGAGTATGCTTTGCCTTGAGGATAATTTTACATTAACTAGTTATGAGCTCATCCTTTCAAAAAATATTCATTACTATATAGGTTTGAGCCAATGAAAGTCATCTTTACATCACCAAGCCTATCTACTATGAAGTTTGTGGAATTTCAATTTCCAAAGTCTACTTTGATATTGAATGAAATTTTAGAGTCCCTTCCATCATTCTTTCTCTCGATGTGAATGCAATAGAATTCCTCAAATCTTATATGAAATACAATAATCAAAGCATCTGTCAAACATCTATGGCCTTGTGTCTAGGATCATTGGCAAATATAAGGGGTATAAGTTAACTTCTCAAGACCTAGTGAGGTATGGTTATGAAAAAGAACTATGGAAACCTATTCAATTATATCTAATAACTATGTCATGTTAATCCATTATGATTTCACAATGTGAATAAATTATTATTAAGTATGGATAGTCTAGTGCTCTAAATATGTACATGATTTTGTGATAAGTTTGGGATTGAGCTATTTGTGACCACTTTTTCCAACTATGGGCACTTAACAATTATTAAATACATTTGGGTATTTTACTCTATATCTATAGATAGTGAAAGTTATATTCTAAGCTTTAATATTGGTATTCTACAAAAATGTTAAGTACTCAAAAGTAGAATATTATATGATATGGTTTTTAAAAGAAAAAAGTGACGATGCACTTTATATTATATTAATATTTTAAAAGCTAGTTCAGGTGGCTCATCAGAAAAAGAACTAGTGAAGAAAACTCTGAATCCTTGTCGAAGTACAAAAGAACCTAGTCTACTAGCATACATGTGACTTAATGCAGAATTACATTCAACAAATCATCCGAACTGGAAATCCCAAAATCCACATATCAATCCCAAAAAATCCATAAACCCCATGATTATCACAAAATGGGACTAAACTCAAAACTAAGTACAACATGATAAGTAGGAGATATTTTTCCATAGCAAGTCAAATTGTGATATTGCTATCAGGATTTAACTGTGTAGTTTTTTGAGTCAAACTCATTGACCCATGATTCATGAGTAGTGGTTCACATGAACCCATCTCTCATGAGAATGAATGAAACACTTAGCACTCATTGGATCTAGGTGATGCTCACAAAGGTGAAGCATTGGGACTTCCCGGGAGGTCACCCATCCCAGTACTACTCCAGCTCAAGCGCGCTTAACTACGAAGTATCCTCCATGGTTAAACCCACTCTACTTGCATCCTCATTTGCAAAACCTTCACGAAGTGTTGTGCCTTATGAACCATTCATTAGAAAGCCCCTTAAGCTCAACATGTTGATTTTATTATTATAAATATATCTAATAAATATGATAGTATTATTATTAATATTATTATGATATTATTATTGTAAGTTAAATTATATCTAATAAATATGTGATGTAATACCCTTCCCATAGTTTTATTTTCAGTCTAGTTGGCCAAACTCTTTTAGGCCACTTTCCATGTGTGGATTAGATCCTTAGATAGATTTGATGTTATTTATGTTTATGGTTTTACTAACCTCGTACTTGTATGTTTTGTATTTCGATGTGATGTGCCTGGTATGGTTGTGGGATGAAGTCGCAGTTACTTGCTTACAAGATCCACACAATCGACCGATCCCTGTCATTATCTTTTATATATTTATACAAGTATTTATATCCTCATCTTTTATGTAGGATTTCAGGTACCAGGCATCGACTTCCCTGAATTGTCAGGATGAGTGTGTCCCACAATAATATCTCAATGGTAAGAGAGAGGAGATAACATACAGGTCCAATCCCAACCTAAGCCATTGATTGTCCAAAAATAGTGGACAAGTATCTGATTCTCTACCTATTCGGATTCATCAAGGTGATGTAAACTCGTGAGCCCTTCCTTTAGGCTTGATTGTTGCATTTTGGTTTAGTCAATTTTGCTTCATGGTTGCATGTCATTTGGTTTGATGTAGTTTTGGTGTTAAAATGGATTGAAGAATTAGTTAAGATTAATTAAATGATATTAAATAATTACACCTTATGATACATTAAAATATTAAATATAAGGTTAATTAATTAATAAGAATTAATTAATTATCTATATTTAATAAATAATTTAATTACAAAGTTAAAATTAATTAATTGAGAAATTTAATAACTATTAAATAAAACTTAAATTTAAATGTGGTTATTAGTTGAGTTGCATATTTTAAATTCATTAAAATTAAATAATGCAACTTAAAAAGCATATTATTATAAAAGTAGAACTTAACCTTTTAAAATTAAGTTGAGTTAAAGTGACTTAAAGTTGAAGAAAATTTTTTTAAAAAAAATTTAATAAATTAAAGTTGATAAAAATGAGGTCGTAGTTGAGTTCTTATTTCTATGATTTGGAGTTAACAACTTTATTATTTTTAACAGTTGAGTTCTATTTTGTTATTTTGGAGTTGCATTCTTTCAACTCGAAGTTCTAAATTTCTATATTGGAGAGCTTGGAGGCCATTTGAAAATTATTCAATCAAGTTTTGAAGAATTCTATTGGCAAATTTTTGGAGGATTAAAGTTTTGATGTTTTCAAAAGCTTTGGGTTTTCAAGATTTGGAATTGATTTTCAATTCAATTTTGTGTTTTAAGGTAGGGTTTTAAAATCCTTAAAAGTTGTCCATTAAAATCATTGTCTTCTTCATGTTTGATTAGACCTTGTGTGTAAATAATGAATGTTTATTAAAAGTATGTGTTTCTTTGATAATCAGGTATGTTAGAGAATCTTTTGGAAGGAAAATTCAATTAGAGTTTTCTTTAAAAGTTTTAGTTTAATTTGTTTTCAATTATGACCTTCCATGGTTTTGAGGGTTTTGAAAGAGTTCATTTCTAAAGAAAATGTATACTTTGAAATAGAAATATAGATACGTGCATGTAAATAATATAGATTTGCATGTGTGAAAGATAGATATATTCAGTTGCATGTTACATAAGGAAGATATATTCAGTTGCAGGATATTTAGGAAAGATATATTCAATTACATGTTATTTAAGGAGGATATATTTAGTTTCACATTATTAGGAAAGATATATTTAGTTTCATGTTATTTAAGGAAGATATATTTAGTTGCACGTTATTTTAAAAAGATATATTCAGTTGCATTTTATTTAAGGAAGATATATTCACTTGCATGTTATTTAATGAAGATATATTTAGTTACATGTTATTTAGGAAATATATATTTAGTTGCATGTTATTTAGGAGAGATATATTCAGTTGCATGTTATTTAAGGAAGATATATTCAGTTGCATGTTATTTAAGGAAGATATACTCAGTTGCATATTATTTAAGAAAGGTATATTCACTTGCATATTATTTAAGGAAGCTATATTCACTTGCATGTTATTTAGGAAAGATATATTTAGTTGTATGTTATTTAAAGAAGATATATTCACTTGCATGTTATTTAGGAAAGATATATTCAGTTGCATATTATATAAGGAAGATATATTTAGTTGCATGTTATTTAGGAAAGATATATTCAGTTGCATGTTATTTAAGGAAGGTATATTCACTTGCATGTTATTTAAGGAAAAAAAATATTTAATTGCATGTTATTTAGGAAATATATATTCACTTGCATGTTATATAAGAAAGATATATTTATTTGCATGTAGCAATATTCTATTTTTAAAAAAAATTATTTAAATAATAATAATAATAATAATTTAAGAAACAAATTCAATTTGCATGTAGCAGTATTCTATTTTTAGAAAAAAAAAATTAAAAAAAATATTTGATGAGAATTTAAATGTTGATGTGTATATTATTGGATTTTTTGGTTGTTGTCTTTGATTATCGGTATGGGTAGCATTAAGTTAGATTTTAAGAATTGTTATCGGAGGCTTAGGGTTCTGCCTTTTTACTATGGCATAAATATTTACAGTATTTATAATGTGATAATGGTTTTGATCTTTTTACCCAATCTTTGTTCATTTTAAGCTCATTAATTTTGTGGACTCTTTGAGAGAGTATGTTTTTATGATGTTATGGTTTGAGGACCAGTATGGATTTTGTGATGTGATGTGATGGTTTGAGGACCAGTGTGTAATTATGAGTTTATGATTTGAGGACCAGTATGTGTTCTAGATATCTTTTAAGGAACTAAATTTGATTATCATGTCTTTTGGATTTATGAGATTTTTTTATGACTTATGAGCTTAGGGTAGGTTATCTAGGTGTATAGATGGGCTTGCAATAAATGTCAGAGCCCACAAGTGGCTGCCATGATCACTTATTGTAAATAACTTAATAAAGTGATAACATTATACATTAAATGGGGAGTTTTAAAATGAATTAATGAGATGTGTTCCTTGCTCATGCCTGAGTACTTGATTGAGTTATTGACTAGGATGGGAGTGGGGGAACATGCTTGATTAAGGTCTTACATAGTTAGTGTATGCACCCTAAAATGGTCGCCTAGACTTTGGGCCCCCATTTCTGCAATTTATCAATTTCCTAAATCAACATTTTCAGCTTAACATCAATTTTCTTGATCAAATCCTATTTCTATCATTTATTCGATTATTATCCATGGGCTAACCATTTTATCCTAAAGTCTTTATTTAATTAAAAGGAATATCTCCTCCCCTTTTATTAAATAAAAAGTCCCCACTTTTCCTCTTATCCTAAGTTGCACAAATAAAGCATTAATCTTATTTTATAAAAAGGGAAAAAGCACTTTTTGTCTCATATGGACACAAAAGTCAACTCTTATTTTCTCATTGGAGGATACTTGTGCACATGGATTGCTCCTCTTTCAAGCTCCACCTTTGATTAAATCTTTTGCCTCTTAATCTCCATGGTCCATTCCTTTTCATTTCTTATAAAAAGAGAGCTCTCTTCCTCATTTGGAGATCCATCTTTTATGCTAATGTTATGCTGCAGGTTTTCTAGGTCACTTTGGAGCTTTTGAAGATTTGAAGATATTCTTGCATCAAGCTTTTGGAAATCATTGTTGCATCACATCTTAGATTTCTTCATTGCTTCATAGTTTAACTTTCATTTCTTGCATAGTAGTTTCATTATCATGGCATTCATAGTTTAGATTTCTTTTATGCTTTAGATTAATCTCACATAGCTTAATTAGGAAGGATTGTAATACTTGTTCTTTCCTTTCATAGCATAGCTTGCATATTTCCTTTCCATAGGTTAGCTTACATCTTCATTTCTAGTTGCATTGCATTGCATCTTCATTTGATTCTTGGGGACATTGGCATTCTTGCCCTTGTCTTCATTTGAATCTCTCATTGTGTGGTTGACTAGCAAGGTCATAAGCTTAATAGCTCTAGCTGAGAGCAATTTTAATATCTTGCAACTCCATGTACAAAGAGCTCTAGGTCACTTTCTAAGGTTTCCCATTCATGGATTTCCTTGGATATAATGACTTAGAGAAGTGCACTATTTAGAGTACACATTTTTGGCACCCACCGTGGGGCAGAACATTAGTGTTTTGTCCTTTTAATTATGCATTTTCATCAATTTTTTGGCAAGTTTTTAGCTCATTTTTAGTCTCTAGTTTTTTTGGCTCAGAGTATCATGCAATACTTTCAAAAGTATCGCGTGATAGTTCTCTGTATACTGGCGCGATACTTTACTAGTTCAAAGTATCGCTCGGATATTGTAGGAACTATCACCTAATGTAAGGCGAAGTATCACCTGGTGTAAGATGAAGTATCGCCCAGAAATATATTATCGCCCTAATATACTGTAAAGTATCGCGTGATATTTTTGGTGTCTTTACTATCACCTGTACCTAGTAGTGAGCTATTTCTTGCATCTTTTTGGCCAAATTCAGATTTAATTAACTTGCTGGTTTAGTTTGTTGTAGTTAGATAGATTCCATTTGCAGATTTCATTTGGGTTTTGGATTTTGCTAACCTTGTGGGCCTAACAAGTTGTGGTTGTAGGTACACTTGCTTAAAAATTTTCCAAAATTGCATGCTAAAGGGTTACTAACAATTTTTGTAGGGCTGCCCAAAAAGCATAAAAATACAAAAAAAATTGCTTGTTGTTTATTTCATTTCAAGTGTGGCAATTACTAGTTGTTTCATTCAATAGGAACATAATATCTTGTGGAAGGAATTTTGAGGTGGTAGGAGAAGTATGCTCTTCACCTTTGTGGTGAACCAGAAAATCTTGACCCATCTTGGGATTTTGAAGCAAGAGGGTAATTGAACTCTTCTTGGTGTGTTTGGGAGAAGCTTTGAGATAGGGGAGTATACTCTTCACCCTTGTGGTGAAACAAAAACCTTGAACCTCACAAGTTGATCCACTTTTTTTTTAGTTCTTAGAATCCTTTAGTGGGCCTGCTCTTGAGCAATCAAGAGGAATGACCCAAGTGGGGACAAGCTAATACCGAGCTATTCCGACCCACTATAAACTCAAGGCTATCGAGGACACAAAACTTTGGTAGACATAGTACTTGTCTTTGCTTGATGTGAGTAGCTTGTGGGATTGTGACCATGAGGAAAGCATTGAGCAAGAATGCTTAAGGTACTCTTGAGGTCGTGACGTCCTAGTCCTTTATGAGGAGCAAAAGGGGTGTTATGAATAGAAGCCCTTACTAAGAACCATTAGATAGAAGCCACCTTATTTTTCCGCTTAGCTTCTTGGTGCAAGGATTGATCCAAGTGGAATAACCCGGATCACCCCAAGATTACTCACCATATGTGTTCCTTTGGTTGTGTCTTTGGCACTTCCATGACAAAGCCAATATCTATTGTGGGCAACCACTTTGTGTGGGGCAATGGAGCATCAAGTTGTGGGCCAAGTTGTTAAGTATTGAGCCATTGTCTTTTTAGGATAGTAAGTGCTTGAAGTGTTCTCATTGTACTATACCCATGTAAATGTTCTTGCATACTCAACATCATAGTAGCATTCATAGGGTTTTTTAATTTTGATATCACAATTGTTTGTCTTGGCAAGGTTATTTTTGCCCTTGTTTCAAGTGTTTGAAGACATGTTTTGATCCCATACTGTTTGCAAAACTTGTCCATTTACTGCTGTAACTGTGATTGAAATAAAAAAAAAACCAACCTTCAACCTGAAATTTTGATCAATTTACCTTAAAAACTAAGATTTTGCACTTCACTAGTCAAAGAGTTGTACAACACTGAACAGTTATCGCTCCCCATCCTGAGAAATATCGTGTGATAGTTCGTTGCTGCAAGACTATCACCCCACTTGCCTAGAAAATATCACACTGTCTACCTAGAAAATATCACACTGTGTACTTGGAAAATATCGCTCTGCTTAGCGCGAAGTATCGCCTAAAAAGAAAGTATCACACCAGTTGCCAGGAAACTATTGCATAGGTCATTTTGCTATCTCATTATTATCTGTCATTCAAAACTAATTTGTGTCATCTTCCAATCTTCCTTGGTCAATGTAGGTCAGATCTTAGGGGTTATTACATATTGCTCAATATTCAAATGAACTTCAATGGTATCAATTTTCCCAAAACAACTCTTCATCTTCTTTCTTCCACATCTACCATTACTTCCTAGTCTTCCATTTTCATCTTTTTCTTCTTCCTTCATGCTTCTTCCTCTTCTTCCTAATCTCTTCATGTCTTCTTGATTCTTTTCCTCTTGTTCTCTAGTCTACCTTCTTCTATTCATCTCTTCTTTCATTTCTTTCATGCTTGATTCCTCCTTTTCTAGAACCATGAGTTTCAACTATCTTTCTATGGAACCTCTCTTGAAAATGGATGATCTTGATCTCCTTGCTCAATTTGAAAAGTATCATTCCTCCAAAACTCTCATTGATGATAAATTTATGACAAAAATATGAAAGAAAGCAAGTGAATCACCTACCTTTGGTAGAATCATGCTCATGATCCTGTCATGATCTCCTTCCTCCAAACATTCATCATCATCTAAGTCTTCTCATTCTTCTTCACCTTCCAAGTCTTATCATGATTCTTCTAAACATCATTTGAATTCCTCATCTTCCAAGTCCTACCATGACTCTTCTAGATATTATTTGCATTCCTCATTATCTAAGTCTTCTTCCTCCACTAGGTCTTCACTTTCCTCTTCTTCACAATCTCTTTCCTCTTCTACTTCTCTCAAGAGTCTTACTCCTCAATATGAGCAATATAGTAATCCTTGTGAAACCTCTCCCATGAAGAGTGACACACCTAACTATGATGACTATGATGAATATTATGATGGCTATGATGATGAACCATATAGTCATAACTATGAAACCTCTATTCGTAAGAGTCCTCATTGTGTGCTCGTGCTTGCTAAAGGGTCATCCCATTGGGTAGATTGTGATGGTGATCCATATGATTCTAATTTTGAAAGAGACTTTGATGATTTATGTGAACAATATCTAGATGATACATCTACTTGTATTGAGGAATATAAAATGTACCATGCTGATTTTAAACGTAAATATTATAAGAATCTTTCCTCTAAGAACTCTCATGCTGAAAATAAAGATCACACTCTCAAGAAAGATTATGTTAATGATGGACCTTTTTCTTGTGATGATCCCCTTTCATCCCCTACTTCTTCCAATACCCATACATTTCCTAAAGCTTCCAAGTCTTTCACATCTTTCACAAATCCTTCATCCAACAAAAATCCTAATACTTTTCATGTGGTTCCTTATAGTTATCCTCAAGGGCTACCTCTTAAAGAGACTCAAGCTAACCTTCACTTGGCTACAAATACTTTCAATAATGCTAAACCTAAAGAGCCTAAGCCTTTATGTGCTACAATGCCTACTTTAGCTAGTCCTTCACCACCTCTTCCAAAGTCTTCCATACAATTCCAACATGCTTCCTTGTCCTTAGAAGTTACCCCATGTCAAGAGGACTCTAAAAATGATAAAGAAAAGAACATAAAGAAAGATCAAGAGCAAGAACCCTCCATGTCATCCAATCCTTTTCATGATGTCTCTTATCCATTTCATGGTCCTTTTGATCCTCTACACCCTTTCTCATCCATTCCACCATGTCTTAAGTCTTCTCCTAAGCAAGATCAAGCTACTACTTACACCGTTGAGCTTATTGATAAACAAAATAACCTTACTACACTTGCACTTTCTAAAAATGATACTTCCATTAAGGTTATTAAAAATGGTGTTATTAATTCTAATGTTAAGCCTATTGAAAATCAAAAGAAAGCTGATACGCTTATGCTACCCAGAGATCCTTGTCAAGATCAAAGTCTTCCATCTTCTTGTTCTACCACTCCATGTTCACTTCCATTTTCTACTCTTCCTAAGTCTTTGCAAGCTTTGAACAATTCTATCAAAGAAGTTGCTCCTATTCAAGATGTTCATGATCCTATTGCAAATCCTAATGCTCACTCTAAAAATGTTGATGTCCTTGGTTGTCATATAGATGTTGATGAACTTATTGATTATCCTTTTGTGTCTTCCACATCCATCCTTGGACCTCCTCCACCAATACTAATGGCTTCATGTCTTCCTTCCATCTTGGGTCCTTATGTCCCTTCACTTTATCCTCCTAACTCTCCTAATTCATCATCCATTTTGGGTATTTACATCCCTCCATCTCCTATCTTTCCTCAAGATCAACATAGATGCATATCCTCGAATCCTTTTCATTCACCCACCCATCTAAACGAGTCATATTCTCCTCCTTCTTCTACAAGTCCCAAGTCTTTTGGAAGTAACTTGAATGTTCAATACAAGGAAAAGAAGCAATACAAGAATCCATCAAAAAAGTGAGATCACCATGTCTCCTCTAATCGACATGGAGGCATAAAGTCAAAAGAGATATCTAAGAAGAAAACTACAAGACAAGTATGGGTTCCAAAATCTATCATTGAAGATATTCTCTCTAAATCATCAAAAAGAAATGAAAAGCCTACGGCTATATGGATTACAAAGTCTCTCTTGAAAGAGTCTGGTTTTGAGAAAAAAATGAAGTTGACATTCAAGCTTCCAAAGGCTTCCACTTCATCTTCTTCCAAAAACATTCTTCCATTCCATGCGCCTAAACCACAACCTCTGCTATCCATTCACCATATTCCTTCACATATTCCTTCATTCACGTTTCATCCATCCTCTCACCACCCTTCAAGGTGTGTGTCGATGTTGATCTTACCTTCCTTTCCATCTCCCTTTCCCTATCAATATCTTTGAGCATATCATTTTGAATCCTTGGCATATCATGGTTTATCCTTTAAAGGAGCATTATTTAAAAGCTTGCCTTCTTCCAAAAAATAGAAAAATTAAAATTTAAAAAAAAAAAAAAAAAATGAAAACAAAATTTGAAAATGTGCCTTGGTGAAAACCTAGAAACAGGCGCCTTGGCAGCAAAAGTAAAGAAAAATAAATTCATCCTATGGTGAAAACCACTCCCTTGTGGCACCTTGGATAAGTATCGTGATGAAAACCTAGCAATCAGGCATCATGTGTAGTTCTACATATTTCATCTATTTCATCTTCTCTCTTTGATCTTGACAATGTTGACCTATACACGAACATTTGGCTATCTTGTAAGCTATCTTACGATGATCTTGCTTTCATTCCATTCATGTTTAGCCTTCATATTCCTCCATTCATTCTAGCCTTTTGCTATCCTTTTTCCTTTTGGTCTTGATTTAATATTAAAAAAGAGTAAAACACGATGCTATGAAGCCTCTTGAAATGTCTACTCCTTTGGATTGCATCCTTTCCTTCTTTTACATTACTCTTTTTTGACTTATCCTATGCTGGTCTTTCATTGCTTGTCCAAATGTGCTTTACATGACAATTTTTTTTCCCTAGCTTGGATACTCTTGAGGATTTCTTCCCTTAATTCTCTTTCATTCTCTTATCTTCCATCTCTTCCACCAGCTTGCTAATCCGTCTTGTCCTCCACCTTGCTAGACATTGGGACTACACAATGTGATCTTTCTTGGGAGTTTGATGCCTACTCTATCTGGGGGCATCCTTTGTACATACTTATTGATCTTGAAAAAATCAAAAAAATGATATATTATCAAAAATTCTAAAAATTGGAAAATGTCTTGAAAAAATGATCATCTTAGTGAAAACCTAGCAATATGCGCTTTGATGTATCTCAAAAAAATTATATATTCCAAAATACCAAAAAAATAAAAAAATAGCAAAAAAATCCAAAAAAAATGAAAAAAGAGAAAAATTTGCAATAAAAATTCAAGTGGTGAAAACCTGGAAATAGGCACTACTTGAGGCCTTTGCACCCTTATTTCTTAGCATGCTTCCTTGACACTTAGCCTTTTTCCATCATGCCTTGTCCTTGTTGCCTTGGTTTGGAATTGGTCTTTGTCTTTGTCTAAGGGGCATAACTGTTAGCTTTGGTCTCTTGGATGTCCTAGTCTTTAGAATACCTCGCAAATGGTGTTTCTCAACACTTCCCAAATTATGTTTTTCAAAACTACCCTAGCGTCAAGTGTTTCTCAACACTTATCAAATGTCTTACCTGCAGTCTAGTAGGATGCAATATCTCTCATTGGCAAATGTGATACTCAAAGTTTGACTCTATGACCAACACACACGCACTTAAACATTTGACTCGATGAGACTTTTTTTGACTTTATTTTTCTTTGTGTGCTATCTATGATGATTTTTTTGATTAGTGTTCTCTCCCTAAGAATTTTTTGATGATGCATAGCTAGAAGACTGAGGGAATGAGGACATATTTTATTGTTTTCTCTGCTTGTGGGTATATTTTGTTAGTCCTAATTGTCATTAGCATTTATGCTTGACCCACTTGATACTTAGGACTTATAAGGTATTATCCTTGACTATTTTTTTGTGAGTGCATGCTTGTAGTCATCTTGACCTTCTTGTGTCCTGATGCAAGCATAATCTTGCTATAACAAACCTTAGGGAATTTCACTGCACTATTCATCTTGACCTACATGTCTTTGGTGCCTAGGTGAGATTCCCACATTCCTATCTGATATAGATCATATTCATATACCCATAGTCATACTAGTGAGTATTGTATGATCTTATGATGCTACCAATAAATCTCGATGATGAAAATTAGATGTCTATTAGCGTTGTGACCTTGCAAGTCAACCACTTTCATAGTAGCTTGCATTCTTAGGTTCATGTTAGTCTAGTTTTGCATCTTGCATATGGAGAGAGCTCTCCTTTTCATCTTACATGGACCTGTCAGTCAACTGCGCTCACCTTTCCTTGATCATGTCTTTCACTCCTTGTCTTTTACATCCCATCCTTTTCCTGTCATCACAAGGGGTTAATCTAATCATAATGACCTTTTCACCCCTAATATAGCATTTTGACTTTTAGACCAATTTTTAAAACACCTCAGAATTGCGTGAAAATTGCACCCCTAGCTAATTTCGACATCCTGGATCCATTTTTAGGATCAAAATCAAAATCATAGTTCATCTTGATAGTCAAAATTGCATTTTAAATTTCCCCTTCCTCTACGTAGTTAGCTGACCGTTTGAGGCCTAATCCTTCGATCTTTCTTGAGGCATCTTCACCTCCATGTCTTTCAACCTTCTCATCTTTCATTCACCCCCTTCACTTCATATTTCTGAGGTCTTGACTTTATTTTTATCCTATACCTTTCCAAGTCAAACCTAGTCAAACTGGGTCATATCTTTACCGCTTGATGGTTATCTTGTTGTTCTTCATCTTCAATTATGATTCCTAATTATTTGATCAATCTTACCAATTTACTACTTCTCCTCTACCTGATTTTAATTTTGATTCTGAGGGGGAAGTACCTATCAACTTCAATCTTTGATTTTCTTGATTCAGCTATTTCATTCAGCTTATTGATCCAGCTTCATCAATTAGCTCAGCTTGAGATTCTTATCTCTTATTTTGGACTTGATCCAACTTCTTCTTGTCCAAAAGCCTATGTTTATGCTTTTTCCTGATGTGTTCCCATCCGTCAAACACACGTCTGGGTTGTTTTGTGATCCCAAATCGATCTCACACTTTAATTCCATTCTTTGACTACATGTGATCTCGAGTCAACCTCACATTAGTCAAAGAGGGGAAAATGTATGCACCCTAAAATGGTCGCCTAGACTTTGGGCCCCCAATTCTGCAATTTATCAATTTCATGAATCAGCATTTTCAGCTTAACATCAATTTTCTTGATCAAATCCTAATTTTATCATTTATTCAATTATTATCCATGGGCTAACCATTTTATCCTAAAGTCTTTATTTAATTAAAAGGAATATCTCCTCCCCTTTTATTAAATAAAAAGTCCCCACTTTTCCTCTTATCCTAAGTTGCACAAATAAAGCATTATTCTTATTTTATAAAAAAGGAAAAAGCACTTTTTGTCTCATATGGACACAAAAGTCAACTCTTATTTTCTCATTGGAGGATACTTGTGCACATGGATTTCTCCTCTTTCAAGCTCCACCCTTGATTAAATATTTTGCCTCTCAATCTCCATGGTCCATTCCTTTTCATTTCTTATAAAAGGAGAGCTCTCTTCCTCATTTGGAGATCCATCTTTTATGCTAATGTTATGTTGCAAGTTTTCTAGGTCACTTTAGAGCTTTTGAAGATGTGAAGATATTCTTGCATCAAGCTTTTGGAAATCATTGTTGCATCACATATTAGATTTCTTCATTGCTTCATAGTTTAACTTTCATTTCTTGCATAGTAGTTTCATTATCATGGCATTCATAGTTTAGATTTCCTTTATGCTTTAGATTAATCTCACATAGCTTAATTAGGAAGGATTGTAATACTTGTTCTTTCCTTTCATAGCATAGCTTGCATATTTCCTTTCCATAGCTTAGCTTGCATCTTCATTTCTAGTTGCATTGCATTGCATCTTCATTTGATTCTTGGGAACATTGGCATTCTTTCCCTTGTCTTCATTTGAATCTCTCATTGTGTGGTTGACTAGCAAGGTCATAAGCTTAATAGCTCTAGCTGAGAGCAATTTTAATATCTTGCAACTCCATGCATAGAGAGCTCTAGGTCGCTTTCTAAGGTTTCTCATTCATGGATTCCCTTGGATATAATGACTTAGAGAAGTGCACTATTTAGAGTGCACAGTTAGTACCCTTGTCTGTATAAGAGGTTACTGATGCGACATAAGGTCACTTGAGTGTCAGGTTCTAGAGAGGCTGCCAGGAAAACACTCAAGGGTTAGACATATGTGATGTCACTTCCCTATATACATCTTAGGTTTCATACATGTGTTGGTTGCCTTTGCATTAGATTGTGTACCTTTTCATTTTGAGTTGTACCTCTTGAGATAGAGAGCTTTCAAGATCCCTTTCTTAGTTTATTTGATGGTTTATTTAGGTGTTTTATATCTGAGTGGGGTCTTTAATGTTATCTCCTTAGCATGGTGGGAGTGGACCTTTGGTTCTACAAGGTCGGGTGGTAGTGATTATTTTACCATTTCATGAGATTCAAATTGTTACCAATAACATGCAAGTGATGGTTGTTGGAGCTAATTGTTATATCATATGTATAGTTAATTTTTTCCAATATAACAAAGGAAGTAAATTTCAAGAGCTACATATGGCATGATACCACTATCATTATTGTGTAAGTGATAAATGGTAAGAGCTAATTGACAATAGGTTCCAAACCAGATTTTTCTAGTGGCGTGGAGGCAATAGATGTCAAAATCCCCTAACTCAAAAGGTTCTGCAAGTTATGAAGAACTTATTAATAGCCTTATGTAATGTGCATTGTTAGCTATACACCTTATTTAATGATTATTGTAAGAAGTAATGGATTCTTTCCTATCAACACAATTGGTAAAAAGAATGGGACTCATAATGTATTATCATGGAATGCACCAACATTTATTTTCTAACTAGGATGCACTTAAAGGGTAAGTATTACAGAACTAAGTAATGGAAAGATGGACAAAGTGTTGTTAAATCCACTTCCTCTAATTGGTCAATATACATGTGTGATTCAATTATTATGTAATTGTATAAAAAATGGTATCAACTATTGTGCATTTTTTCATACTTGTGCCCTCATTAGTGGTGAAAATAAGTAGTATGGAATGATTGATTTTCATAAAGGTAAGATGATATCTTAGTTTCTAGATTCGATTGTGTAAACTTTTTTACCAGAAAAAGGTAAGATGAACTGAGAAAAAGGATGAGACCCACAATGTAATACAATATTCTCAAACATTATTTATTTTGGATGGATTGTATTTAAAAACTTATGTGTTAGTGAACCAAAAGAAAGAAGCAAGACTTGCAGTAAGGTTGCAACTATCTTTTTCTCTAGAGCTAGTCACTATGAATATTTGTAAGGTTTTTAAGATTTTTGCATTATGCATATGCATTAAGTTCTTGAGTAGTCACTACATAGTTAGTATTTGTACTTGTGAGGCTCTCACATTATTCCTGTTGTGTATGCATTAGGTGCTTGAGGTAGTTACATTATGTATATATAATGCATGCTTAAACTAATCAATGCATACATACTAGTAATTTGGGTATGAGCTAGGTGTCTAATACATAGTTGACATATGCTTGAGATAGTCTCCAAGTGTGTGTGTGTGTGTGTGTGTGTAAGGTGTATAAGAGCTAGTTACTACACACACACACACACACATATATATATATATGTATGTATGTATATATATATATATATATGTGTGTGTGTGTGTGTGTGTGTGTGTGTGTGTGTGTGTGTGTGTGTGTGTGTGTGTGTGTGTGTGTGTGTGTGTGTGTGTGTGTGTGTATATGCATATATGTATATACACACATATGTGTGTGTGTGTGTACTTATACACACACACACATATATATGTATACATATATATGTGTATGTATATATATACACGCACACACATATATGTGTATACACACATACATATATATACACACACATATGTGTGTGTGTGTATATACATATATATATATATATGTGTGTGTGTGTATACACATATATATACATATATCTCTCTCTCTCTTTGTGTGAGTGTGTGTGTGTGCAATACATTCAGGAGCTTGTCATATTGTGCATAGGTTTTGTAATGCTTGAGCCAACAACTAGAAGAATATGTGATGTTAAATGATATATTCCTTGTGTGGTTTAGTGTGTATTTGTAAACTAATGTTGGCATGGAACCAAAATTTGATTGGAATGTTGTAATTGGATTAAATGGAATGCATAAATTCAATGAATAGTTGTGGCTTAAATTTGAGATAAGAGAGCTTAAGGGAGGGAATTTATTCTCTCTACCATTGGTGTATAAACTTAAAATTCTTTTATTCCTAAGATGTATTCATAGGCAATAACATTACTAATGAACCTTCGATGTTTAGGGATAAGATTGATATTTGGAGATTACCACACTTAATTGACCTTAAAGTAGTACTTGTTGATTAAAAATATAATACTAACTAGAACAATTATTACAAAAAGAACCCTAAATATTTTTTCAAAAAGGGACTATTTTGCAAGAAACAAAAATAATTTGGAGATTGACCCTTTCTCCTTTCATTTTTATTTCTTGAAACTACTAAATTTTTTCTCTATTAAAAGATATGTTTTGACAAGAACTTTTCTAATATCTAGTTGTCCTTGAGTAAGGACTAGAAGCTAGAAAAAACTAAGATCAGTTTATGTAAATTAGTGGTTCCCTATAAATATAGCTCAAAATGGGACACATTATGAGTGTTACAGTTGTGGGATAAAATTTTACAAGGAATTCAACCAAAGAAAAACATCATATGAATCTCAATATTAATAATAAAATATCTTTGTGTTAAGAAAACATATGTAGTGAGCTTTATTTAAGAAAACATCTATAGTGAGTTTTATTTTCACAAGGGAGAAAGAACAATTCTTGAACCAACCTATTAGTAAAAATTAATCGACTAGTGATGTGGTTGTTGGATTTATTTCTTTTTCTAAACATCAAAGTGTCTTAATAAAGTGTTCTCTATATGGTTATAGTTTAATACCAATTTGATTCTATGAGAATATATCATTTTCTTAAGTGTTGAACTTACTTTAAAAATTAAGCTTTATCATTCTTATTAGTTTTACATTAGAATGGAGCTTGCATTCATAGTTGACACTTAATATAATTATCTATAACTATTGTGCACTTGTTATCACATGATCACAACTATATGTTTCCAATTTTAAAAAATAAAGAATTAAAAAAATAAATATATTATATTTGTTAAATTTGTTATTGATTCTGGTTTCACTATTCCCTTTAAATTGTTAGTTATTTTTTATTTTCTCATGCATATTAAAATTCAAGACAATAAAGTGGCATTTGAATCTCAACATCTTTATGTTGGGAAAATGTGTATCAACCTTGCAGTCATATGTGGAGGCTAGTTTTAGGTGGTATGAAACTTTGAACTCACTTTTGAAGGCCTTAGAGGCTCTGAAAGGGGTCAAAAATTATCTAGGACAACACTACCATCCTAGCTATAGAGTTCTTTAAGATGTTTTTGAAAATTAGTTATAATAGAAATTAGGTACACCATTCAAAATTTATGGCCTCTGAAAGTTGGTTCTCTTGAAATAGGAAATATAAAAATGTGTCAAACATGTAAATGGGTTGTAAAAGGGAGTTACATGTGTTGGTGTGTGTATTGACACATCATAGGGCATCTCTTATTAGAGATAAGATTCACATCTCTTTTTGGGGTGGTTTTAGCCCATGGTTTTGTAATACTATTTGACAATTTCTTGTATTGTATCTCCTATATAGGTGTGTGAGATGGAGAGTTAGAGTAAGAGCCTTTTAGCTTTTGAGGTACCTCTAGATCTCTAGTTGATGATACTCCTAAGAGAATATTTCTTTGCAAGTATATTGTAATCCATTTTTTATTATTGAATTATATATTGGGCTTCTTTTTGAGTGTAGGGTTTTTCTCCAGAAAGGGTTTTCCCCACATAAGTTATTGCATTGTGGTTAGAATGATTTTTTTGTTATTTTTGTTAAGTTTCTATAATTTTGAAAAGAACTAAGAATTTTGTTATATTATTTCCCCTTAGGGTTAGTGTAGGAATTTTTTCTACTACTTAACTTCCTTACAAGTGGTATCATAGCCTGATCACTTTTGCTTTTAGTTATGTGTTGTTGCATTATTTGAGCTAATCTAGATTTGAGTAGGAGCTTGTGTAGAAGGTACTTTGTGATCTTGTTGCATGAATTTCATAGGGCTAGTTTTAAAGGAGAATAAGGTGGAGAAATATTTTGGAAATAATTTTGAAATATGGAAGTTCAAGATGGAGGATCTACTAATAGATTTAGATTTGTGGGAGGTTGTTGATGAGACTGTCATGAAGCCTAAAAATCCATGTGAGGCTACTAAATATGTTGTTATGGACCATAAATCCAAGGGTCTAATCAGAATATGCCTTGTAGATTCTATTTTAATCAATGTCCATGAAGAGTCCTCTACAAAGAGCCTATGGAAAAAGCTTGGTGAAATGTACATCAGGTGAAATCTTTAGTAAATAAGATTTTATTGAGGAAGAATTTATATTGTTTAAGAATAGAGGAGGGTGGAAAAATTACAAACCACTTAGAAGCATTCAATATGTTAGTGGCTCAGTTGGAACCCGTTGGTGTCAACAAGAATGAGGATGAGAAATATCATATCATGCTTTGTTCTTTGCCTAATTCATGGAATTTTCTTGTTATGGCCATTGGTATTACTTATATCATTTTGAGGATGGAAGACATGGTGGGTTCTTTTCTTTCTAAAGAGATGAGGAGGAAGGTATCCATTAGTGCCAAGGAAGCCCTAGTTTCCCATGGAAGATCCAAGAAAAAAATAAATAAGAATGAGAAGCATAAAAAATCCAAATCTAGAAGGATATCCAAATCTTCAAGAAATTCCAAAGTTATTTGCTAGAATTGTGATAAGCTTGGGCATGTCTGTAAGGATGGCAAAGAAGAGAAGAAAAAGAAAAAGAATAAACTTGATTTTGATTATGAGTTAGAGAAGGAAGATGACATTGCATTAATTATAAATTTGACCACTCATACATGTGATGATGTATGGTTGCTTGAATCAAGTGTATCTTTTTATATGACCTCTAATAGAGATTGGTTTTTTGAATATGAATAATTTGATGGACGTAAGGTGTACTTGGGCAATAATTCTCATTTAAATATTGTTGATCGTGGTAAAGTTAAAATCAATTTTCTTAACAGTAGAATAAGAAATATTAATGGTGTTTGGCATCTCCCCTAGTATAAGATGAAATTTGTTATCTATGAACAAACTAATAGATTTGGATATGCAGGTAGTCTCTTTTGATGCAGGATGTAAAATAGTGAGAGATGATATGGTGGCTTATAGAGGTGTCAGAATTGGCACTTTGTATAAGTTGGATGCATACACTACTGAGTGTAATAGTACTTTTGTGAAGACAAAATCCATGGATACTTTGTTGGAAAAGGTGAGGGTTTCATCTACAATAGATAGTATTGGATTTGCAGTACCTAAGGGTGGTTTTTCTTTTGAATCAAAGTTACCTACACATAAGCCTATGTTATGACACCAAAGACTTGACCACATTAGAGAGAAGGGTATTTGACTTTGATTTTTGTGAGCATTGCATTTATGAAAAAAAATCTACATTTAGTTTTACTCAAGGTCTCATAAATCATGTGGTGTGTTGAATCCTAATCATTGTGATGTATTTGGTCCTATATATGTTCTTTCCATTAGAAAATATACATATTATGTTTCATTCATTGATGATTATAGCATAAGGACATGGGTATATTGATCATAATTATCAAATTCAAGTGAGTCACTTTGAGAGCACCACTCCAATGACTCATGTTGATAAGAGTGATGTCACATCCAAAAATTCCAAAAAAAATTAGAAACCAAAAAACTTCATCAAAATCAACAACTCATCCAACAATAATGATGAACAAGTGGAAACAAAATCCAAAGGTGTGGCTCATTTGTCATCTATCTTTAGAACTTCTCGTAATTTTACTCAACTTACTAAATCTTTGTATAATGTGATGTTGAATCTAGTTAATGCTAATGTGTTAACACTTCCTCCTGTCAAACCAATTGACACATCAAAACCTTTTCCCAAACACTTTGATCACAAAGCTTTTTGTCAATACCATTTTCAACCTGGCCATGATACTAAAAAATGTTTCCTCTTGAAAACTATTATCCAAGACCTTATTGATTCTAATGCTATATCTATTGAATATTTCAATGACCAAAGAAACAAATATGTAGAACCTTCTAATCAAAACTTTTAAATCTATACCAACCATTTTCCATCTCATTCAACCAATACCTTTGAGTCTACTCAACCTTCATCTTTTTCTCAATGGATTGATTATAATATGAAATGTGAAAAAGACAATCATGATGTCATCCTTATTGATCAAGTCAAACCTAACCCTCAATCTGATCCTTGCATTACCTTGGATGCTACTGAGATGATTAAATCTCTTGATATTTTTCTCTACATTATCACAAAGTTTAATGGGCTTCATTCTTGTGGTGTCCTCATTGACCCTACTTGCATGGTGAATGTGATAACTGAAGAACATCTTTTTAGTAAACAATTGCAATGTGATGCTTATGATAAATCTAATATTATGATCCAAACTTACAATGATTTCATTTATCCTTCACATGGTTCCATTTTATTTCCTATTGAATTTGGTAGTAAAACTTTAGATGTTACCTTTATTGTGATCCCAACTTCTGAACAATTTCAAGTCAAACTTGGTCTTCTTTGGCTCACCTCTATGAAAGTCATGGCTACTCCTATTCATAAATGTCTTAAATTTCCTCATAAAGGAGAAATCATGATTGTTAACCATAGTCTTTATCAGCCTTCAATACCTTGATGCTTATTTGACCTTAATTTGTTTTGGCCTTTTACGCTTCAACCAACTCAAACTCACCCCAATAATCTCTTTCATTCTTACCAAGCTTACAAAGTCCAAAATATTTGTGAAATTATCAAACCCAAGGATGTTCCATCTCTTTGCCTTGAATGCAGACTTCTTCCTACACCTCCTATATATTATTGTGTTCCACCTCCTATATCTTATACATGTTCTCCTCATGTGGTTTATTGGCCTAGTGTTTTTCCTTCTATTCTTCCTCCTCAGAAAGAAAAGGTCATGATGTTGATTGATTCTAAACCAAACCCAATTTCCAAAAAACCAAATGTAACCATCATGCTCATGATCACCGTCATGCCAGAGCCTTCTCACATGCTTACCAAAACATTGCTTCACCTCATACACCTACTTATTCTTTGATTCCCTTTTATCAACCCATGCTTGAGCCAAAGGAGGAAGTTAATTTGAAAAAGATTAAATTAAGCAAACATGACAATTCTATCATATATTGGATTCTATTATAATTAATTTGGATGAATAAGATACTCTTGATGATGATTCTTTTGATGCTAACAATGATATTCATGCTACTGATTCTGATGACATGTGTGAGATTATTGATCTTGATCATGATTTTTTGGCTATTTTTTCATAACAATTATCTATCACACCTAGTGACAAACAAAGTGCCCTATCTTATAACATGGTACTTGTTTGGAACTAACCATTATTCCATCTATCATTCTCTATGTGGCTCCTCTTTCAAGTCATCCACCTTCCCAAAACACTATAGACTGAGATAGGGGGGGCATGCAATTCACTTGACTAGCTCCTCTAGTGTGGTGGATTATGTGTGTTTACCTATTGCAATGTGCTTCCTTTGCGATGTGCTTCTTGTTATATGTTTTGTTTATTTTTATTTAAATGACCCTTGTTTCTCCATTGGTGCAAAGTGATAAAGGAATCAAAATATCATAAACATTCTTCTATTTGTATCTCACTTCTTTTATAGGATGTCATATGTTATGTTGTGCATATGCAACTGTTCATAAATGTACCCTTGTTTTGTCTGATTGAGTATGATGCAAAATGGTAGATACCTATTCTTTTTGGTCTCTATGATGTCAGCCCAAAGAGACTATTCTTTGTAACTCTTATGTGTTATTCTTCCATTGTGCTTGTAGTTATACTACCTTTGGGGGATGATGACATTTCATTTTGATATAATATATCATGTATTATCATATAATCATACTAACCCTAGAGTTGGTAGATCCCTTTTGTGATCTCTTTTGTCATGTGCTTATTTCCCTTGATTTTTCCTTTCTTGGTGCCATCTCATAGTGGAAATGTTTCTTGTGGATGCTTGTATTCTCTGTTAAATCTATTATTCCCGTTAAGGAGTTTTCAATCGCTTTAATGTGGGGTATACACTCTGTTTTGTTTTTCACATTTTTCACACACTTACACAATGATTTCATGCAACCTATCTTGTGGATGATGAAGGATAAAATTATTTCTGTGTGTTTATCCTTTGCATTTGGATCCCTTAACAAAAACAAACTTTCCTTAAGAATTGATCCTTCTTCTCTAATCCCTAAGGAAACAATGTTTTCCTTAGGCCTGATCACTTTTTCCTTTGATCCCTAAGGAGACAATTCTTTCCTTAGGCCTGATCATTCCTTTGTTGGATCCCTTAACGGAGGTAATTCTTTCCTTAAGGATTGATCCTTTTTGATGGATTGACTAGCATAACACATATTTCTGGACCTTTCAATGGCATCTTTTTTGGTGCTTTTTCCTTTTGTGTGTTCCATAATAAGACAATCTCTTACTAGACTAGTGATCAAATCTTTTCTCTCTCTTTTGAGTGATGCCTCTCTTTTCTTGGATTTGGATTTGATAAATACTTGAGTCACTTGGGGGCTTGATGTTTCTTTATCTCATTGACCTTGATGAGATCTTCCTTATGCATTCAATCTACTTTACCATGAGCATGATTTCATATCATACTCCTGTTAAAGTGGGGGATAAATGTATCATCCTAACAATTTAGTACCCATAATTGGAGGCTCTATGAACTATTAGACCCCATTTTGGTGATTCAAGGCCTGAATATCTATTATGCTTGATTTCAACAACCTATATTTCCTCCTCCTGCATCTTATCACATTCCCCGACATCCCGAAAAAATATATGTTTATTCTACCTAGGAAAATTCAACCTCTCAACTTTTACCAAGGGTACAAGTTGAGATCTCAACTTCTTCTATGGGGTACAAGTCATTTCTTGATGTGTCCCTATATTTTTGAGCATAGATTTATCCCATGACCCAAAGTTGGGGTTTTTTTCCAAGGTCCAAATCTATGGTTGGCCTTAATCCATTCAAAAAAAGTCAATTTTCTCTAGTTGATGCAATTTTCTCTCCCATGATGGTCAAGTAGAGGAATTCACAATCAATCAAGAAGATCCATCCAACCATATTTCTATTTTCTCTCTTGTTGTCCATGTGGTTATCAAGCATACAGACATTCAAGATCTAAGAGTGGAAATCATAAATCCATGCATTTGTGAAGGCATCCTTGATTCTACATCTTATTCCAAGAATATTCAAAGTATTTGCATGGATTTGAGTGATTACTAAATTTTTTCATGAGGGTTTCATACAATGTGAATCAACCATTATCTTTTTATTTTACATGTTTCTTTTATTTATGCAATTTCAAGATTAATTCCTAAACAAGGGTTTGAACAAGGCAAACCTCTTTCCAAAAAAAAATTCTTGTATTTTTCTATGTGCAAGAATAGGTTATGGAGTTGCAGTCTTAGATCTGAGAAGTATAGGTGCAGATACATGATCCTAGAAAGTTTCATCAAATTTGGCACTACTGGGAACAAGTCAAATTATTGAGTTTTCCCTAGGTACAAGTTGACTTCGCAAATATTCCCTACACTTTTTGGCTGAAATTTGTAGAAAAGACAATTATAGGTCTCGATTTCCCAAATCTTGAGTTACCACTAATTCTAATATTTTGACGACAGTCAAATTCATATTCAAAGTTTAAATCCCCTCTTCTTGTTTCAAGGTACATTCATTCTTCCCTTTTTCTTGCATTTACTTTCATAGATCACATTTACTATAATTTATTTAATCATATCATATATCATTCTCCCCTTTAAAGGAATACCAAAATCTCCCTTTGGTTTAGATCTTGCATTAGCACCCTTCTTCCTTTGGTTGTGCTAATCAAGTTTTGATTAAAGGTGGGTTTGTGTTCCTAATGCATAGTAGGTAAACCTTTGTGAGTGATCTACATCCCAACATTGCTCACCATATTTTCTATTATACACTTACATACTAAGCTCATTTTTCTCCTTCCACATCTCATGGTTGTGTCTCATCTTCCTCCAAATGCATCCATGTTGAAGCTTATGGCTTTAACTTATATGAAAGTTTTTTATTTAATGAATGAATCACATTGTAAAGGATTTTGTTTATTTAGCCCTAAATCAATTAGGAAGGAGTATTTTTTTTAAATATAGTTTTATTTGTTTTTCATATATTCCTTATTTATTTTTTTATTATTATTACTTATTGTGTAGTATTCTTATAATATTACTAGTATTATTACATCTTTATTATACACACACACACACATGTATATTTGTTATTGTGTGCAAGAAAATGTGTAACAAAGAAATGAAAATAACTAGTAAAAATACTAAGAACACAAAATCGGAGCAACATACATGATTAGACAGAAAGAGACAAACAAACAACACACATGCAAACCATAGTAACCCTATTGTAGCTTCCATGTTGCAACCATTTGTCCAAGATAGTTTGATGGTATGTGTGCTCACTATTGTGATAGCATAACAATAACGTGATGCTCCATATTTTCTCAAGCTTAGAAAAGGATCATGGAAATGGCTGCAAGAATGCACAAGGATGAAGAACTCTCTCAAAAATGCATAAGTGTTGAAGTTTGCACAATGAGAATTGGTTGAATAATGAATTAGGATGGATGGATGAATTAGGATTGTGAGGATATTTTCTTAAGTCTTTCAAGAAGTTAGAGCTTCTTATGTATTGATGAGGGTTTTTGAAAGGATTGGGAGAGAGTCACCATAAATGGAATTTATCTATCAAATGCCCCAAAGTCAATTTTTTAATGAAGGGCCTTAAATGCATTTAAATGGGATTTGAGATGAAAGTGACAAAGTTTGACTTTGCTTCTCTAATCTTTATGGTTAGGAATGTAGAGACACTTAGTGAGGGTTTAAGACTAAGTGACTCGGGTTTTTTAGGATGCAAGTGGGTAGATTAAGATTTGGCAAGTGGATGGGGGTTAATTAAACAAATAGGATATTTGCCTAATTAAAGTAGAATTAAGGGGTGCAAGTGGATGAGTAGGAATATGCTAGTGGGTGAGGATATTCAAAAATAGAAGAAGGGTTTATTTAATTATATATATAGGTTTATTTAATTAAATAGGTTTTTGGACTTTAGATAAATTAAATCAATTAATTTATCTAATGGAATTGGCAAAAATGGGGATTAATTAAATAGCCAAGCTATTTAATCAATATGACTTTAGAAGAATATGGAGGGAACATTAATTAAATAAATTGATTATTTAATTAATATAAATGACTATAGAAGAATGGTTAAAAAACTGTTATGATCAATATTCAATGGTCAAATTTGGGTGTCTACAATTATTACTATTATTTTTTGTATTTACTTATATATATTTATTTTTGTTTTAATGTAATGAATAATACTTATAAGGCTTTATCAATTTAGTAAATAATTTACGTTGTACTATAATTTGATTGCCTTACCACATATTCAAGTAGGTAATGTCAACAAAATTAAAATATCCAAATTGGTGGTAATTTTAAATAATATTAACATAATACATAAATGAATTCCAATTTATCTTTTGCAAATCAATTCCTAAGTTTGTGTCTAATTTAAAACAAAATTCTAAATAATGTTAACATGATACAGAAAGGAATTCTAATCTTAAAAAAATTGAGCATTGATTTTTTTTGTGATATCTTGATAAGGAGATAATCGAACTTGTAAAAAGTAGTAAATATGATCCTATAATGAGGGTCATGACATCCCTCCCCCCTTAATGATGCATCACCCCATTGTATATAAGTATAGAGTAACAAAACCATGATATGCATAATAAATTAGACATGCAAAATTTCTTTCCTTCAAAATTATTATAAAAAAGAAGAGATTTCATGTCCTTAAAAGCAAAATATTTATTTGTATATTGTAAAATTAAACTATATGCTAACATATTTTTCAATCATTTATAAAGTTTATCAAATAATATCTAGATAATTTTTTTTATCTAGTTTATAACTTGATTAAAATATTTAAAATAGATGCAATAAAGTTTCTTCATTTTCATATTGTCTAACCAAATAGCATTTTTGGTTGAGTACTAATCTCACTAAATTGTAGATTGATCCACCATCCTATTGTGCAACTAGTATTGTCATCTGTCTATGATTTTGTATGGTTGTATTTCTATTTTTCTTGGTTCTTTCACCTACAAAGTGTTCCAATTTCAAATATTCTTAGGGTTAGGTAAATACTTCTTCAACAAGGATACATGGAATACATCATGACTGTGACTAAGTGTTGATGGTAAGGCCAAACAATAAGCCACTGGATTGATTTCCTCCAATACTTCAAAAGGTCCAAACAAATGTGGAGCTAACTTGGATTTCCTTATGAAAGATATAGAATTCTTATGAGGATGAACTCTAAGGGATACTTTCTCACCAATCTAAAAAAATCAGAGAGTCATGTGTTTGTCTAAATAACTTTTATGTCAATCTGAGGCTCCTTTCAATCTTTTCCTAATCAGTTGTACTTGTTTATCCATATCTTTCACCATCTCAAGACTAATTACTACTCTATATTCTAATTTATCCCAACTCAAAGGTGTCTGGCATTTCCTTCTATAAAGAGCTTCATATGGTGTCATACCAATAGTTACTTGAAAAGAGTTATTATAAGAGAATTCCACCACTGGTAAATAATATTCTTATTTAGTTTGTTCATCCATGCAATATATGTGAAGCGGATCTTCTAATATTTGATTTGTCCTTTCTATTTTCCCATTAGTTTATGGATGATAAGTTGTATTGAAGTTTAATTACATTCCTAAAGTGACTTAAAACATTGTGGTCCAAAATCTTGATATAAATCTGGCATCTCTATCTAAAATGATCTTCTCAAGTATTCCATGAAGTCTGAATATTTTCTTGATAAATTTCCAAGCTATGGTAGGAGCATCATCAATCAAATTTTGAAGAATAACATTTGTTTCTTTTGTAAGCTTATCCACTATTACCAAAATGCAATTATATCTATGGTATGTCATGGGTAATCCTTGGAAAAAATTCATGCTTATAACTTGCCATTTATACTATGGAATGCTATGAAGGTAGATAATTCCTACATGATGCATGTGTTTTTATTTTATTCTTTGACATTCAAGACACTTAGTTGTTGTTTTGACTATATGCTTTTTTATTCCTAGCCAGAAATATGGTTTCTTAAGATCGACATACATCTTATTTATTGTGTGTGTCCTGAATAAGGTGCACAATGGGCTTCTATTAAGATGGTCCTTAACTCGTTAGGATGGGGAACAAATATCTGACCATGGTATTTCAAAAGTATATCCTTCATACTTTGGTTCAATAGAGGAACCTTCAAGAGAAATCTTAACCTAATCAACAATAGGTTCTTGACTTGTTCGGTAAGAATTTGTTGCTTCAAATATACTTGGAAGGTGGATATGGCTATAATATGTCTCATTAGATACTGAAAGCATTGACTACCATATTTTCTATCCCTTTTATGTATTCAATATAAAAATCATATCCAATTAGGAACTTCAACAACCTCCTTTGTATTGCATTTAAATATGGTTTAATAAATATATATTTCTATCCTTGATGATATGTTTTTAACTCAAAAGGTTTTCTCGATAAAAAATGTCTCCATTTTTGTAAAGCATCAACTATGGTGGCTAGTTCGTGATCATGAGGTGCATAATTAACCTCATGAATTTTTAAATTTTGGGACTCATATGCAACTACACCTTTATCTTGTAAGAGGACCCCTCCTAGAACTTCTATGGATGCATCTATTACTATGGTAAAATGACCATTTGGATCAAGCATTCTTAATATAGGAGACAATGTCAACTTTGGCTTTAGAATTTGGAAACCCTTATCACATTGTTATGTCCAAATTTAAAAAAAAATTATTTTTTAAAGAGGTGATGGGCCTAGCTATCCTTAATAATTCTTTGACAAATTTTCTATAATATTCCACTAAACCCATGAAACTTCTTACCTCATATACATTTTTAGGTATAGGTCACTCTGTTATTGCTTAATCTTTTATAGGTTCACAATGATGCCTTTAACTAAAATAATATGTCATAAATAATGAATTTATCTTCTAAAGAAATAATATTTGGATAATTTCCCAAATAGTTTATGCTTCCAAAACCTTTTCATCACCAACTACAGGTGAGATAAATGTTTTTCTTCATTCTTAGAGTAGATCTGGATGTCGTCCAAAAATACTATCATAAACTTGTCCAGATAGTCATGGAATACATTGTTCATTAAGCTCATAAAAGCAATAGGGGCATTGGTTAGCCCAAAAGGTACTATTGTGAACTCATAATGACAATATCTAGTTCAAAATGTTATTTCTGGGATGTCTTCATCCTTTATTCTTAACTGATGATAACCTTATCAAAGATCAATCTTAGAAAGCATTGTTGCTCCTTTCATTTAATAAAACAAGTCATCACTTCAAGGTAAAATATATTAGTTCTTGATGGTTATCTTGTTCAATATTATATAGTTAATACACAGCCTCAAGGTTCCATCCCTTTTTTGACAAAAAATACTAGAGCACCCCAAGGGGAGATACTAGGCCTAATCAATCTTTTTTATATTAATTCTCTCAATTGTATTTTTAATTCCTCAAGATCGGTAGTATTCATCTTTGTGCCATTGTAAATTTTTAGCACCCTATAAGTGTATACAATTTCATGATTATTTAGTACGAGCATCTTAGTGTGTTTTTATTTCAACATGCATAATAGGACTTCATATGGTACTTAATGAACACCTAAATTCAAATATGTGTCCTATGTTGTTTTAATTTCCACCAAAATCAATGTAAGCCCTTATTTCTAGGCATGCTCTTGGATTATTTCTCTCCTTCAATCATTTATTAGTCCACATGGGCCCTATCTTACCATTTGTGGCCTTTGTGCTTCTTCCTAATCTTGAGATCAGTTGTGCTTCATAATCTAGAATCTCCCTATTATCTGGGACCTGTAGTTTTGAGCTAAGCCTTGATTAGTGGGAGCAAAATGCCATGGGTAATTTGTACTAAAAATTTTGGGCCCAAATATGAATCAAGGGGCCTATTGTAGCATTTTAGTGGGATATTAAATCACATATTAACCTCTTTTAATTTTTGAGTCTCAAAATGTTGTGAGAGGTATATAAGCACCCTATCTCTCCTCATTTTGATATCAGCATCCAATCTCAAGAATATGCAATCAAGATTTTGCATCCTAGCATTCTCAAGCAAGAGTTCAAGCATTCAAAGTGTCTTTAAGGAAATCTTCTTCATGGATCAAGCATCTTTCCCTCATTGAAGGACATACAAGGGAGTCCACCATCAAGGAAGAAGATCTACACACATTAAAGAATCTATATTCATTCAAGCATTCAATTAATCTCTCTCTCTCTCTCTCTCTCTCTCTCTCTCTCATCAAGGATTATAGAAAACTACAACATCCATTACACAAACTTTTGTCTAAATCATGATTTCCTTTTGGGTTTTTGTGTTTAAGTCAAAGATATTGCATCAACATATTTTATCACATTTAAAGAAGAATTTGTGTTGCCAAGGCATGTTATACTTTAATTTTTCAGATCTAGCCTCTTCTATATGACAAAACACTTTCATTTACTTTATTTCATTTCAAGGTTGATTCCTTAACTAGGGTTTAACTAAGGCAAATGCCTTTCCATAACATTTTTCCTATTTTTCTATGTGCAAAAATAGGTGGAAAACCTACTATTGCATATCTAGAAAGTATAGGATCTGATGGACTATCTATGAAAGTTTCAGAAAAAAATATAGGGTACACAGTGACTCTAGCAATCTGTTCCTGGGTATAGAACACCTAGGGTGATCTATACCCTATAAATCAACTTTAAATTTAAACTACAAATCAATATTGTTGTTTCAAGTCACTCCATGTTCCTGTTTATTTTTTGTCAATTTGTGCATGCTTAAACTTATCATTTTTCCTATTTATCCTTCTATCTTGCACCATCATATCAATTCTAACTCATACTAATCATTATCACAAAAGAACATTGCACTCACTTAATGCTTAAGTCCTGCTTGAGCCTATTGGGTTAGCTTCCTTCTAATTGTGCATTAGGAAAAGGTGAACATACCCCTATCTATTATGTTTCATCCCCCTTTCATCTTTTCTTTATTGTACATTTTGGTGAACCTAACTTATAACATTTCTATTTTGATTTTGGTATTTAGATCTCCTTTTTATGCATTGTATCTAGGTTCACCTTCATTGAACATTTTGGTGAACCAAACTTATAACGTTTCCACTTTTGATTTGGTTTCTAGATCTCATTTCCCATACATTGCATCCTTAGATCTAATTTTGGTAACTTTCATTTTTCATCGTGAAGTTTACTTAGTTAGATTGTTGTGTGATATCTAATGTTATTACATTTCTTCTTACTTCTCATTACCAATCTACGATGTCCCCATTTGTTAATAGGATTTAATAATAATTAATAATTAAAAAATAATATTTTTATTAAATAAATAATAATAAATCTACTACATAAATAATAATATTAAAATATATAATTAAATAAGTGATATTTTAATAAATTCATTAATCAATGAGAATGATAATAAATAATTATATAAATGACTATTAATAAATAATATAAATGTATATTTATATGATTATATATTAAATACATTTATAATTATATGTTAGCAATAATATGATAATTAATAAATAATTATATAACACATATATCAAATATTTTACACACATACATACACTTGTGAAAATACCATATCATAATATATAGAGTGAAATATATTGTAAGCATATAATATATCATATATATATATATATATATATAGAGAGAGAGAGAGAGAGAATAATACTAAACATCATAAGATGACACGACTAATGTATGAAGAATATACAATCTCCCTCAATCCGATAGCACTTGAAATACTCCGATTGTGGGAAGTGAATACCCCATGAATTATGAGGAACATTATTGACTATGTTATAATGACACAAATTACATCATTCTAGGAGACAAGTAAACGTTTTGTTAGGGGATGTGTATCTATCTCATTCAAGAGGTATAACCATTCATTTGCAAGATATTTAATGAGGATAAATTCCAAAAGGAGTGACCATCTTTCACGTGCTTATTCCTCCTCCTCATCACCACTAGACAACATATTACATGGCCAAGGGTTCACTCTAAAAATCATACTTAACATATCAGATCAAATAGGAAAGTTTTTCTATATATAGAGGTGGTGTCTATTCTAAGAATCATGTCCCTCCAAACTTGAGGAGTTTTATTTATATATGTAGTGTCCAACAAGGATGGATTAAATTTATAGATAATAGAAGGATTTTAGCAGACACATTATCGAACCAATAGCAGGCAGGACTGCAATATTGATATTTATACTTTGATAGTATTCAACATGGGTAATTTTTGTAGCAATCGAGCATCAACATATCTTCAATCTACAATAGGGTTCTAACTAATGGCAACAAAATACTAGTGATCTTATTGAGCTTTCAATGGGATATTTATTATTAGAAGCTATTATGTTTCTATGTAGATTTAGACTGATAAGGAGAGTTTTTATCCAATTCACAAATATATTCATTAGACAAATATTATATTTACCATTTCATCTCACTTAGAGTATAGGAAGTAAATACATGATAACATGAAGACATATACACTAGAAAGATAATCAGATCATCCATCATAAACATCATTACATATGGTTTCCAAAATATGCTTACATAATTGAAACATCAACATATCAATTATAGGTGATATAATCATCTTATATTACATAGATTTAAGGATTGTAATCAATAGTAGAAATTGATCTTTGTAGGTGAAAGGATCCCATTATTACATATTCAAATTAGCAGTGGTCATATTATAAATATATCATAACAAAATAATAGTGATATCAAATGAGATTTGTAAGAATTTGGTTAATTGTTCCTCAATCCTAAAAAAAGTCTAATCGAAGACATTACACAATCACATGGAGTGAATAATACTTTATTGCATTTAATGTTGTTTATATTCCTTCATGATGTTCTTTTATATGGCATTATGAGAATTTCCAATATCTTGCTTTCTTACAAAGCATAGTTCAAGAATTTTATCAATATTTCATGTAGTTTTCTCATTGAATTCTTAGAAAAATGCATGGAATATCTTAATTCAATAAGTGTCTTTGTTGATGAGCCTAAAGATGAAAATGGCTCAAATTACCTTAATCCTTCTCCTAGGATGTCTATTAATCATGAGGATAGAGCTCATGCTACTAACAATCCCATATTAATGAGACCTAGATCCTCTCCTCCTAAACCCACCTTAATGGATGAACTTAAGGATGCCAATTTATGTACTTCTTTAGATAATCTTAAACATTATTTCTTTTAACAAAATATTTTTGATAATCTTGATATCAAGAATTTTCTTGATGATTTATCTCCAAAAATAACATTAATTAGACATGAAGATCTTGATAAACCCTATTCTTCTTCCCCACCTAAAGAAGATAGCGATAGTGATAGGAATCCTAATCTCCCTAAAGAGAACATTTACCTTACTATTCCTCTTTATACTATACATTTTCATAAAGCTCAAGATGAATGTCCTTATCCCTCTAGATTAAAAGCTAATTATAATGTGGGTTGTGACATTACTACTCAACAATGTTATATTGGATGAGGTCTTGGTATTAATGAATAGGGCACTAAAGTCCCTATAGATTGGCCTACACAAATTACTAGATGTGGTCTAAATATTATGCCTCAAGCCATAACTTTTTCTTCTTCCAATCCTTCTTCATCACAACACAAACCTCATCTAGAAATTATTTTACCAACACCATCCATTGTTACATCTCCTTTTTATGACCATTTGGCTTTGGCTAAGAGAATCTTTTGAAGACTTAAGTATGACACTAAAATGCATTTTCCTTTTAAAAATTCTACAAGTAATCAAATACCTCATAATGGAGAATTTATATGTCTTTTTGTCATATCAATATTCATTCTCTTGTTGATTGTATTGAATTTAGACATTTTGTTCAAGATTTAGTAGATGGATCTCTTATTTTCTTAATAATGGATCTTATGCTTTTTCTTGATATAAAAAACATACCTTAGCATTTTTCCTTCCTATTATGTTATTCTCCATAATGTAATCTTATTAGTTTACTTCATTAGGGGCTCTTTGTTTTGCATGATGTTCATTGTGAGCAACATAATAGGTTCTTTCCCTTGTCCTTCAACTTGGGGGGAAATGTCTCTCTATCTTATTTATTCCTTCTTCTAAAGGATCCATTGTCTCTTTTTTGGTTGAATATTTTATACTATGATGTCCTTCCATGCATGGACTTGTTTGTTAAGGATCTTTCTCTTTATGATATTGTTATCCTTGTTTACAAGCTCTTCCTCACTTGGAAGTGTATATCTTTTGTAATTGATTTTTCTATTAAGTTTTCATAATGTGACATCCTTTCCCTCTTATCCTCCTTTCGTAGGACCTCATTTTCTCTTTGTGGATTTGCATCTTTTTATAATGATACATTTTTTCTAGCATGAAATTATTTGTTTCACATAAGGAATTTACATCTTTGTTAACAATCATTTTCTTGCTTCAAAGAGCATGCCTATTACAAATAATCTTTCACTTAGGGAATTTATGGTGTTCATTTTTCTTTTTTGATAAATCCATTATCTCTTTGTTATTTGTATCAATTCTAATGTGATGTACTTCCTTGCATAGACTTGTTTATATCTCTTCCCCGCTTGTAAGTGTTTATCTAATACAATTGATCATTAGCTTAGTATGCATAATGTGTTTTTTTCTCTTGCCTCTACAATTAGGGGGAAATATGTTTTATCTTGCCTAATCCTCTCTCTAAGGATAAAATTTCCTTTGTGGAGTGGTGTTTGTTTGTAATGTGACATTCTTTTCTTATATTTAATTATTTGTTTTGATTTGAGATTCTCTCTTGTGTAAGAGGTGTGTATCCTTGATGACAACCTCTTCCTTATTTGCAGAAATTTATTCATCATAAATAAAAAACCACTTGAAAATATCTTTTCACAATTATCTATTTCTTGGCTAATAAGATTTTGCACTCTTTGATGAGGTTATTGTACACATTTTTTTAAGGGTGTTTCCTTGTTGTTGAAAGTAGGTATCATTGTTATCTTTTCCTTATAATGCCACCATATTCCTATGAACCATCATAAGGAGGGAGTCTTACATGCAACTTCCTTGTATATTATAAAACCGTATTCATCCTTAGATTGATCTCTTTTGTTGGTCCTTAGATTGATCCTTTTTTTGGGTCCTTAAACTAACCACTTTTATTGGTCCTTAAACTGACTATTTTTATTGGTCCTTAGAATAACCACATTTTTCCATTAGACAGAGAGAGTTTTCCCATGATCCTCTCTCTCTCTCATTTATTTTCCTAATTTACCATGAGCATGATGTGGGCTCATTCTCCCACTAAAGAGGGGGATAAATGTACCATCATAATTTGTAAGCACTCTATAAGTGTATACAATTTCATGATTATTTAGCACCCACCTTAGTGTATTTTCATTTCAACATACATAATAGGACTTCATATGGTACTTAACGAATAGCTAAACTCAAATATAGGTCCTATGTTATTTTAATTTCATCAAAGTCAATGTGAGACCTTACATATATTTGTGCTATTAAAAATTTATCTTCTTCAATAATTGATTAGTCCACATGGGCTCTATGTTACCATTTTGTGGCCTTGTTGCTTCTTTTCATTTTTGAGATCAGTTGTGTTTTGTAATATGGCATCTCCTTGTTGTATGGGTCCCATGGCTTTGATATGAGCCCTGATTCATCGGAACATAATACCTTGGGTGATTTTTCTTGGGAGTAGAACACCTTGAGTGACTTGTACCCTAAATTTTGGGCCAAAATTCAAATTGGGGGCATGTTGCAATATTTTAGCAAGATATTAGATCTTGTGTCGACCTCCTTCAATTTTTGAGTCACAAAATATTGTGAGAGGTACATATAAGAACCCTATCTCTCATAATTTTTATATCAAAATCCATTCTCAAGCATACACAATCAATATTTCACATCCTTGCATTCTCAAGCAAGATTTCAAGCATTTAAGGTGTCTTCAAGGAAATGATGGATCAAGGTTATTTCCCTCATTGAAGTCCAAGTGGACACTTCCACCATCAAGGAAAAACATCTACACAAATTCAAGTATCTACATTCATTAAAGAATTCAAGTCTTCAACCCTTCAATTCATCTCTCTTTCTCTCTTGTTAAGCATTTTGGCAAACTACAACATCCATTATACAAGGTTTTATGTTTCATAATTTTCTTTTGAGTTTTTATGCTAGGTCAAAGCTATTGCATTAACATATTTGATCACTTTCAAAGAAATATTTAAATTGAAAAGGTATGATATAGCCTCTACTATATGATAACTTTCTCTCATTTACTTTATTTCATTTCAAGGTTGATTCCTCAACCAAGGTTTGACTAAGGAAAACCCCTTTCCACAATATTTTCCCTCTTTTTCTATGTGCGCAGGAACATGTGGCAAACCTACCATTGCAAATATGGAAAGTACAATATTTGACAGACTATATTTGGAAGTTTCAAACATTAGTACAAGGTACACAAAATCTTAGGTGATTTTTTCTTGGGTATTGAATTCCCAGGGTGATCTATACCATGTAAATAAGCTTCAAATTGAAACTACATATTAATTCTATTGTCTAGTTGTTGTTTCAAGTCACTATAGGTTCTTATCTATTTTATGTCAGTTTGTGTATATTGAGACTTTTTATTTTGCCTATTTATCATTTTATCTTGCACTATCCTATCATATCTAACTTATTCTAATTTTTATCACGAAGGATTATTGCATTCACTTAGCACTTAAGTCCTACTTGAGCCTATTGGGTCATCTTCCTTTTTATTATGAATTAGGAAAAGGTGGCATACCCCTATCTATTTTGTTTCATCACCCTTCTATATTTTCTTTATTGTACATTCCTATTTGGGGCCTTTGATATAGGTTTTGTTCCTGGCATCAACTCTATTGAAAAATCAAATTTAATTTTTTGAAGTAATCATGATAATTCCTCAAGAAATACATCTCAGAATTTGAGAAGGGGTAGTTCTCAAAAGTTGGGTTTTTTTCCCCTTCTTTTCATTTAGGGCTACTATAAAGATTTCATTTCCCTATTCCTATTTTCTTTCTTTAGTTGTATATTTGAGATAGTCTCTATGGATATAGGTTTATATATTCCATAGATGTTAACTCTATAACCATTTTCATCGATACATTACACTATCTTATGGTAGAAATTAATGGTGGATTTATGTTCAATTTAATAGTTAATTCAAAGTATAACATCATTTGTTCCTAAAGGTGCAACAAATAGGTCTATCCTAGTTCCAATCTTGGGAAACTTAATGAAGGAATCCTTGTGGTACTTGCTAACTTTTCTTATAGCCTTGTCACCATACTAAGCTATCCATGATGTATCCATATCCTTTGTTTGTAAAGACATATTTTTTTATTAATTATAGTGATATAAAATTATTTATAGAAGAGCCAATATCTATCAAAATAGAAATAGGTTTACTAAGGAACATACCTATTGCTTCCATAGGAACATTTTGATGTTGGGTTTGTTGATTCCTTACTGCGACATATATTTGATGTTCTTGAGGATGTTGATTAGGGGTTGATCCCTATCACTTTAAACAATCCCTAGAATAATGATTTCCTCCAAACATTAATAATCCTCCTGGTGGTCCTTTGGTAACTTGAGCTTGTGCATTCCAACTAGGTTTTTGTGAGTTTCCATTATAATTATTCCTTTGATATCCATTCTTTGTCACTTCTAGTTTGGCATAGTCTCTTCTCCTGCTATTGATCTGTTCCATAGAATCCTTGGATTCTATTTTTATTTTAAATGTGGAATTTTTTTCTTTGAATTGTTGTCATCTTATAGCCAAGGATTGAAGTTTCCTTTCATTTGTAAGTGCCTTCTCTAAAACTTGATTCATGCTTTCAAGAGAAAACATGTCTTTTCAACTCTGATAGTTGTATTTATCTCTATAATGAATTTCATGGCTTGAGATATTTCATCTCTCTACTAAATAGTGACATACTTCAATAGTTTAGTAAATTGATCCTTGTATTTTCATATATACCTATTAGATTGCCTTAGGTTAAGAAATTGTGTTTTCTTCTCATCATAAAATAATTATGGAAGCCATCTTTACTAAAAATTTCCAAGAAATTTCCCCCAACTTAGACTCTCTTTAGAATAATTAAATTGCTCCTTGATGTTGATCCACCTACTAGAAAATTCACTCATTAATTGGTATGCACCCCATATAGCTTTCATGTTTTTAGGGTAATCCCTTAACTCAAATATTTTTTGATTTTTTCAACTAATCTTTTGCAACATCTTTGACATGTTTTCTAGCAAAATTTTAGAGGAGAAACTTTCTTAATACCCTTAGAGAGATCCACAATAGGCCCTTGTTGATTAGGTATGACCATAGTTGACTCTTTGGGTAGTGGATTCTCTGGTGGTATATATTTTGGTCCAACCACATGAGGGTTACAATCTAGAATCTCTTATGGAGAATCTAAGATATTCTCAAAATTTCCAATGGCCATAGTTGAATCTTTGGGTAGTGGATTCTCCGGTGGCATATCTTTTGGTCCAACCATATGAGGGTTATGATCTAGATTCTCTTCAAAAGGACCCAAGATATTTTCCAAATTTCCTTGCCTCACCTTCAAGTCTTTTTTATGTTTGCTTAAGTTATTGAGTTTATCCCTTTTATTAGTTAATAAATTGATAATTTCTTCTATACTATTGTCGGCATCCATTGAAGGGTTGTGAGTTTGGGTTGGAGCAACAAGTTTTCTCCCATGAGGTTTCTTGGTTCTAGCCATTATTACCCTAGTGATGTATTAAAAAAAAAAATAGAAAGGAATAATAAGTTTTAACCTTTTGATTAACTATGTTTTAGAAAAAAAAAAAATTTTAATAATAACAAGTATCCCTATTAAAGTCAAACAACAATATCTTTATTTTTATTCAATAACTTTTATGAAAGTTTGTGATAGCAAACACATGTACACAGTCTATACTCATACATTATATATTCTTGGGAAAACCTACATTGGTTCCTTTTCTTCTTTTGACTCTGAACTTCATAGTTGGGGTTTACTGATCACCTCTCAAGTGTACTTGATGATAATGGTCTAAAATCTCTTTGTTGATTTCTAGAGCATCATGCCCACAACTAAAAGGAAAATCCCACACAATTAAAGGTTTCTTCTTTTTTGTGTATGTTTTCTTCCTTTCTTTTTGTAAGTTTTACCTTGCTTAGTTTTATTCTTTGAACAATGACTACAAATGTTTCTATGTCTACAGTTTCAATCTCCATTTCCTAGGAGGGTGGTGGGTTTTGTTCTTCTTGAACTCAATGGTTCTACTTTATTTCAGTAGAAGGTTTCTTCCTGCTATACATACATCACTCCCTCTATTCTAGAACACAAGTTACAATTGTTAAAATTTGAGATACAGTAATTTATGACTTACACACACACACACACACACACACACACACATATATATATATATGTGTGTGTGTGTGTGTGTGTGTGTGTGTGTGTGTACATACACACACACACACACACACACACACACATATATATATATGTATGTATATATATACATAATACATATACATATACATACATTCATACATTATATATATATATATATATATATATATATATATATATATATATATATATATATATATATATATATATATATATATATATATATATATATATATATATATATATATATATATATATATATATATATATATATATATATATATATATAGTTTCCTTTTTCTCATATAATCAAATGCAAGGTAGTAGGCCTTTAGGCTGAGCTTATGAACCAAAATCGAGCTAATATCACATGTAAAGACCCTCTTATCCTAAATAGTAATAATATATCACAAGTTAGTTGATGATTTTTTCTTTATGGGTAATAGGTTGTGGCCAATATTTTTTATTAATAAATTATAAAATTTTACAACTCGGTTTAGTGTGGGCACCAAGAGGAAAGAACCAAGTAAAGAATACTTCCAACATAGCCCAGAACTTGTAAAAGTTTGGTATATCATGAGTTTATAGTTCCCGTTTCTAAAAATATGGGATAGTGATAAAATATCACTATTACTTTACCATACAACCAATGCCACAATTACAATCAACACACACACACACATATCACATGATTCATGATCCTTCATAGGAGTACATCAAACTTAGGATATAATCCTTTTACATACTCTCTTTGTTAATAGGACCCTTTAGATCCCATAAATTATTCCTTTTCCAAGTGTTGGATTAATGTATGTTGTATCTCCCACCTTCCATCCTTTTTTCTTTTCAAATCTTCTTTCTTTCTTGTTGAGATTGTAACATCTGTGTCGCACCACAAAATAACTACAAACCATTCTATCTATCTGAAACATTATCACATAAGAAAGCTTGTCACATTGTAAATTACAAATAGAATCACTTTAAAATTTACTTTGCATTATACCCAACCAGTTAATCACTTATTTGAAACCTAGATCAAATTCAATACTAACCCTATCCATTCTACAATGTCATCTCTTATAGTGAGATAAAATTGGCAAAAATTTTAATAAACCCTTCATCACTGAAGCATACATTCACTTTGTAAGAACAAAATCAATAGCCCTAAATAGATTATCAAATGGAGGAATCACAAGTAATCAAACAAATGAAGTGGTAAAATTAAAAAATTGTACCATTAGTTCATATTCAGCCCATATCATTGGGTAAGTGCACCAAGATGGTGTGAAAAAAGGGGGGTATAAGTGGCCACATTTTTTTGAAATAAGGTAAACTTGAACTTGGAAGATAAATTTTATAGTTATGCATTCAAAACTAGAAGATGTGATAGAGAAGAATGTATTTTAAAGGAAATTCGAGGGAATGCAATCATGCTTTATTTCTAATTCCAACATTGGTGAATACTTCTGGAACAAGAGTTTTCTTTGACAGACGCTCCTCTATGGTTATAGAACAAAGATATTAAGTCAAGCTGTCAACTCTGGAATGAAGAAGCATTCATCTATATATGTGCCTTGCACCTTCAAATGCAGATACAACTGGGAAGGCCATCAAGTGAATATTGGGCATGTTGGTTTCATACAACTACAGCATTTGAAAGATTACTTAGAAAACTCACACATAAATAAAAATATCATTCAGTTAAGAGATTGTAAAGAAAATAAAAAACTTATCATCAAATTGTCCACCATGACATCACCAGGCTCGAAGCTATGCTATTGGACATAATTTTCTCTTCCAAAATACTACAGAAAGATCTCAAACCACGTGGCACATTCATTTAGTGAATTACCTCTCTAAGAGGCCAACGAATTGGCCTATGGTGGCACTGAGTTGCAACATTGATTGAACAACACAAATCTCCTTTGGATTAGAGGCAATTTGTCATGCCCAAAATAAAAAAATAAAAAAAACGTAACTAATTTTTTTCTAAAGGACAAAGGGGGGTGAAAGGTTAAAAGGAGACTAAACATCGGCTATGCCAGGTGCAATCTAGGTTCAAGTTATTAACTGATGTAGTAAGAGTCAAACCTCGAAAGGCGGGGACCCTAGAGTTCATAACATCCAAAAGAGCTCATGCTCCGGGTGCAATCCGAATGTCTAGGGCATCGGTCTACTCCCTAATCAATGTCAATGTCTAACCACTAACACAGTGAAGTATACCTAGGTCATTATGTTCAAATGTCGTGTGTTCATTCCTTTCTAGGATCAGAAGTTGGAGTAAATTCACGTATCAAAATATTAGTTAAAACAAGGATGCTATCATGTTATTAATTTATTTCATACCGACAGGGTTTGATTTGGTTCGTTACTAACCAAAGATCTTTGTCTATGTCATTCAAGATTAATTCATGTTAAAGTTACTCAAGTAAGGTAAGATTAGAGGTCCTAAATCATACATTAGTATACAATTCTAATAGCCAAAAGATTTATCAACTTATCCTAGAGTAATTGTTCTACTATCAAGTTCTTATTTCACTTAATAGAATAATCTATCGAGTTAACAAATTATATCATGACTGACTAGAGTGAAACACATTACTCCCTTAACCTATAATGTAACTCTATTAGGATACATTTAACAAATTGCAATGATTATTCAATTATCAGAATATTCTATCAACCATAATCCAAGACTATAGACTAGTGTATTGACTAATTAACTAAAATTATTACCTAAGGAATTATGTCAAAGAAAATAGTTACTCTCACCCATAATTTACAAATATCAAGTAACCCTTACTAGCTACTAAATCCCTAACTAACCTAATATCCTATCACACTCTCCCTACAAACTTAATCTCCTAAATTAATAGGAAAGTTCCAATACATATTTATATAATAAAATTCTACTAAACTATTTACCTAAAACAATAAGTAATTACCATTATACATATAATATCATCATAAAAAAAACAATTAAAAAAAAACACCAAAGACTAATCTACTACTATCTAGCCAACCTACCAACCTATTAAGTGCCCCCTCATACAAGAAGACTCAAGTCAAAAGGGGGCGCATCCCAAGGAGAGAACAAGGGGGACAAGATTTAATTGGGTCCCACTCCCATCATGAAGCAATTTTCACAGCTACCAAGGAGTACAAAAGGGAAACATAAGTTAAGATTGATTTGCAAGTCAAAGCAAGGCTCCAAAAAGGTGTTTTGTTTTCCCAAGGACAAGCCAAGTGGAGGGTGCGCCTGCCAAGGAAGGAGGTACTTTTTGACAAGAGGAAATATGTTTAAATCCCCATGTTAGAGATAGGTGCGCTTGGAAAGAGGAGCAGTTTGAAAAGTGAATGAGAAAGTAAGCCATGTCAGCTCAAGGACTAAGCAATCAATTATAAGTTGGTGCTTTTTCTAAGTGGCCCTTCTACCTACGCAGGGGGTCTTATAAGATGGAAAATTTAACTTATTTTATTTCCCTCCCCATCACCTGCGCATGGAGAAGGCTTAGGTGGGGTCCACTAGCAAGTGGGAGGTGATATTAAAGGGATCTTTAAGGCATGTTAGTTTATAAACATTATATTGCCAAAGACTTTAGGTTAAAAGTTGTTTTAGGAGATGTTTTAGATGAAGTTAATTTTAATTAATGTCTAATTGGTTAGAATGGAATATTCTCTATGTAATATGAGAATATTGATGTTTCCATACAATTTCCAGAGAGCAAAATGCTCTCTAAAATTCTGGAAGTGTCTATTTTAATAAAAACATAGTTTCCTTCATCCTTTCACATTTGTTTCATTTGAGTTATTGAGGGAAACTATATGAGAATTAATAAACCATTGAGGTTGATGAATTAGAGTGTTATTGTAGAGGTTTTCAATAATATCAATTATGTTATTGCACTCTATTTCCCTATTGCATTTGATGAGATATGAGCATAGAATTAGGTTCATTTGAATTTGTTAATATAACTATGACAATTCTTCAAACTATAATAGAGAACCTATCATAACCATGCATAAGTTAAACTTTAAAAGACATTGAAAACTATCACATTTCCTTTCCATAATCTTGAATATCATTTCATAAAAAAAACCACTCCATTATTTAAGAAATCAATTCCAATAAACATAATAGAAATGCATTGTATTTTCATTATAGTCCTCTTATCAAATTCATTACAAAATCTCTATGATGAAGGAGCTTCACTTTTCCTTTACATGATACAATTGAAGAAGATGTTCAATGAGAGAACAAACATAAAGATTACAAATTTCACTTCATCACAATACATATTCCATTTCACATACAACCACCACTTCACCATGGACTCAATAATGGGAATACTTCACAATGTACAATGAGAGAGGGATCTTCTTCAAGATCACCAATGCAACAACACATGAAGGTTTGCTACAAGCATATCAAGGAGGGGATTTCTTCAAGCTTTTTCCACATGAATCTTTGGCTTCCAAACCTGCAATAGAGAAGAGAGAACCATGGGTGCTCACCACCCAACCTAGGTCTCTTATGAGACCACCCCTGTAATGCCCAAAAGTTCGGGCCAAAACACAACCAACAATTTATTTTTTTTAGGGTAAAAGTTTCCATGTTCACGATGCGGGACAAAAGTGCAAATGACAAGGTCCAAAAGTGACAAGAGGACAAACCTCAACAAAGTTGTTTTCCAAAAGATGCTAGATGAAATTCAATATAATCAAAGTTCGTTAATCGACTTGACGATCAATTTCATCAAACGTTAATCTATTAATCCTTTAGATTATCTAAGAGGAATAGATTGTTTATTGATAACGTTATTCTTTAGATAGGTTAACCATTTCCAATTATGTAAATTTCAAGACCAATTCGATTATGAAAATTAAATTGAAAGCTAATGAAAAATATTGAATATAAATTTCAATAGTCGTCTATACCAATTAATCAATGTACCTTTAACTAATTAATAAATCTAATGGAAACATTATTTAATGATATACATTCAAAGATTTAAACTAAATTATATATGAAATTAATTATAATATATTAAATAATTAATATAATTATTAATTAGTTAATATACCATAATATATTAATTAACATTATATACGATCATAAATTTAGTAATATGATATCATATATAAATAGCAAAATAAATATTTAAAACATTGCTAAATAACATCTAACTATTATTATTAACATGACATTAATACTTAATTAACATCCTAAGCTAATCTTAACTAAAACACTAACTAACCCATTAATCTAAACATCCTACTAAACTAACTACCTACTAACCTGCTCTAACCTACTCTAAACATCCTAAGCTACTCCCTTGCTTCCTAGCTTCCTAGTACATTCCCTCCACCCACGTGCCCCAAGGGAAGGGTCAACAACTTAAAGTGTGAAGGGGGGTGCGTTAATTAAGGGGAGTTGAATAGACTCCCAAAAGGTGGCACCTAAAAGGGAAGAATTAAAGAGGCTGTCTAAAGATGGGACAGGCCTGAAAAGACTTGGGGCCCACCAACTAAATCAGAACCCAAGGGAAGATATCAAGCCATAAGCAGCGCCTAATTGGACTAAGAAGGGGACATCATAAAGTTTGGGCCTGACCTTTATGTGACTTGCGCCCCCACCAATGCATTTAAAACAATAAACAATGACTACTCCACCCCATACATGCGCCAGTCTTTAAGGGAGTGGTCAAAGCATTAATATTTATTGCAGACATAGATTTAAACAATGCCAAAGTAAATATCCCCATGCTGCGCCACTTTAGTGAAGTTATGAGGGAGAATATATATTAAATATTTTATTGCTAAGGAAGTATAGTGATAATTTATATTATTTAAAAAATGACTGTGGTAGGATTTTGAATGGGATTTTTATCCCATACAAAATCCAGAGAGTGTTTTTGCTCTCCAAAATCTGAAGAGTGCTATTTTAATAGTGCACTATATTTTTGTAAACTTGCTAATGATGGGTAATATAATATCATAATTTTATTAGTTTCCTTAATGCATTAGGAAGTTTGTGGACTTAAAATTGATAGTGTATCAACAAGGATTAATATAGTTTGATTGACAACCGAATGAGATCTCCATGTAGAAACTAACATGATCATTTGTTCATAGTTGTTCCATTACAATTTATAGAACTAAAAGAGTGATATGAATCAAATGGAGATTATTTTCAATGGTCATGACATTTAAATCATCATATATGAATCTGCAATATTCCTACTTCAACCAAGATATGAAATCTTATTGAAATTGATACAATATCTATTCTATCAATATTGAGAACTCATTGCAAAAAGGAGAGTAATTTCAACTATAGTAAGAGATAGAAATCTTTAATTACGTATGCAAGGATTCATCATTAACATTAAGAAATCCATTTCAACTCATTTACAAATACATCAATAAAGTTTACAACATCCTAGTTTCAACAAAGCATTGCAATGAATAATTCCACACAATGAAAGATCATGATAATAACAGTCTCTCATCTATTTCATCTTCACAATAGCTCCAAATGAAAGGCATTACATTCTCTTTTATATCAAATGAAATCTAAATACAAAGAGTGATTCACAATGGAATAAAAGGGATGTCTTCTCTCAACCATCCAAAAGATGAAAACCTCCATGATAGCTCCTCTTTGAGCTTCCACAAATCTGCAAATTAAAAAAATGGAGAACCATGGGTGCTCACCACCCAACCTAGGTCTCTTATGAGACCACCCCCGAGCTTGGAGAACCAAGGCTAAACGGGTATGCAACAAGATCAACAAGATGCTCACAAACAATTTACACAAATGCACATACAACAAATTACTCCCTTCCAAGGTTACACAAATGAGTCTTACAAGCTCATTGAGAGGGTGGAGGTGGGCTTTTCCAAGGGGAGAATGCCATTACATACAAATTTTCTCACCATGAGTATTCAAATGCCTCTTCAAGACTACATATCCAAATGCCTCTTCAAGGCTACATATCCATGCATATCCAAATGCCTCTTCAAGGCTACATATCCAATATCTCCATACACATATTTTGCTTATCAATATCCACAAAATACAAGAATACAATGGCTTCCATGGTGCCCATACACCATGAACTTATCCCTCTTCTCCAAGAGAAGAGACTCTCACCTCATGGAGAGCCCAACTAACCCCTCCACCCATAGGCCACTTCTTCCCTTCCCAAAGGGTGAGTAATGCCTCACACCCATAAACAAGAACTCCCTCATTCAAGCAAGAAGAAACAAGAATAAACCATGAAATCAAAACCCAAAATCCCTCCATTACAACACATTGTCACAACAAGAACCAAGATTCATATGCATGAGAAAGCAAAATATAAGTTAATCTAAAGAGCAAGTAGAAAGGCTTCCATGAGAAGAGTAACCAACCTCCACAAGTGTGATGGAAATGGAAATTTGAGAAGAGCTTATCCTCTATCCTTCCTCAATCCAAACCCTAATGTCTCCAAATGTAGAGAGTGGGTGAACACCCACTAAATCTCCTAAGGGCTTCTAAAAAGGCATCCAAATCTCTACCCACCCACCATCCATAAATGCAGACTTGACTCTATGGCCTTGTTGTCTTCCCTTGTCCCCTCATGATAAATGCATGATTGAAAGAAAAGGTGGAGTTGGGTAAAGATCATGACTTATCCAATTTCGAATTTGAAGGAAAATGGGTCATAAAATAGGTTACCAAGGTCACTAGGGAATTATAGACATGCTCAAAACCTTCCTAACCCATAACCCTATCCATTAGATACTTAAATTATGCCAAAAATGACCCTTCGAACCCCTTATTGGTCTCAATAAGTGACTAGAACAAGGATGAATTAAAACAAGCACATAACAAGTGTCAAATGACACTAACGATTACACATTACATACCCAAGGTCATGTCCTGGATGACAACAAGAAATTAACTAATAACACACCTGCAAAGATCCACATTTACAAGGAGTTCACATTACAATGAGGCTTTTAATCCCATATTGGATTAAGCCTTGGCTTACTCAATTCACATTTGTTTAACCTTGGTTCTCTGATTAATTCCATGGTTCTCTTACCTACACACTCCTTAATGCAGCATCAATAATTCAAGGAAGAAAAACCAATATGAATAAACATATAAGATATAACATCTTCAATTTAATCAAAATTCAATTGCTTAGTTCAATTTCATAATTCAATTGCATCTCTAATGCCTACTAATCTTGTAATTCAATTGAAATCATGATCATCAATAATCTAACATCATCACAAGGTAATCATCAATTACTCATAACATCAATGCATCGAAGATGTCTAACATGATATTCATTTGCAACATAGAATTCGATTGCATTCTTACAATCGTTTTCTCATAATTCATGATTCAATGCATACATCTAATCACTTTCATATAGTGCATAATTTAATTGCATATAATTTTATACACATAAGCTATAATTTCGACTGCGTACTCAAAGTCACATAAAGTACAATGCCCACATATAGATCATAATCCAAATTCAAGCTTGCAAACATATAGAATACATTCATTATTTCAATTCAATTCAATCTACATAATTTGATTGCATAACTTCATAGTACTCCTAATCTCAAAGGTTCTCAATTTTCCTTAGCATGATATTTAAGATAAATCGATAGTTCAACATCGGTAAGGGGGTAACCATAACAATCAGGTCCTATAAAATTCTTATCACAAGTATGATTAAATTTCCTAATCTAGGAAAACAAAATGCAGAATAATCCTATTAGTCTAGGATCTAACAAATCCTTGTTCAGGGTTCTAAGAATATCACCAAATTGTCACTATGGTATAACCATATAATACATCATCAAAACATTACTCATCCTCCTCGTAGGAGTTGCTAGAATCATCACATCAACTTATTAATTTAATCCAAGATAAACTTAAGACTTAACACATACTAATTTGGTATTTACATCTCGACTACTTGAATCTAATCCTTTTGACAAAAGTACTCAATGGAACCTTAATAGTCTAGCTGGATCTATGATTTGCAGGGTAACATATTGCATCCAAGATTCACTTACACAATTAATAACCCAAATATATCACCTCTGTCATTGCGACACTTAGTTGATAGGTACTGATATGAAGGTACAATATATAGGTCTATTTCGAGGTACAATTCTGTTAGGGATTTACCAATCATCCAGATACTTCAACACCCCTTAATCCTCTGACATCAAACTGTCAAGGAAAAGGTGGAAACAGGGTGGGCCTTACAACCCCCAAGCTTGGAGAACCAAGGATAAACGGGATACAACAAACAACAAGATGCTTACAATTCCTCACACATGCAATAAAAACAAGTTACTCCCTCCAAGGCTGCACAAATGAACTTTGCAAGCTCATTGAAGAAGGGTGAAGGTGGGCTTTTCCAAGGGGAGATTGCCATTGCTTTCACAATTTCCTCTACAAGAAGATCTCATTGCCTCTTCAAGGCTACAAATCCATCTCACATACTCAATAATGTTTATCAACATCTTCATGATACAAAGATTGCAAATGGCTTCATGGTGCCCATGCACCATGAATTTTTCCCTCTTCTCCAAGAGAAGATACTCTCACCTCATGGAGAGCCCAACTAACCCCTTCACCCAAGGCCACTTCTTCCTCTTCCCAAGAGGTGAGTAATGCCTTACTCCCATACACATGAACACCCTCATTCAAGCAAAATAAAGGAAAGCACATAAATTTCAACATCAAATTCCCTTCCCATACAATGCAATAACACAACAAGTATACACTTCAAACACATGAAAGAGCATGAACACAACTAATCTATTGAGCATAAACAAGAAAACCTCCATGGAAATGAGAGACCAACCTTCACAAGTGTGATGGCAATTGATAGTTGAGATGAGCTATCCATTTTTTCTTCCTCCTCCAAAACCCTAAAGTCTCTAAAATTAGAGAGTGGGTGAACACCCTCTAATTCTATCCAAGGCCTCTAAAAAGGGCTCCAAATTCTACCCACCCACCAATCATAATTGCAGATTTAACTCTAAGGTCTCCTTGATTTTCCTTGTCCCCCCCATGATTAATGCTTGATTGGAAGGAAAGGTGAAGTTGGTTAAAGGTCAAGATCCATAAAATCTCGTGGCTAAGGGTAAATGGGTCCAAAAAGGGGTTGTCAAAGTCTCTAGGGGATTTAGGATATGCTCAAAACCTTCCTAACCCATACCCCTAACATTAAGTTACTTAAATAATGCCAAAAATGACCCCTAGAACCTCTTATTGGCCTCTAGAAGAGACTAGAATAAAATGAATCTAAATGAGCACATTACAAGTGTCAAGTGACACCAACGATTGCACAACACGTACAATGCCATGAACGACAACATGAAGCTAACTACTAATGCACATAAAAATTCACTTTTATGACAAGTTCACATTACAACGAGGCTTTGTAATCCCATATTGGATGAAGCCTTGGCTTACTCAGTTCACATGTGTTCAACCTTGGTTCTCCAATAATTCCCATGGTTCTCATACCTGCACACTTCACATCGAGCATCAGTAGTTCAAGATGATTACATTACATGAAATATACATATTCAATTTCCTATTTAGTATCATAACTCAATATGTATAGTTAAATTCAAATCACAATTTTCCATTCAATAATATTCGAACATCATACGTACATAATTGTCATGTGTAGTAATCAAATCTAGAATGAATAATTTACTTTATCAACCCTGCATAATCAAAATCATGATGTACTCTAGATTCACATCCACACACATAATATAATAATCACCATCAAAATATCGTATCTCGAGTCTCTATCAAAATAGGTCAACAAGTGTATCAATGTATCCAAATGCAGAAAAGAAAAGATGCTATGACGGGTCGGGGTGAGGCCTCACACAATTTCCCAATAACAACATGTCGATATTAGAGGGAGATAAAATATTTTGAAGGCTGCAATCATGGGCAAGTAGATGGTGAATTTCCTCTAGGTCCTAAGGTCTGAAGGTTGAAGTATGCGTTTTGATTTGTATCAACTATTTTTTTCAAGGATTTCCATACCCTAGCACTCTGAGAATGCCAAAAAGAGCAACGAATTACCATTAATTAGCAGTAGATCATCTTTGTAGTAGGAAGTAAATTTATGTTTTTATAGTAGATTTAACAAGCACGACATCAATAAAAATTAGAAACAAGTGAATTTCTCTAGTAGACAAGTGATTTGGAGCCCCCGATCCAAGCAAGCAACAATCTGCACTCCTCCGATTTCAGTAGCACAAGTACATCTAATCTATCTTTTGTGACACTTTCATCCATGCAACATTAGAATACAATTATAATTCACATTGAGATCTACAACAATCTTTGGCATGCACTTTGAAGCCCAACTCTATCTGCTTTCAAACTTAACCAAAATGAGTGACATAAATCTCAACACTCCTCCTCTATAACAAATGCTTTTCTTGAAAACAAATTTTTTTTTTCTAGATTTGGTTAATAATTATCTACAAAAATTATAAGTTGTGAATTTATAGTTACTGATTAACTAAAGAAGTGCATATATACTTAGGATAAAAATTAGTTAAAATTACAAAAGCAATAATTTATTAGCGAAAATGAATCTTGTGAACTCTATGTTTTGTCTAATCTATGCTAACTAGGTAGCTAGGGAAAAATTTGATAAACAATATTTTATCTTTTGGTGCACTAAATATGCCCTCCCCTTTTACTACAAATCGATTCCAGACTTGGTTCCCTGGAATCTTTCTGAACCAACAAAGAATGAATCTAATAATGAGGGTTGGATTACTATAAAATCTAAATGATCCAAATGACAACAAGTGTCATTTAATCCCCAAAAACTGGAATTCCTTCCCACCCTTATCCTCAAAACTTACATAGGTTAAAACCGCCCTCTACAAGAAGATCAATATCAACTCTGTCCAAACATCACTTTGATTCTAATTCTTTCATTCCTTTGAGAGATCCGGTTCTGAGATTACCCTTGCCTAAACTCAGAATAGATCCCATAGTTGAACCGGCTAGGAAGGGAGCCCCAACAAGCCAATAGGCAGTGGTTGTCCCTAATCCAATGGCTAATAACAAGGAGGAAATCCTCACTCTAAATATTCAAGGTTATGAAGTGGAATATACCCAACAAAAATGCCATAAGTACGAACTCTATGCTAGATGGATGGGAACAAGTACATAGGTAGAATCTATTGTGAGATGGTTGAAAGAATCTTATGGTAATAAATTAGAAGTAACTATCTTGGAAACTGATTTTCTTTACATTGATTTCTACAGCTCCAATTTGAAAAAAGAATTTTTATTTAAAAATGCCCTAGTTTTCCAAAGCAAATCTTTTAAAGTCCTTGACTGGCAACCTTTCTTTAACCCAAAAAACCTAGGCTCCTTCTTAATAGATCATGCTATTAGTTTTCCTAATCTTCATATTGAACTACTAACAAAAGATACTCTAAAACTGATAGGTAACAAGTTAGGGAAATATGTAGGTTTTGTAGAAATTGAATTGAGGTTCTCTAGTCTAATTATCATAGTCAGTATGAATGCTAACATTCGTAAACCTAAGCCTTTAAATATCTACATTAAGGGAAGGTCACTCATAATAGAACTGACATTTGTGGAAGGATATTTCATTGAGGACCCAACCTTATCTTCTTTGATCCCAAATCAAAGCCCTTCTTTTCCTTATCCTCCTCTGGAAACAAGAATTATCCTTAATAAGGAAAAGGGAGGCTTTGACATTGTGGAACCCCCTATAGGGGATGATTTGGAAGAAGGATAAATAAGAGAATTCGTGCCCTCACTCCCCTTCGTTATAGTGCAAACTCTTATCTTTGTAGATCAGGGAGGGGAGGCTATAGGATTCATCATGAATACCCCCCTTTTAGCCCAATCAGAGTTAGAGACAGTTGTAGACAAAACAAGGGGTGACAAAAGTTCCAAGAAAGATCTTAGAAAAAATGAGGGGGTAGAAACCACACTGGTAGGGGGTAGGGACTTTCAAAGGGAGAATCCTCAAAAAGACATAGCAAAAATACTTAATAAGGAAGAAAGAGGCTTAAGAATTAAAATAAGTCATAAGAGAGAGGAAAAGGATTATAGAAGAGGGTATCACCCAGATAATGACATAGATATCCAAGAGGAAATATTATGTCCATCAAGCCCTTCAAATGAGGAACCTGATAGCCAAGCTAGAGTGGAGGAAGAGGCTAGGATCATTTCTGAGCATTTATGCGAGTTTGTAGTTAATAAAATCATGAATGAATTTATGGGTAAAATTTGTGATGAGGAAGAACTACTGAGACAAAAGGAATTCTTGATCAAGGAAATTTTGGAAGGTGATGATCTCATAGATAAAGAGGAAGTGGAACAGTTTCTAGAAGAACAAGAAGAATGAGAACTTAACAATCATGAATAGTTGGGGATAGCCATCACTCACCCAAGTAAGAATAACCCTGATTGTGCAAAAATAAATAAAAAGAGGGGAAGAAAATCCCTAAAAGAATATAGAATGAGGGATGGATGTGCTCATGGTCAATCCAAATTAACCGATATCTTTAATGCAAGGAAGGGGAAGATCCTTCCCAAGTCGCCATGAATGTCCTAACTTGGAATGTTAGGGGTTTAAATATCCCTAACAAGTAGCGGGTTTTAAAATATTGCATATCAAAAACAAAAATAGAACTCATTTTAAAATAAGAAATGAAACTAGATAGGAAAGATCTAGAGGGTTTAAAAAAGAAGCTAGGATTTAGGGAGACATGGGGATCTCCAGCTAGGGGAGCCTCATGAGGTTTGGCTTTCATATGGGACCCAAGGTTTTTGACTATAAAATTTTTAGAAGATCATGGAAACTAGAGTTATGGCTTAGTAAGAAGCTTCCAAATGAAGTTGAACTTCAAGAGTTTTAATGTGTATGGCCCTATTCAAAATATGGAGAAAATTAGAGCTTGGAAAGAGATTGAAGAAAAATTAATTATTTATAAAGGAGAGATTTCAATCATAGGAGGGGATTCTAATACTGCAACTAAGGCATCAAAAAAATGGGGTGGAACTTGGAAACTCCCTAAAGCAGTAGTAGATTTTAACGAATGGATTAATAGAAACAGATTAATAGATATCACCACTTCTAGAGATAGCTACACTTGGAATAATAAGAGAAAAGGATTCAGCTTTATTGTGGAGAAATTGGACATGTTTCTTTTAAATGGGGATATGACAAAACTACCATTTACTCTGGACTCATAAGTGAAACCCATCTCAAGTTCAAATCATTACCCAGTTGAATTACACATCATAAAGTATAAAAAGCTAGACAATTGTCCTTTCAAATTTGAACAAATGTGGTTTAAAGATGAGAGCTTTCTAAAAGATGATAGAAAAATGGTGGAACAAAATTGTGTTATCTGGGTCTAGACTTTACCAAGTGGTTAACAAACTAAAAATTATTAAGCGAAGGGTTAAGGTATGGAATTTTGAACACTTTGGAAATATCTTTGAAAAAAAGGAAGAATTGGAAGTAGAACTGGAGAATCTAAACAAGGAGGTTATAGAGAAAGGAATAAATTTAGCCTTATATGAAAGAGAGAAGTGCCTAATAAAGGATTATGAAGACATATTAACCAAAGGGGAACTATTTTTGAGACAAAAATCAAGAGAAACATGGCTTGAAGCAGGGGCTAGAAATAAAAAATTCTTTAACAACAACACAAAACAACATAGAATAGCTAATAGAATCACTTCCATTCAAAATAAGGATGGAGAAAAAATAGAGGACCCAGATGATATTGCAAAAGAGGCAATAAAGTACTTTGAAGAAATCTTCAATAATAATGGTAACCAAAACCTTGGGGCAAAAGTAAGCATCATTAAGAACATCCCAAAGCATATATCCAAAGAACAAAATAAAACATTGTTGGGAAAATTTACCTTTGAGGAAGTAAGTATGGCCCTTAAGAAAATGAATCTACATAAATCTCTAGGACTGGATGGGTTTCGAGCATGTTTTTTCCCAAAAAGTTGGGACTTCATAGGGATGGAGGTAGCTGAGGCTTTAGAAGGAGTACAAAATTTGGGAAAACTCCTTAGGGAGGTGAATAATACCTTTATCGCCCTTATCCCCAAAAAAGGAGAAATCATAAACCTTTAATGATTATCGTACCATAGCTCTTTGAAATACTCTCTATAAATTATTTACTAAGACTATGGCAATGAGAATCTAGAAACTTCTCCCAAACCTAATCAGCGAGGAACAAACGGGTTCTATATAAGGTAGATCTATCTTCGATGGAGTAATTATCGCCCAAGAGGCCATTCATACTGTTCAAAACAACAAAGAGCCTAGTATGTTAATTAAGATAGATATTAAAAAGGCATATCATGATATATTGGATTGGGGCATTTTGAGGAAGTGTCTCAAAGCCTTTGGGTTTGAAAAACAATGGGTAAATATGATCTTTGAATGCATATCCTCCCCTAAGTTATCCATATTGGTAAATGGATCTCCCAAAGGATTTTTTGGAATAAGAAGGGGACTTAGATAGGGGGATCCGATATCCCCTTTTCTTTTCATCTTAATGGTAGAAGAATTAGGAAGATCAATAAACAATGCCAAGTATGAGAATAATATTAAAGGAATAAGGATCACTAGTGACCTGGATTTGACAACCCTCCAAAAATTTGTTGATGACGCTATGCTTTATAGACAAAGTACCATAGAGGAGGCAAAAACATATAAAATAATATTAAGTCAATATACCAGTGCATCATGTAAAGAGATTAACCATGAGAAGTCAAAAATATTCTTCTTTAATACCCATCATAATCTGGTGCAGCAGATTTGCCAAATTATGATTTTCAATAGAGGAAGTTGTTAGGAATGGGAACACTGAGAGGGGGGGTGAATCAGTGTTCACTGTAATTTAACTTTTTACTTTAATCTTTGTGTTGAACTTAAATGCTTAAGTACTGAATTAAACATTCACATAAACATGAAACATGAAATCAACACATGACACCAATATGGTTATGGGGAAACCCAAATAGGTAACAACCCCGGTGGGACTTGATACCCACTAATATTCTACACTAGTGTTTTGTGATCCTTGTTAGAAGATCCTTTCCCCTGTTAGGAGTAGCTTTACAATGCTTTAAGTACAGTAGAACTTGTTAAGGGTCGGACCTTGTTAGGAGTCTTTTACAATGATCCTTGTTAGGGGAGTGGACTCACTATCCTAGAGCTCACTGCTCAAATGGTGAAGGCTGCAACCTTCTGATTTTAGGTACACACTATATCTGCAGGTGAACTGTCACTATGACACTGCTTGTCTGATCAATTCCTTTGGTGCACTGATGATTTGACCTCTAGCAAAGCTCTAATACATCTTATGTTGTCTTCACATACCTATGCTCTTCTTATCATAAATCTATTACAACTTCCATACCGAATACAATGGGTGCATCTTATATTTATACGCTCATACAAACAAAACAATTAGGTCAGCCCTATAACTAATTACAAACAATGCTTCCAAATGAATTGGCTTAAGTGTGCTTACAATTATACATATAGACATGTCAGCAACCTAAATATAATGGGCACATGGCCTTTACAAATTTACATTATAATCGCAAACCAAATACTAACTATCGGCTCCATGCTCTGTTCTCTGCTGGCACACATTGGCTGTGCAACTTCAACTGACTGTAACTTTCACATCTTTGCATATCTACTTATGCACTCATAGACTAAGCATAAGTGTAGTCTAACAACTTAAATTCCAGGGTGCATACCATAATTCATCCGTACACACGTGCACTGATGCTCTGAGCTGTAGGAACTCTGTACACTATCCAGTCTTCAACACTTAGCTTATTTCTGATCTTCTCTTTAGGTGCGCTGACTCCAAACTACTATATGACTTTGTTGCCATAATGAAAACACTAAATGAATTCATATACATCAATATAGTCAACTTTCCAACAATCTCCCCCTTTGTCATTGATGGAAACAAAGGAATATGGCCAAGTTGCTAACTGTCCCTTAACACAAAAACTTTTGTCTTCTATACATATCTTATACATAATCTTATATCTCTATACATCTTATACTCCATATTCTATACACAACTCCCTCTTTGACATTAATGACAAAAGTGTACCAAAAAATTATATTTACATACACTTACTAAGGGAAGACATCTGGATATGCTATCTTGAGGTTCTGGATCTCCTTCTTCCAAAAAGTTATCAGAGAGTTAACTATCTGGAGATGGGTGCATAAGGCATATTGTAGCTTCTCCATCTTCTCCAAGTCACTATTGGGACCATGATCATATGTTACCATTGTGGCATCTATTACCTTGATGTTCTGATTCAGTATGTCTAGTGAGGGCGCAAGAGCATTCCTTAGTTGTGTTTGTCTTGCCCTGAACTTTGACATCTCTTTTTTCGCCTTCTCAATTTTATCAATCTGTTCTTGGTAATCATTGTTGCACTTGTTCACATATGTGGATTTGTCTTTATATGTGGATTTTTCTTTCACTGCACTCTTTACTTGCTCAATCATAGCTTCTGCTTCTTTTAATTTGAAATGAGCATTGGTAAGCTTGTCTTGGTTCATGCATTCTATAATGATTCTTCTTCCCTCGTCTGCAAAATCTTTCAGAGATGCTTGTCCTATCTTGAGTGAGTTCAGATCTAGAGCAAAGTTTCTCATTAAATCATTCAGTCTCTTTTGCAGATACTTCTCTTCTACAACCTTGGATGCAGATTCTTCAAGGCTTGAAAAGTTACTTTTGAACTATGAGATGACTGTACTCACATCATCAACCGAATGAATCTTGGACACTTTCTTGTCCACAAGTAACAAACTATTTAGTATGTTCACAGATTCCACAAGGAGAGGATTTCTCATTACTTACTTCTCCTTTTCCTTCTCCATAGCTAGGATGTTGAACTTAATTAGGTCTTCTTCTTTCCAGGAGTCGAAACTACTTGTGTCAGGTGTCAAACTTGACAACAATGCTGAGGAAGGAGTGATGGGAGTGCTATCCATCACCTCTTGTTTTACCTTGACCAATTTATCTAATGTTTCATCCTTATGTTCATTTTCTTTTTCCTCTTCTTCTTTCTTTTCTTCTTCTTTCTCATCAGATATGTCTTCAATGTGTATTTCTTCTTGATGAGTGGGAGGTGTATTGCTACATAGGATTTTAGCTTCTTCAGTACTGACAAATGCTTCCTCAAACTTGTCCAAATCTTTATCAGTAGCCGCCATGGCTATCTCCACATTATCTATGATAATAGTGTTGTCTTTATGTGATTTTGATATGTGCGCAAACTTATCTACCTTTAATTGAGTTCCATCTATGGGCGCTGAGTTTCGAGGACCTGTCAATGGTATATTGAAGGTCTCTACTACTTTGTCTTGCTTACTAGGTGCATGAGTGATGGGTGCAGAAGGAGGTTCCATGTGTTGTTCTAAGAACACCTTCTCAAAAGCCTTCTCTATTTCCTTTGTAATCAGCTCATAGTCTTTGTTCATAATGTGTAGAGTTCTCATCTTTGTTCTTAGGTGTGGCTTCACTAAATTCAATATCAGTGTCTTTTCATCATTAGAACATACTGGCAGACTATCTTCTAATACCTTTTCTCTGATCCTTAGATCCTCTTCATTTGCTTGTTTCTTTTGGTATTCTAAAATATCCCATACTTTATCTGGAATAGAGGTCTTCAATTCAAGAATTGTCTTCTTGAACTTGATCATATGTTTGACAATCATACTATGTATTTCTTATTTGTCAATCTCACTGTATGTATCATAATACTTCCCTACTTGATCAATTCTGCCCTCATCAACAATTCTTGCATTCAAAACTTTAAGGCTAGCTCTAAATCCTACCTTAGGAGGTGCTTGAATGTTTTTCTTGCTCCTTATAGCTTGCGAGGATGGATGACTAGTGCTAGCTTCTTTCTTCCTCTTGACTATTGGCTTATACTCCGAAGGAGTGGTAAGGTCAATAGTATCTTTGGGAGCAAAAGGAGTATTGTCATCTTTACCCTTCTGATTGTCATCTAATTCAATTTTCATCTTCTTCAACTTAGGATCTTCTTGTTCTTCCTCTACTATTGTGCTTTTCAATTCTAAGGAAATCTTTTCATCCTTTTCTTTATCAAGGTCTACTTGAGACACACCATGTATTCTCAAGATCTCAGAAGTGACCTTAGCAACCTTTCTTTTAGTTGCTGTGCTGTTAAGTTTTGCATCAACTTCTCTAGTCTTTTTCCTCATATGTTCCCCACCTAGGTTCATTTGGATATTTGAGGGCTGATAGCAATACCTGCACATAACCTTCAAGAACTTGTTCCTCTACCTCATACCCAAGTGGATGAATCCACTTAGTTCTAGGCTCCACAGCTTCCATACAAGTAGTATCAGTTTCAACCATAAAGCATATTGAATCCTTATACTTTTCCACAATATTTTCAGGAATCTTGTATCTCATCTACATCTTAACCCTAAAGGTCTTTAATTCCAATGTAATATAGTCTCTCAATGAGCTTTCAATGCATGCTTTGTTTGATATCTGTGGCATGGTTGGAATGGACTTGTCAAGGTACATATCTAAAACTTTCCCAACTATATGAAGGTACATATAGATGATTAGGGACCCAAACCTGAATATCTTTATCTTGTCATGTTTGATAGCCTTGATGTTATCAATCAACTATGCACGCAAGATCTCACACAAGTTGAACTCTCCATCTTCTTTCACAAGTCTGATGACTGCCAGAATAGTGCCCACAGACACACTATTCACCCTGCTGGTGTGATGAAATTTGTAACCCAGTATCATTGACATCAATTTGATGTCTGCTTGCTCAATCAGCTCAATAGTCATGTCGTGCCTATCTCTCCTTGACTTACATGCTTGCTTGACCATTTTCCTGACATCCTTGCCCACTAGAAGGACAAAACCTATCCTAGAAAGGCCTGTCATCTCATGTATTAGATCACTTGTGATTCTTACTGGTACATCTCCAATCCAAAATAGATCATCATGGATTCTTCTCAATAAGAACTTTATCCATTCTATCTCATAGAACTCATATGTCATAGCATACTCAACAATAGGGTGATCATTCCATTTGGTGTATTCATCCATGAATGTCTTGTTAGGTTTTAGCATGGTATCCATGTGCACCCTTAACCTATCTAGTCCAATAGGTTCCTTCTTACAGTAAATGTAAGCTCTTATGTCTTCCACATGCATGATGTCCATAGGCGTGCGAGAGAAAGATCCCTCTAAATCATCTAGGGTTGATTTAAATGGGTGGCTCTTGAAAATATATCTTTTCTTCTCAGTGACATCATAAACAATGGGAGTGGCCATGACTTGTTAATTACTTTCCAACTGATCTCTGAAATAATTTGATGACTTTTGAATCGGCACAATGAGCTAGGGTTTCTGCAACCGATCAAATGCACTGAAAACACTGATAGTTCAATCTCCAAATCTTCATAATAACTTCCAAGGCTCTATCTACTCTTCAATTGCTCTAAATTCAAATGCAATGAGTAATGAAAATAACTTTCTATGTACTTAAAGTGAGAATTCTACCATTAATGCAAGTCGCGTAAACTAGGCTGTCACTTCAAAATTTCCAACTTGAGTTCTGCTTACAATCAACATGTGCACTCTTGCACAAAGGTTCCATTACACTCCAAAAGCTTAAGTCCAAAGGTGCATACTCTACGGATGAGTATACCAGCCACACAGGGGTCTAGAGCTAAATTAGCTCCCCCTATGACCCTGAGGGCCATTCATGCAGATGTAGAGGGTGCATCCACTGGGGATGAATCCAATACGTTCTCATCAACTTTGTCCTTCTTTCCTTCTGTCCAAATCAAGCTCACATCTTCTGAGGCTTTCACAAACTTGACTTCTCCTTCAGGATCCAAAACTGGTTCTTTGGCCTATTTAGGGCTTTCCTGACCTTGTGTCCTTGATCTACAGAACTTTGAGATAAGTCCAGCCTTGTTACAAGAGTGACAAATGACTTGAGGTCTATTATTCCTCGACGCATTGACATGAGTCACCATTTTACATTGTCTCACTGTATGACCATTATAGTTACATATCTGACATGTAACATTCTAAGAACTTCTTGCATTGGTCTGATTCTGACTTCTTTCTACATATCTTTTACTAGTCTTGTAATTTATTGCTCTATGACCAGATCTATTACATGAATAATAGTATCCATTAAAAGGTCTTACCTATGTATAGTTCCTTGCAATATGTCCATGCTTGTTACATGCAAAATGGGTGCGTTCTATAGGCTTGCGCTCATTCTTGGGAGGTCCACCATTGTCTTTGGTTTGATCTTCAATCTTTTCAGTATTAGTAGAGTCTTTTTGTGTCTCCTTTCTTGCTCGCATATTATCAATCTAATTTTGTGCTTCATTGTATCCAATACAGCTAGTGTCTCCTTTGACTCTTCTTGCATACAACTGAGATTCTATCAAATCAGAACTGGTGTGTAATTTGTCAATGTGATTCTTTGCTTCTTTCAATTCAGACTCCAATCTTTCTTTGCAATTCCTTAGATCCAAGATTTCCAAATTTGCTTCCCTTAATTCTTCATTGAGTTGAAGATTCTCCTTGACTTGTTCATTATAGACATCTTGATTGTTCATCAGTTTGTCATCAAATTCTTCAAGCTGACTCAATAAGGATGCATTTTCTTCATTCAACTTCTTGACTTTTTTTCAAGATCACTGTTAGAGCATCCTTTCAAATCCTTAGTCTTTTGATAACTAATTGAGAATCACTTACTTTTTCTTTGAGTTCTTCAATTTATCTTTCTGAATTGTCCAGATCTTCAAGAGCGGCTTCAAGATTCTTCTTCAGATGTTTCATTTCTACTTTTTCCATGATCTCCTCAAGTGGTTGAACTTCTTTGTTGAGGACTAGAGCTCTGATACCAATTGTTAGGAATGGGAACACTGAGGGTGGGGGGGGGGGGGTGAATTAGTGTTCATTGTAATTTAACTTTTAACTTTAATCTTTGTGTTGAACTTAAATGATTAAGTATTGAATTAAACATGAAACATGAAATCAACACATGACACCAATATGGTTACGAGGAAACCCAAATAGGTAAAAACCCCGGTGGGACTTGATACCCACTAATATTTTGCACTAGTGTTTTGTGATCCTTGTTAGAAGATCCTTTACCCTATTAGGAGTAGCTTTACAATGCTTTAAGTATAGTAGACCTTGTTAAGGGTCGAACCCTATTAGGAGTCTTTTACAATGATCCCTGTTAGGGGAGTGGACTCACTATCCTAGAGCTCACTGCTCAAATGGTGAAGGCTACAACCTTCTGATTTCAAATACACACTATATCTTCAGGTGAACTGTCACTGTGACACTGATTGTCTGATCAGTTCCTTTGGTGCACTGATGCTTTGACCTCTAGAAAATCTCTAATACATCTTATGTTGTCTTTGCATACCTCTGCTCTACTTATCACAACTCTATTAAACTTTCATACCGAATACAATGGGCACATCTTATATTTATACGCTCATACAAACAAGACAATTAGGTCAGCCCTATAACTAATTACAAACAATGCTTCCAAATGAATTGGGTTAAGCGTGCTTACAATTATAGATATAGACATGTTAGAAACCTAAATACAATGGGGGGCAGATGGCCTTTACAACATTACATTATAATCGCAAACCAAAATACTAACTGTCGGCTCCATGCTTTGTTCTCTACTAGCACACACTGGCTGTGCAACTTCAACTGACTATAACTTTCACATCTTTTCATATCTACTTATGTGCTCATAGAATAAGCATAAGTATAGTCTAACAAACTTAACTTATAGGGCACATACCATAATTCATCTGTACACATGTGCGTTGATGCTCTGAGCTACAAGAACTCTATACACTGTCCAGTCTTCAACACTTAGCTGATTTCTGATCTTCTCTTTAGGTGCACTGACTCCAAATTGCTATATGACTTTTTTGCCATAATGACAACACTAAATCAAGTCATATACATCAGTATAGTCATCTTGCCAACATAAGTTTACCTTGTAAATACCTGGTTCTCCCTTTAGACAAAGGGGCACATTCGACAAAATTATGGGATCAAATAACAAAAAAGATCAAAATAAAAATGGAGTCCTAGAAAGGAAAATAGATCTCTTTTGTGGGTAGAGAAATGATGATACAGTCTTTCCTTTCAACACAACCTATTTATCAATTATCTTGTATTGATCTCCCTAGAAAAAATAGGGAAGAAATCAATAGACTCCTTAGGACTTTCTTTTGGTAGGGAATAGGAGAAAAGAAAATAAAATCCCTATTATCTTGGGACAAGGTGTGCAGACCAAAAGATGAGGGAGGTGTAGGGATTAGTGACATCAAAATCCAAGGTAAATCTTTAGGATCTAAACTAGTATGGAGAATGTACATGAATCCACACCCTAAGAGGGGAAAGATCCTAATGAAGAAATATTTGAGCAATACTAATCTGATTAGAATATTCAGGGAGAAATCACCGCCTAGAGGATCAAGAATTGGAACTTCATAATGGATTGTAGATCCTCCATCCATGAGAGACTAACATGGAACATATGGATGGGGGAAGAAGCTCTCTTCTGGGAAGACTCTTGGGGAGGATATGGTGCCTTGGAAAAGGATGCTAAACTAGTCCAATTAAGGTTGATACTTGAAGCTAGATGGGGAAATTGAGTTATAGATTATGTGACCTTTGAGGATGGAGGAAAAAGTTGGAAATAGAAGGATTTTAAGGACATGAACCTCCCACCTAAGGAAGTAGAAGATCTAATAAGAACTTTATGAAATAAGAAATTAACTTTCAATTTTGGCAAGGACAAATTGATGTGGGATGGAAGCAAGAGTGGGGAATACAACTCGAAGGAGGGGTATAAATTCCTCAGGTCTCTCCAAATGAGCACAAAGGACTCCCTCCCTACAACTTTAAGTTGGAATAAAGCTTGTCTGCCTAAGGAAGGATTTTTCACCTGGTTAGTTTTAAATAAGAAGGTCCTTACCTCAGAAATATTTAAGAAAATGGGATTCCAAGGCCCAAGTAGATGTCCTTTATGTGAAAATGAGGAAGAATCCATTGACCACCTTTTTTTGCATTGTTAGTATTCAATTCAATGCTGGAAATGGCTCTGTTCACAATTGGGATGTGTATCAAGATTTCCAAGAACTATAATAGATATGCTACATGCTTGGCCCCTCCTTTGAAAGGACAACATTTATAGCTCTTTATGGATATCTACGCCTTCCATAGTTCTATGGGAACTATGGAAGGAACACAACTAAATAATTTTTTAGGATAAGAAGATGAATGTAGAACAACTTCTAACTAAAATTGAGGCTTCTATCATTGAACTTACCAACACTCAGGTTTTGAACAAACAAAACAAGGAGGCTATAATATCTCATTGGGATGAGAAAATGAGAGGCAAGTGGATTGGTCTAAAATTACCTACCTTTAAAGGAACATGGGGGGAAACTTCAAAAAGAAAATGAGAAGTGCCAATGGTAACCACCAAGGAGAGTTGGTTTAAACTCAATTTTGACGAAGCTTCAAGAGGGAATTTGGGAAAAGAAGGCATTGGTTGTAGTGTCCATAACTCAGAAGGTACAGAGATTGAAAAATTACGTAGATATATAGGAATAGAAAATAATAATTGGGTGGAATTAACAACTTTAGTTGAAGGACAAGAACTTTGTAAAACTCTTGGTTTCAAGAAAGTAGAGATTGAAGGAGATTCTGCAATTATAATAAATGCTATAAGGAAAGGATCCCTCATTAATTGGAGACTAGACTCAATTTTATCTAGAGCCCTCTCACTATGTCAGATCTTTGACAAGATCACAATCAATCATATATATCGTGAGGGCAATCAAAGAGAAGATGAATTAGATAATATAGGTATAGAAGAAGGTCAGACATAAGAAGTCATTAATTCAATATAGGAACTCCATCTAAATTGGGGATGGTTTAGATTTTTTAGATTTTTAACCATAGTTTACATCTCATTATCTTAGGAAAGACTCAGGGGTCTTTCTTTTGCTTTTACCCACTGCCTACATCTCGCATCCTAAGACAATATGATTGGATAGATAGATTCATTGTGGAAGATGATGTTGGAGCTAGGGAAAATAAGTTTGAGGTGAATATTGGAGGTTATAGAATCTTCCAGTTTGGACTCGATCGACATTCAGAATAACGGGGAGCCTCTTTTATGCCAGTAAGGTAACATATGTTTATTATTGTTGTATTTTTATGTAACTAAGCTGGAAAACACCCTTCAGTGTAACAAATTGATAATCACGTTGCTTAGGAAATATTTTCTCATCTGAGGAATGACTACTTCGCTTTATTAGATGTATATTTTTTTTTAAG